>VDFB02047230.1:556118706-556210422 GCA_007258455.2 Sequoia sempervirens | reverse complement strand
AGTTACTTATAGGCCCTAACTGACTTGCAAGTACTCATGAATCATGTGAGTAACTAGCAATTTTTTGAGCTATGATTGATGCCTTTATTGTCATTGAGGAGGGTATAGGCTTCTCTTCTAGTGCTATGGATTAGATCCAGTTCATCTAGCATTCCAGCATCCTTGGTTCATCTTGTTTGGTGATGAGTCCCATCTCTTCTATTTTAGGTCTATTTGTTAGACTATTTATAGTCATCCAATTGGTCTCACGGGTTTTTTCCCTTCTGATAGGATTAAGTTCTTTTGTTTATTAGATTACTTTTTAGTTTTTGCTTTAGTTTTAGATATCCTTTTAGTTTTTCAGTTTTTATGGAGCCTCTTTTTGGCTCCTTCTTGCTATTGTTTGTAGATGTATTTCTAAGTTGCTAACATTTCTTTGGAAAGCTAAAAAAATGGTTCATGACTAAGCATTTATGAGCAATTGTGAAGGGGAAGTCAATCTTGGCATTTAGGAGGGATTCTTTGTACAAATAATCCCAACAACATTCTCACTCATATAGAAATTAGTCTAATAGAACTTAACTAGGTAATTATTTGTCTATATTTTACCATTTAATAAAGATTAGATGTTTATGATTTTGCATTGCCAATGCTCAAGGCTTACATGCTTGCACTCATTTTTTTAGAATGCCCAACTTTGAACCACAAACAAAAATAAGGCTTTCAAAGCTATCACCATAGATTACCACTCCCAATATGTGTTATCATAGTGGTCACACCTAAAATGAATGTGGTCCCATTGACCTAGAAAACTCTCCAATCATAGATGCGAGAAGGGGTTTCCATTGCTATATATAATATTTCTTGTTTTTGAATGTAAAAGCTCAATTCTATCACCTATGTACATAAGGAAAGAGGATTTTCCCTACTCAAATGAGATGCTAGAACATTGATTAAGTCATGATCCTATTTAAATTTCTTAAAAGAATGTAATAATGTGTTTTCACCTTTCTTTGAATCAACATATTCTCATCTTTCTCTGAATCAACATGTTCTCATCTAGAAAGTAATTTTAATGTATCCTTTATCATGTTTTGTGAAACTCCAGACTAGAAGGTCATATTTCTTTCAGATTTTATTCTATGGTAATAAGCAATACACCTTTTCTCTCATAATTTTATTCATGAATAATTGCGCTAAGCTATTTGTCCTTCTCTTACTTGATGTATATTGATACTAATAGTGTTGAATTTCTTTTGATCCCAAGATCCCATTTATCCTAATTTAACTCTTCTATTCCTATTTATTTAGATAGTGTTCCATACTATTCACTAGATTTTTTATGGCGAATAAATTTAAATAGAGTAGAAGATGAAATACATTTGCTCTTATCATATTTGGTATAGAATGATATATGGGATACTTACACAAAAATTTATGGTTGTAATATAATTTATGAAATAAGAAATAAGAGAATCAAACAAAACATGTTGACCATAAACAATCCCTAAATCAAACATACTCTTGATTTGTACAGGCCATGTTTCCCCGAAAGAAGTTTATATATGCATGTATTAACCAAAGAAATTGATGAACATTTAGTTTTCAATATTTGAATTTAAATTTTTTGTTGAACTCTTTATAACTATTCATAAACAATGTAGGTTATAGATGGAATTGATGCATATGCAAAGACAAAGGCAGAACCTTCAACCATTATAGAGATCTATAAAAGAATGTTGGTAAGAAACTTTTTAGATGGATTTTCTCTAAGAAAAGTTTCATAGAAGTATGTGAGATTCGTCACATGCAAATTTTTTTCTTGTTACATTTATCACAAAAACAAAAGCCTCTTTTGATTGTAGCAGAGGATGTAGAGAGTGAAGAGAGTGAAGCATTGGCTACTTTGATCTTCAAAATTGATGATTTTTTTTAATAAATTGATAATGTTTGAAATTTCTTTTTCTTTCTTAAATGTTGAGTCTAATTAATAAGTTTAATGTTGTGTTGCAACTTGCAAGTGAGTATGTTGATATGATAAAGGCTAGCATTCTTGATCCTCTAAAATTTATCAGAATTGCATTAGTTTTTTATTAGAGGAAAAATACAATTTTTGAAGGGGCTCAGAACCCTTTACAAAATAGAGCAGTTGAAAGAAAGATAAAAGTAATACATCAGCAAACAACCCAACCACAACAACCCATCAGCAAAAAAATAGCCAAAAAGGAGGACCAACCAACAACACTACATACTTTTCATAATATATGTCGCCTCCACATCACAGTCCATAGCTTTCTGTGCCTCATCAAGAACATCAGAGCTTTCCTTCCCAAAAACCCCTCCCTGAGCTTTAGTTTTGTTCCTAGTACGAGCTCCAGGGCCACCTGTATTCACCTCTGAAATCAAAACAATTCCTTTTCACCACTCTTCCCAGTAGCAACAGCTTCACCCATCTGCTTACCAATAGCCACCCCCTCATCATCATGGACACTATCTTTTTGTTTCTTCACATTGGCTAGAGTAGAGACACCAACAATAGACTCAATTTTGTGACCCTCCCCACCTTTCATCACAAAGTCCCAAAATTTCCCCATTTGATCCTCAAGAATGATGATCCTTTCTTCCATGATTTGTTTCATTTTGAGGGTTTCCTCTACAACCGTATTCGCCACAGTGTTTAGGGAATCGAACAACTCATCAATCTAGTCCTGAGTAGAGGACCCCTCAACCTTGTTTACCATACCCCTGACACTGATAGTTGTTCTATTGAGCTCATGGAAGAACCACTTAAAAAGCTTAAAGAAAACAATATACCCCTCACATACCATTCCTAGCACATCAGCTAAATCATCTCTATCAATATTGAAGACCCCTTTCCCCAGGGCATCCTCCTCCTTAGAAGAACTGATATTATCCTTATGAATAGGGGTTTCCTTACCTTTTTCCACATCAACTGGAGTCTTAAGCTTGTGGATGGAGCTTGCAATTCCCTCTACCACTACTTTTCTCTTCATGACCCTCTCTAGGTCCTCACCCCAGGTCTCCAGAGCACTAGCAACAACCCCATACTTAGCTTTCATCTACATACTCATGTGAATGCTTGAGGAATCATCAGCAAAAAGGCCACTTGTAATAGTGAGAGGGCGACCCTACTCTAGAATTTGACCTGTAGACCACAAAACCCTTTTCTTCCCATTAACTTCCCCAATGTCCTTCTTCTTGATAGTCGTAGGTGACAAGGAGGCTTCTCCATACAAGTCATTCTTTATCTTCGGACCCCTGCTCGACACCATGGCAACAACATCATCACTACAGGTTAAATAACCACCCCTATCACAATCTTCCCCTTTTTTCTTCTTTCCCAAGGGATGTGGACCCCCTTCCAGAGAAGCAAGAGAATCTGACACGAACTCCACATCATCCTCCGAATCATCCTCATTTCCCAAAATCAATTTCCTTTTTTTGGCCCATTTACTAACAAGTTCATCTTCCGACACCGTATCATACCCTTCAATAGGTTTCTTACCCTTCGGGGTAGCCATAGGTTTGGGAACCTCAAAATATTTCGCATAATCAAATATCAGGAGAATTAACCCAACATGTAAAATAGGGTTTTTTGGATTCTTCTTATGATCCTTAATCCCTGCATCAAGAGATATAAGAAAATAGAACAGAAAAGAAACCCTCCTCTTGTGGCAGAAATGATTGAGCAGAATGAAGTGATAGTTACTCATCGTCGAGAAATGACCTTCCAGGGTAATGTAACACATAAATTCCTCGATAACATCCCCCCATAAGGCCTTAAGGGATCCTCACTGATAACCGCCACTCTTAGCAGGCCTTAAGTCCTTCTCCTCATCATCTTTAAAAAAAAGTTTCATTGTAGACTATACCTCCTTTTTATCCCTGAAAACCTTCATTCCATCCATAGGCAGGCCGGTAATTCCAGCAATGAATTCCTCATTCATCTCAAACTCCATCCCATATAGCTTAAGGAATCTGTCATTCCACCCCTTCAAAAATAGGTCTGTAATCTGAGGGTCATTGCCATGAAATTTATTCAAATAGGGAGTTAAACTTCCCTTAACTAGCACCTTCCAGACCTCCTTCTTTTCCTTCATAGCAGCACAAGATTTGGGTTTGACCCGATTTCTGTCACCTCCCATCTTACCGCAACTCACACTAGGAACCAGCTTACAAAAACTAATCGCAGCACCAAGAATACTTTGGAAAGCAAGACCAAGACTACCCAAAATCTATGTGAGGCCAGAGTTGGGAGTTGAGGTAATAACAATCCTTTGGCTATGACATCCAACGCCCGTACAAGTCTCTTGATTCAAATCTAGCACCCCATAATTATTCATAACATTCTACCACACGATGAAGATCATGCATGTTGCCACCCATAATTGGACTTTAATCCAAATGATCTCAGCACTCATTATTTATCATTGTAATTTCCTCTATAGGAAGAGGGTCCTTTTGATCCCACTCCCTAAAATTTCTAACACTAATGTTTGCAAAGATGTCTGCAAGCCCATTTCCTTCTCTAAGGATTTGTGAGATATAAACCTCATCAAACGACTTTAAAATATCTATTGAATCTTTTATTAAGGATTCAATAGTCCAGGAGGAAGGAGTGTTATTTTTCAAATTATTTATAATATTCAGAGAATCCCCCTCCAGTCAAACTTTTTATAACCTTTGGTTTGAGCCAATTTCAGACCATTATAGGTTGCAGTCGATAAAAAATGCAATAGTTGATGCAGAAAGGTAAAAATATTTATCTTTATTATAATTAGTGGAAATTGCAACTACAATATCTGATAAAAATCTACTTTCAAATATGCTTTTGATGGATGTTATATTTAATTTTGATATGTTCACTATATCTAGTGCCTAAGTTTAGGGTGCCATAGTTGGAAAAGGAAAATAATTTTTTTGAATTTTATCCTTTGTATTATTTGACTTTTTTGAGTTTTTGATGTGCAAATTTTGAAACCTTATTTTCAGGCTGCAACTCCAAATTGGAGAAGTGAAAGGTGAATACCAGCGAGGAAGATTTTGGAGGAGCCGAAACCAATGGCAGCGGGAAAGCTGTGGATTTGCAAGGGGATTAAATGGGTCAAGCCCCTATAGGAGGTTCTTGCCCTTCCGAAAGGACTACAGTTAAGGAAGGGAAAATAGTATAAGTATATGAAAATAGGAGTATTTTGTTTATATAGTGTCTGTAAGTTGTACAGTGTCATTGAGACATTGAATGTAACCAACAAGATTTTGATTTGCCAATGAGGCTTAATGAAGTAAATTTTCAGAGTGGTTTTTTATCCACTCATAAATATTGTGTTGTGGCTCCTCTTGTTTTGTAATATGTTTGTGTTTGTGTTTGATCAATCATATTTGTTCAAACATTTTAGTCTTCATTTCATGGTTTTTTTTAATATTTGAATATCTATGATACTTGAAGTTTATATGGATAAATTTGTGAGGATTAATTTAGATTTGATTTGTAATGACTAAATATATGACTAAAGTAATGACTAAATTAATGACTAAATACATGACTAAATTAATGATTAAATACATGACTAAATTAATGACTAAAGTAATGACTAAATAAATGACCAATTAACAAAAATCAATGACTAAATATATGACTAAACAAATCACTACCATGACTAAATAAATGACTAAATTAACAACTAAATCAATGACCAAATCAATGATTAAACAAATGACTAAAATAGTTTAGTCATAAATTTTGTGGTGTTATAAATGACTACAAATAAACCACTAAAATAGTCACGTGACTAAAATTAATGATTAAATAAATGACTAAATAAATGACTAAATCAGTGACCAAATCAATGACCAAATCAATGACCAAATTAATGACTAAAATCAATGACTAAATAAATGACTAAAATTGTTTAGTCATAAATTTAGTGGTGTTATAAATGACTACAAATAAACCACTAATAGTCACGTGACTAAAGTTAGTCATTTATATGCAATTTTTAGTAGTTTATTTAGTCATATATTGTTGTTTGTGTACTAGTGAAAGAAGGAAGTAAGATTGGACTATGATGATACAAAGGAGCAAGTTGTAGATATATTCACAAAGCCATTTCCTAAGGAGACATTTGAGTTTCTCCAAAAAAATTTGTGATTTGTTGCTCCCTCCTCTTGAATCAAGAGGAATCATAGGGTGAGGGGGCTTGATCTCCCTACCACAAGAAGGCTTGGCAGTTTTGTAGAATAATTTCATAAGTCGTGAAGCATGGACTCAGGGGGAGCATTTTTGAAAAATAGGTTTATGGATGGTGTAGTGTGCCAAAAAATGAGCAAGGAGGAGAAGGATGTGTTTGCAGAAGTCAGTATTGCCTCCATGTAGGGGGAGAAAGGAGGAGAGAATGTTGAACCTTTTCCATTGATGTCAAAGGGGGAGAGAGTGAACTCAAAATGTTGAATTGAGGAGATGTTGAACTAAGGAGAGAGTGAAAGTTCTCAGAATTTTGAATTGATCAGAAAGAATAATCTCATAATACCATATCTTCCATAGGAGGAGAAAATGCTATAATGAAGAAATCATTCTAAAAGTATATTTGGTGGTCCAAAATTTTGCTATTTGAAATTAATGACAAAGGGGGAGATTGTTGAACATGTGTTGTCATTGATGTCAAAGGATTGTCAAAGGTTGTTGTCAATTGTTGTCAATGGGAATTAAGGTTGTTAGATGTGAAATTTGTCAAAGATGAAAGAGATTAGAAGAACTACTAGAATTGTCATCTGACTAAAAGTTTCAGAAGCATCTTGTTTATCAATGTGTAGACTGTTTAATCAATCATATCCTATATCAAGTAACATACATTAAGTTTCGTTGAGATGTGGTTTCCTTACATGATAGTTGGTGTGTTTATTATACCATGTCAGGTATGTAGTCAGTATGAGTATGGTGATCCAAAAGTCTATAAAAGGATATCATTTGGACAAAGATATTTTTTAATGTGGTTGGTATTTCTTTTAGAAACGCAATGTTGCTTTGTGGTTTGGAAGGAGAGTATGTCTACACTTGTTTTATCAGTTCCCTAATTTTTCAAAGGATAGTTCAGTGTGCAATAAGTTTTAAGTTTCAAAAGGTTCATCAACCTATTTGAAGTTCAAGGGGTGTGTGGTAATGGATAGTAGCATGTATAATTTCAATCAAGCGTGTGGTGTTTGGATATGACCTGCTTAAAAGGTTCATGTAGTGGCATATGACGTCAAGTTCTTTTGGTGGCAAGAAATTTGTGTTTGGACTAGTGTACTACACATTTCATGTAATTTGAATTTAGGTCCAACTTATGTCATCCTAGCTAGTTGTGAATCCCTAGGCAACATCGAAGAGTGTAAATGCAATGTCATGTATATATTTCAAATGTCCAGGTGTATTGTAGGTAATGTGTGAGGCATACAGTGTAATTAGATTTGGCATGATTTGAGACATCCATATTAAGTAAGGTGATTTTGAGTACATAACTATGAAGAAAATAGAGTGCCAATATCAGAAGATCATTCTCAGTGAGGAAGAGTATCAGTTGTGACTCTGGTACATCGAAGTTATATTTTAGATCCAATAGCTTTGTCATTGTCTTCCAATAGGATTGGTGTTCTACTTGTATTATTTCATTAGGGGATTGGTGTCTACGGTAGGTTGGTGCCTACTAGAACATTAGGGGATCGTTGTCTTTGGTAGTTTGGTGCCTACTTTAGTGTGTAAAATTCACTTGTACATTTTTGTATTGTGAGTCTAGACTTGGATAGTAGATACAAGAAACTATTATCATCATGGTTTTTCCCATCTTGGGTTGCCACATACATTTGGTGTTCACTTGTGTATTGCTTTGTGCTATTATATTTTGTTTGTTTATGCTTCAATTGTTTATGTGGGGTTTGTTGTGAAGAATCATATAATTGTAGCAAAAGTTAAAGAATTTTAGAATAGTTTAGATCTATTGATTCACCCTTGCCCCCCCTCTCAGTAGATTGTGTTCCCTTTAGACACACATAGCATATAAGTCCAAGTGCACATTGGAAAACAAGACAAGTCAAATTGCAGTTACAAATTACTATGTGTTGACAAACAAACAAGATAAAATCAAAATTGTCCTACCATTTTTTGGTAGGAACTTCACTACTTGTAGCTCTTGCTTCTATCCCTTTACATCAAGCCATCAAAATATTTGTAAAATAGACTTCAAATTAAATATAATTAATATATAACTAAAAAAACTCAATGATAAGAAATGTTTTATATTTATAACACAACAGACTTAAGAAAATAACTAACTTTAATGACTTAAAATACCTTTATCACTTTATAAAATTACTTATAATCCTATGAATTTAATAAAACTTTATAAATTTCTCTTAAGACCTTTATAAATCTTTAATTTATAAATTAAGAACATAAAGTGGTAGTAAAACTCGTGTTTAAGAAAAATAAAGTGACTTTAGAACTTAAAAATCACATGATTAAAAGGGACCACTTTATAATTTGAGTAAGAAGTTATTAATGATTAAATGATCATTACAAAATAATAATTGGAATCTATTTAAATTCATTAATGACGATTGGGAGAAAATATCTAATTAGTTTGTTCCTCCCTTTTTTAATGTTTTTTATGTTTAAAAAACTTTGATCTATTATTTCTTTGTTGTTTTAGTGTTGTCTTTGGTCAATGGGAATTGATATCTTTTTGTCTTTGTTGTTGGAATTTTCTTCTTTGAAAAGCCTTTCGTGTACGGGTTTAATGCTTTGTAATGTTGGTTATTTATGATAAAAATATTTGTAATAGATTTTGTATCTTTTGATGTGCCTTGCATGAACCCACATGTCATTCCAAATAACATTTGTACTAGCTCTCCCAAGTGTTGAAGTTGCCTCCAGAAAAAAATTATAGCTCATACCAGTAAATATGATTAAATTCCAGATTTACTAAGATTTAAGTGCATTCTCTAGATCAACAATGATTAATGATCTAGTACTCGATTAGCCTCAAAATTATACTATAAAAAGGAATGTTAAGTTCAAGTAAAATAATTGTTAAATTCACGAAATTCCTTTCATTGCAGTGTTCTCAATTCTAATAAGTCTTCTATGAGGTTAGTAAAGATGATGCCATGGTATTGCTAGGGATATTCTAAATTCTCCTACCTATAGTTATCTAGTTTCAAAAGAAAAGAGACAACAGTTGTATTCAAAATGGGTGGAATTGGAAAGAAATTGATTTGGTTCACTTAGATATTATAGCAAGTTTTGGACCAAAATGAAGACCTTTGATGGAGATAAGTGCTTCCATAGGGAGTGCGGAAATATAAGTATTTTAGTCTTTTTTGCATGGAAACCTGTCAATTTATCATACTCCATTTTGAAAAAGACCCTCAAAGAGAAATTGTGGACTTTCAAAGTCATTTTGATCCTTCCTCATGTGTTCAAACTACTAAAATATTGGGGTAGCAAACTTAATACCCCTTTAGTATCTTCTTCATAACTCTAGTTGGTACCAAGGAAAGATAAATTTTCTATATTCATAGCTTTGTTTCCTCTAACATGTTCGACAAACCCCATTGCTTGAAAATATGAATATTTATGGCTCCTATTTCCCCAACATATTTTCCAAATCCCATGGCTTGAAAATGCATAATGCTTTATCCACAACTCAAACTGATTAGTGAAGTTATCACCTCTTTCATGAATCAAATAAAAACCAATACATAGTCTTACCCATGTTCCATGAAGTGATTACATGTCTGGTATAAATTTTTCACATGTTAGGTTTGCATGATGCAATGATCTGTACAAAGTTATGAACATTATAATTCAATTGCAAGCCAATGATTTTTTTTGTTATTCTTTGTTATCTATTTGCAGTAAAGAGTTATTTTGTGTGTTACCTATTAACAAAGGCCCAACCTCCAACAAAATATATTTCCAAATAATGATAGACTTTAACTTGATATAATATGGATTTGATGAGAACAAATTTTCACCACCTTGCACATCCAATGAGTTAATTCTCCCTACAAATTCCAAATTTGTTTCTAGAGCTCTCATATAGAACTTTTTGGATTTTTGTGTCACAACTAAACACCATGTTTCACACAAGATTAAATAGAACTTTGGTGGAAGCACAACTTTTAGGACACAGCTTGAAGTGCATCCTTGTGGAACTTTGTTGCAATTTTTTTTTTTTTAAATGTATAAGTAGATGTGCATTTGTAGATCAAAAAGACAAGAATAACAAGACTTTATAACGATTCATAAGAACAAAGAAGATAGAGTCAACCAAAGAGAGTTGGAAAGTTTAAATATTCTTAGCACATAAAGAACTTGTGAATAATTCTTAACAAATCTCCAACCTCTAACAAAACATATTTTCAAATAAGGTTTCTATAACTCAAAAATATGGATTTGATAAGAACAACTTTCTCCTGCATTGTGTGTCTGATGACTTCATTCTCCCTGTAAACTCCATTTTTTTTTCTAGAACTCTCTTGCATAACTTTATAAATATTCATGTCACAACTGCACACCATGCATTTTACACAAGATCAAATAGACCTTTGGTGGAACCGCACCTTGTGGGACAAATAGTTTGAAGTGTGGCCTTATACAAATATGTTGTAGAACTTTACAAATTTTGGTACAAGTACATGTGCACATAACTACATGTGCATTTGCAGACCACAAAGACCTAATTGTCCCTTGTGGGTAACATAGATCCAAGTCCACTTTTGTGGGTTACACAATTCTAAGTACACATCAACATGGGTTACATAGGTCCAAATGTTTATTAGCATTTCCAGGTAAGATAATTTTGGAACTTCCTTATGGAACATTATAGATGTCCCTATCACAAATAAGCACCATGTGTGTCACACAAGATCAAAAAAACCTTTGATGGATGTTTACCTTGTGGGATTGATAGCTTAAAGTGTGCAACCTTGCAAAACTCTATTAAAAAACTTCATAAATGTTCATACAAGCACATGTGCACATAGCTACGTGAGCATTTACAAATCAAAAAGACCCAAGTGTGCCCTTGCTGGTAACATAGTTTTGAGTCCACCTTTGTAGGTTACATAGGTCCAAGTGCACATTGGCAGATAAGATAAGTTTGATTGTAGTTATAAGTTGGTATGTATTGACAAACAAAGTAGATAAAACCAAAACTATCGTACCAATTTTTGGTAGAAACTTCACTGTCTACATCTCTTTCTTCTCTCCCTTTACATCAAACCATCAAAATATTTTAAAAATAGACTTCAAATTAAATATAATTAATATATAACTAAAAATCTCATGACAAGAAATGTTTTATATTTATAACACAAAATACTTAAGAAAATTTAACTAACTTTAACGACTTAAAATACCTTTATCACTTTATAAAATTACTTATAACCTTATGAATTTATCTTAAGACCTTTACAAATCTTTAAGTCATAAAATAAGAACATAAAGTGGTAGTATAACTCATTTTAAGAAAAATAAAGTAACTTTAAGACTTAAAATCACATGATGTAAAAAGGATCACTTTTATAATTTGAGTAAAATTATTAATGATTTTGATCATTACAAAATATTAATACAAATATTATAAAAAAATTATGCTTGACAAATATAAGTATCTATGCTTTTAGTAAAATATAAAATGGGAGAGTAAGTTTTTTTTTTTTTTTTTGCTAGAATAATTATCACCACAATTAAAATTTCAAGAAATTCACCACTCAAAAATTCATTTAACCTTTCAAAATGTATTACAATCCAATGTTAAATTAATTTTCCATATGATCACAAAATCATGAACACAAATAATCATATCAACAATCATCTACAAAGAAGGGCCCCTCCGACGACATTGTGCTGCAAATCACCCCCCAGTCCTCTGAGGCGGTTAAAGGAAAAGATCCCTTGAAGAATGACCACAAGGATAATGACCAGGCTTGGGAACAGGTGGGCTTGTTGAAGGGGAGAGTGGAGAGGCTGGAAAAGAAGGTCCAGGAGGTGACCTAATTTTCCTTGAGGATCATGCATAGGTTGGCTACCAGCCTCTATTTGCTTCAGAAGGACAAGTCTGTGGAGGATAATGATCTTGATGCTGATTTCAAGGAGCTGCTCAAGTTCCTCACGACGGATTGGGCAACTGCCTTACATGATTTGCCTGGAAGGAAGGATAAAAATTAGGCCGCTGGGCCTGTTTGTTCTTGTTTATTTTATGTTTTGTCATTTGCTTTTTCTGCTAAACTTGATGGGCCCCTGGTGGTCTAATGGACTTATTTGGCAGGTTTCATGCTTGCATGTTAATCCTTGTCATCTTACGTATTCTATTACTTTTTGTTTTGGTGATGCGCTATGAGTGATGGCATTTTTTCTGTTGTCACTGGGCTGTTAGTGTACTTTCGTTGGATGGCCTTTGGTGCCTTGTTTTTATGGGTTAGCACCCTTGTTATTCTGCTTTTAATTTCAAAAACATTCTCCAAAATTTTATAAATAACCAAAATTTATAGATTTTTAAACAAAAATGATAAGTGTAATAAGGAATGAAATCGTATACACATTTGATCATTATGATTATCAACCTTATTTGTATGATCAAAGCTAAAAGTATAATCAAAGCATGCTATCCAATGTACCAAAATTTACAACATTCTCCAAAACTTTATATATAACCAAAATTTATAGATTTTTAAACATAAATGATAAATGTAATAAGCAATGAAATCATATACATGTGATCATTATGATTATCAACCTTATTTGTATGATCAAAGCTAAAAGTATAATCAAAACATGCTACCCAATGTACCAAAATTTACAACATTCTCCAAAACTTTATATATAACTAAATTTATAGATTTTTAAACTTAAATAATAAATGTAATAAGCAATGGAGTCATATACACATTTTCTCATTAGGATTATCAACCTTATTTGTATTATCAAAGCTAAAAGTATAATCAAAACATGCTACCCAATGTGTAAAAATTTACAACATTCTCCAAAACTTTATATATAACCAAAATTTATAGATTTTTACTTAAATGAAAAATATAATAAGCAATGAAATCATATACACATTTGATCATTATGATTATCAACCTTATTGTATGATCAAAATTAAAAGTATAATCGAAACATACTACCCAATATACCAAAATAAAATCTTAAAAAATAGAACCATCTATCAAACAAATGAATGTCATATGACCATGAAAAAAATAACTCAGCTAAAAATAAGTCAACTGAAAGTAGTTCAATAGAACTGAAACTATTCATTAGAGCTGGCAACCCCCTTGGTTTTATCTTCAAGATCAAAATAGAAGAAATAAAATCAACAAGTTTAATACCTTGATTAGTGTCATAATAATTTTATGGGGATTCTCCATCTCTTAAAAAAACCAGTTGCATCAACTTCCATGTTTATCTTTTTCTCAACCTTTGTGGCCACAGGTAGAGGGCAAGAGGATCAAGCACATTAAAAATGTATGGGTAGGATCTATTATGCACGTACATGACTAAGACTTAAATTGAACAGTTGGAGGGATTAGAGATATGTTCATGGGCACTGTCTGTATCTGTATTTAAGTTCCAAACTTGTGGTCCCTATAAAAAGATAAACGAGTTTAAACTTTTAGCTGTAATTTATTGTCTCCTCGTGATGAGATTGTTCGTCCATAAAAAAAGCTTTATTTTATCTATTTGAATCTGATTTTCTCCCTTTTGCAGGTATGACTTAAACTTACCAGGCAAAACTTAGTGCTTTTCTTTCAGAGCTGGATTTGTGGGTTCCAATGGTTCATAGGAATGAAAGATTGGGCTACCATGAATTTTGAGTTAATCATCTGTATATTATTTTGAAGCTTTTTAAGATATTCTTTATTGGGGTGATGATTGTTGTGGCATTTCGTCAATCTGTTATCAATTATGATCATTTTGGTGGAAGAATATATCATTTTAAAATTAAAAACAGATTTATATCTTGGAAATAAAATTAAGAATTAAATTTGTAAATAACAAAAAATACAAAAATCATATTATGTTTGGGTTTTCTATATTAATTACATTATTTGATAAACATTGCAAAGGTCTTCAATCTTTTAACTTTCAAACTACTTTTTTTATACTTATCAACTGCTAACTATCCCACACAATCTATAAATTGTTAAACTATCAACATTAAGCTAATTATAAGTTATAATCTATACTTGTATCTTGTTTAGAGAACAAACAACGTGTAAGTCACTCATTATTGTACTTTGTATGCTCATCCCTAATATAATTATATATGAGTTTAGCCTTTATGAATTGACTCGTCAGTAAGTTTGTCTTCTGGAATTTTATGCACAAAACATGAACCCATTAAATTTATAAAAAAATAAACAAATCATCTAATAAGGTGATGCACAAACCAATTATATAATGTTTTCCATTACCTAAGAATGTAGAAGGCTCATGTTTTCAATCTTCTTCAATGTCAAGCTCAAGCTCCTCAAATGCAAAAAGTTGTTGAAAAATCTTATTTTGATCTTGATTTTCTTTCTTTCTTATTAGGTCTATTTTCTTCAAAACAAGTGCATGATTCTTTGTGGACTTAAGAAATTTACCATGAAGGCTCTCTTTTCTTGATCCAAGATCTTCTTTTCTTCTAGGTTATTCTAATGCTAAAAATCACATTAATAAACACTATAATTATGAAAAATGAAATTGGGACAATATAAAAATGATATTTTCATATAGGAAAGTGAGTTGCTTGATTACTAGATAATGCTACAATTGCTTCATGTGAAAATTCTATTGCAGTTACTGATTATTAATCTCCTATCTATATAGATTATTTGACTGCCAAAAAATTAATTCACAACATATTGAAAAATAACACAATTGCAACTTCACAAATAAAACCACAGGAATAGAGAAGAAAATATGAAAAACAATGAACACAATATTTTTGAAAAAATTGTCCCTAGAAAAACCCCGAAGGGAAAACCAGTTCAACAAATGAGGAATTTTATTAAACTTCAGTAAATCAAGAAATACATAAATTGCTTGCCTCTTACTAGCAGAGCTCCGACAATTTTCTTCTTCGAAAATTCTACTCTCAATTTCTCTTGCTGAAATTCCACTGCTACTATCTCCAATGCTATCACTGCGCCCTTGCAATCACTGTGAAACTATTTACTATCACTGCAAATCTTTCTCAAGTGTGTGTTCTCCAAATGTCCATTGATCCCCTTTTATAATCATCTCATTGAAAAACCAATGGCCACGATTTAATCTCAATCGATGGCTAAGATCAACTAGACTCTAACAAACCTTAGCTAACTAGTTTCTAGAAGTCTCTAGAGGAATCAAATAATTAATTAATTAATATTCTTGGGTTTGGAGACACCTGTCCAAGCTACATAAATTAACACTCCCTCTTAGTGAGGAAGGTGTTCTGCATGAACCCCAACTTATCTCTCAACGATGATTTTTTCCTTCCCCAATGCCTTTGTCAAAATGTCAGCTACTTGTTGATCTATAGGTATATACTATAGTTAAAAAATCCTCTACTATACACAATCCCTGATGAAGTGATACCTGATGTCTATATGCTTAGACCCATCGTAAAACAATGGATTCTCAGACAGCCTGATGCAACTCTAATTGTCACAATGTATCACCGTAGTCGCAACCCTCTAACCAAACAAGACTACCAACAACTTTTGAACCCATATTGCCTCACATGTCGCCATGCTAGCTACTATGTATTATGCCTCTGCAAAACTTAGAGCCACAAACTTCTACTTCCTGTTGTACCAAGAGATAACTCCTAATCCCAAACTGAAGCAGCACCCTGAAGTGATTTTCCTGTTTGTTGTACTGTTTGTGAAATCTATGTCAGTATAGCCTATCAACTTGATACCATCACCTCGACCATATATGATCCCATACTTGATTGTACCATGCAAATATCACATCACATTCCTTGTCACTGTCTAATGCACTCTCTTCAACTCAACCATGAATTGACTAAGAGAGTTTACTGTAAAGGATATATTTGACCTAGTGTTGACCAAATACATGAGAGATCCAATCAATTGTATGTATAAGGTGGGGTCTACATCCTTCTCCTTGGATGAGTCTACCTTCTTCCAATTCATGATCATAGGAGTAGACATGGCTCTGCAATCCTCCATCTCGAACCTCCTCAAGATTTCAATGCAGTATTTTCCTTGTCCAAGGAAAATTTCTCCATCTTTCTACCACACCTCCATGCCTAGAAAGTAGTGAATAAGCCCCAAATCCTTCATTTCAAAATTTGCTACAAGGTCCCTCTTGCACTCCTCTATGAGCCCTAGTGAACCTGTTAAAAACAAATCATCCACATATAGAACAAGAATGAGAACCTCACCCCAAACCACCAAGTAGTAGAGGTTAGCATTCACCTCAGTCTTCATGAAGCCCATTCCCTACAAGTTATATTTATCAATGTGCTCATACCACGCCTTGGGATCCTGCTTGAGTCCATACAAAGCTCTCTTCAATCTACACACATGGGTTTTGTTGTTGTGTGCTACAAAGCCCTTTGGTTTTTCTATGTATACCTCCTCTACCAATTCACCATTAAGAAACATTGTCTTGACATCCATTTGATGGATCTTCCATCCCATCTGTGATGCAAGTGAGATCATGGCTCATATAGAAGTATATCTGGCCACTAGAGCGAATGTCTCCTCATAGTCTATTCCCTCCTTTTGAGAGAACCCCTTGGCCACAAACCTTACCTTGTATTTATTGATGCTACCATCTGAACCATGCTTAATCTTATAGATCCAACGTGATCCAACCACCACCCGATTTGTCGGTCTAGGCACAACCTCCCACACATCATTCTGCACTATTGAGGTATATTCCCCAACCATTGGATTTTTCCACACCTACTATTGTGTGGCCTCCTGATAGCTGGAAGGCTTGCTATCTACCAATTGACTAGAAAATTCCATATAGTCATTATACTTGGCTAGTTGTCTCTGGTGTCTATTGTTTGTCCTAGGAGCTCCCACAAACTCCTGAGTATCCCTATACATTGTTTGTTGAACCTCACAATTTCTCCTGCCAACTATAGAGGATAAAATATCAACCTCCATGTCTTCTTGATGCATATCTTGGATCTGCTACATCTATTGCTCCATACTCTACAAACTCTCAACACCTGATCTTGTGCTTATATTAGTAACTATACTCAAGCTTCACTGCCCCCAATCCAGTTGAATCATCCTTGGATCTTCTGTTGGTTTCTCACTCTAATCATCTACTGGAAAATCTCTGGACCTCCTAAATGCCTTGTCCTCCATGAATTTTACATCACGCCTAACTATAATCCTCCTAGCCCCTAGAATAAATATCCAATATGCCTTTGAGGTTTCATTGTACCCCACAAAGTACCCTCTTTTTGCAGTCTGATCTAGCTTGGAACATGTAGGCCTTGGAATGTGACAAAACGCCAAACTCCCAAATATCTTGAAGTGGATTACATTTGAATTCTTCCCTGAGAATGCCTCCTTTGGTGTCACCTTTCCCAATACCTTATGTGGAACGTTGTTCTATATGTATACTCTCATATTGCATGCATTTTCCCATAAGTAACGTGACATATCCTGGTCATACAACAGAACCCTTGCTACCTCTGATATAGAATGATTCTTTCTCTCAACAACCCCATTCTACTGCGGGTTGTAAGGAACATTCCACTCTCTCTTGATTCCTTCCTTGGTACATAACTCTTGAAACTCTTTCCCTTTGTACTCCCCTCATTGCCTAATCGAAGAACCTTTATCTTCCTACCTTTCGAATTCTCCACAAGATCTTTGAATTCTTGGAAGTGACTGAAGACCTCATCCTTGGTCTTCAAGGAGCATATCCAGGTATTCCTAGAAAAATCATCAATAAAAGTAACAAAGTACTTGTATCCTCTAAGATCGTTGACATTGGTCCACATATATCTGAATGTATTAGATCAAGAATACCCTTGGATCTAGTGTCACTCCTTAGAAAATCTACTTTCACAAACTTCCTCAACACACATCCCTTGCATATATCATCACGCTTTGTGCTCACTTTTGGAACACCTATCACTGTCTCACGAAGCAATTTAAGTGCTCCACGATGTATATGGCCCATCCTCCTATGCCATAGCTCTCCTTGATCTCTAGGATTACTATTTCTCATGAGTGCCTTATGAGTATCAAACTGCAACCTATAAATCCAACCACTCCTAACTCCAATAGCTATGGGTGATTTCCAATCCTTATGCTTGATTAACACATGCACCCCTCTAAAGAGTACATTGTAGCCTTTATCTTGAAGGACGAATACAAAAATCATGTTCATACCCAAGCCTGGCACATGCAACACATCATGAATGGGAATTAGCTTGCCATTCTCCCTTAGAAATAGAACAGTCTCTTTCCCAACTGGATTGAGTTTGGACATGTTCCCCATAGAAATTTGGATTTTGATGTCCTCCTTATAACTAGAGAAGTACTCTCTAACTCCTATCATATGAAATGATGACCCACTATTTATATACCAAACACCCTATGAGGTTGAGCTAACCATACAAGCTATGAGTGCAAACTCATCCTCCATTCTACTAGAGAGCTCATTTGCACTTGCTGAAACTATACTTTTTGCATTTCTTTTCATTTTTCTTCCTTTGCGAGAAATCGCTGACATAGTGGCCAAACTCGTGACAGCCATAGCATTTGATCTTATACAAGTCCTTCTCACTTTTAGGATTTGATCCTTTGCTAGACCCCTTCTTTGCTTTCTCTTTTCTTGCTAGGGAAACGGTTTCCTGTTCCACCTCACTTTTTTGACTATTACTATTGGTTCCATTGACAATACTTAGTCTAAGCTCCTCCTAAGTGAAGTCACTCCATAGTTGATCCCAACTCAGTAAGGTGTCTCATCCATTAATAACTTGAACAAAGACATCCCACTGCTTAATAAACCCATTTAGGGCTATTCGTACTAGTTCGTCATCACCTAGTATATCTCCAACAACTACCAACTCATCCTTGAGAAGTCTACTTAAGTTTGGTGAGGTAACTTGTAATGTCTTCTCCCTTGTTCATCTGGGTATTCCTCAACTTTTCTTTAAGAATTAGCTTTTGATTAGTGGTAGCATTCTGGTATAGATTTAGAATGACGTCCCACATCTTCTTTGTTGTATCTAACTTTACGATATGTAGAACAATATGATCCTTAACACCGTCAAGGATTAGCCTCCTCGCCTTGGCATCTTCCTTCTTATATGCTAAGAGCTATGTTTGATCTGTAGGTACAACTACAATACTAGTCACATATTCCTTGATACCATTCTCTTTTAGTAATAAAGAAATTTTGGCATTCTAGACACCAAAATTTGAGGCTCCATCCAATCTGTCCTGATCTCTTAAACCTGTTGAAGCCATCCCAAAGGACGAGAAAAAAAAATTGAAGAGGTCGAACTGGGTTTTATAAACCCTCAATTTTTCCTTCTTGTGCCTGCACTGAGCCTTTTTTTCCCTCAGATCAACTCTTATACCATATCAAAATTCTATTGCAATTACTGATTATTAATCTCCTAGATCTATATAGATTATTTGACTTCCAAAAAATTAACTCACAACAAATATTGAAAAATAACAACTGCAACTTCACACATAAAACCACATGAATAGAGAAGGAAATATGCAAAACAATGAACACAATATTTTTGGACAAATTGTCCCTGGAAAAACCCTGAAGGGAAAACCAATTCAACAGATAAGGAATTTTATTAAACTTCAGCAAATCAAGAGATACATAAACTACTTGCCTCTTACTGGCAGAGCTCCAACAATTTTCTTCTCTGGAAATTCTTCCTTCAATTTCTCCTGTTGAAATTCCACTGCTACTATCTCCAATGCTATCACTACACCCTTGCTATCACTGCAAAACTATTTGCTATCATTGTTAATTTATTTGCTCACTGCAAATATTTCTCAAGTGTGTGTTCTCCAAATGTCCATTGATCCCCTTTTATAATCATCTCATTGAAAAACCAATGGTCGTGATTTAATCTCAATTGATGGCTAAGATTAATTAGACTCTAACAAACCCCAACTAACTAGTTTCTAGAAGTCTGTAGAGGAATCAAATAATTAATTAATTAATATTCTTGGGTTTGAAGACACCTGTCCAAGCTACATAAATTAACACTTCATGTAATAGAAAGCTAATAATCCTTAAATTAATGCACCATACACTCATCCAAATAATATATCAATAAGATGTTTTCCTAGACAATTACAATAACATACACTTGGAGGCATAAAATATTTTTGAACATATTTCCATTACATTTTTAGGATATAAGTATTTTTCAAAACTTACATAAATATATTTAGTGCAAAAATATGTTTACCTAGTCATAATCAAGGTCACTTGATTAACTTTCTAGTTTAAAGTTGATGGATAAAAAATATAGGAAAATTATTGTAGGAAGTCCTTTCTCATTAAGTTCGATAAATAAAAATATTTAAGATTTTATTATATTTTTCATTTTGTCAATTATACATACTAATATTTTTTTTGTATCATGTATTTAGAGTGATTAAATCTACTCTAAATATTTTATATTTCATTCTTATTAACACAAAAAAATAATTAAGAATTTATAAATTATTTTTTAGAGTGGTATGTTCTTACACGATACTTTTAATTTATATTTGTAATTTAGATAATCAACACATTATATCTAAGTAGTTCATGAGAAACATATCTTTGAACATCTAATGTGCAAAAATATCCACCATATTATATATAGCACATACATAAACAATGCAATGCCTAATATAAATTACCCATACATTAGGCATCAACAAAATCAATTATCACATATATCATGCAAAAACTGCTAAGAAACCAATCAAATTAAAAAATAATGCAAAATAGTTCACTCAAATGTAATGGGTAGTCAACAATCATAAGTTATTCAAATCAAATACATAATAAAAATAGAGCCACCAAAATAAAGTAATAAAGAGGTTAAAGCATGGTGTTGATGTTGGAATTGTGAATGACAATTCACAGTAGTAGTTGTGTTGTATTGCGTCAAAGTTTGAGAATTGAGATTATTTTCATCAATAAACATGGTTGTCTCAGTATCACACATGTTCTACAAAATCTTGTTCACATTTCCTTATCACAATATTATCTATAAATAAATTTGTTCGCACAAATAAAATAAATTACAATAACATTTAAAAATAAATACTAACCATTACATGAAACTTTTTGCTTATTATTTTGAAATTAAACATACATTTAAAATGAATTATATACCACATATATTTTCGTATTTTTCTTAAAAAAATTCAAAAAAAAATCATCTTTTATATTAAATAAACTTATTTTCATTATATATAAGTTTCCATAAAAACTCAATTTTAAATTAAATATTTATAATCTACTCACAAAAATGTTTGGGTAAAATAACCTAATAAAATAAATTATTTTAAAATCATAAGAAAAGTGATTGAATCACACATCAAAAAAGTCATTAAAAAGTTTCCTAGATCCCTATTTATGAAAACCCCCTTGATTGAGTCGCTTTAACATAAAGGAAAAAGTATGATTAGATCTCCAATAATGTATCCCTTTTCTGACATATCCGATAAGATCGCTGTTAAAGTTAAAAGGAAAAAGAAATCCTGCATGCAAAAGCACGACAAAGTTTTCAATCAAACGAAATTTGTTCATTATTGAATAAAAAATTAAATAAATAAAAATTATAGAAAGTGATAAAATGTCTCTTAATATTTTATTTTTTAACCCTCGCATGTGGGTTTAGTAATCTTGAGGTAAGTAGAATAGTTTTTTTAATAGATAATTAAGATGTCATTCTTTTAGTTGGTAAATTTTAAATTTGTTTTATGGGTCTTTTGATCATTTACAAATGCTATTATAATATGTGGAATGAAGATTTTGAAGATTTAGTGTTTGTTAATCAAGGGGACAAATGCGGATAGAGATTTGAGACATCAAATTTTAAATATTCGCATTGAATCATAAAGATTACATTATTAAGATAATATTTTCAATTTTTAATTAAAATTGTTGGAATCTTGAGAGCAAATACATGCATGTATAAGCTTCAAAGGTTATGATGCACAATAAGTAGTTTTTCGAAACTCCTCTGAATAATATTTTTCAAGTATTAAATTTTTACATATATTTTTAGGAGGGCATCTAGGGGGAATGTATAGGCAATTGTTTTGTTAATCATATATTGCATTGTTTTATAGTTGATGCAACTCAATAATTGATGCTAAAGAGTGTTTAGACTATTTTTCTTAACAACCAAAGAAATATATTGAGAAGGAGAATCTCAAAGAGCATGATGGGAAGTACTGTAACCTTTGTGGTAAGATTGCAGATTTTTCCCTTAGTTTTTGAGCACACTCTTTAAGATTCTTAATCCAAGAATGACAATCGATATACTTACATATGACTAATTATTCCACTATAACCACATTTTTCATTACAAAAATGAGATGAACCTTGGTTATTCTCTTCTTGAGATGCACTTTCACTTTGATGCTTTTCCTCTTTCACTCGTGTTTCTTATTATAAGTGATTCAATCCATGAACTTCAAATCCATAATGATATTATTTGCAATATTGAATAGAGAGCATAGATGGAAGTACATAGAGAAATTGTGCTTCACCAAACTTTAAGTAGGAAATATCATAATGAAGTTGGATTCAAATCTAGAAACTCAAAGAAGATACCTTGGAATGATTTTATGTATATTTTTTAAAATATAAATAAACTAGACAAATTAAAAAAATTATGCTTCTAAATTGAAATTATGACAAACTTAAATGTCTAGTAATATGTAATCACATAAGCTACTTTTTAGGTTGTTACTCCCTTATGTGGATAGCCAACTTCCCAAAAATATTAACAAAATATTCATTATAATTTGCAAGAAATACATGATTCATTAAATTAAGGTTTTCATGGGAAAGACCCTTTATAAATTAAGATGCATTGAATGAAAGTCACGTCTACTTTGTAAATGCACACCATTAGCAATAAAAAACTAAGATTTAGGAAGGATAGAATAACATGAAAAGAATGGAAATATATGATGTAGTGCCCATAGGAGATAACACTTTGATAGAGCTTTATGAGAAAATAGTGGTTTTAGATGTGTCCATATACACATAGTAATTTGACTTGGAATATATCTAAATGAGGCCAACTTAAATAAGGCACAAGTTAAAGTTCGTTAGAAGGTCTTAATGGAGTAAAAATAAAGTGTTTCAATGCAATGAATCAACCCTTTCACCTACCATGAAGGTCAAAATGGAATCAAAATAGTTTAATCTTGAGAAAGTTGAGTCAGAAATCAATAACCAACTCATGTATGGAATGGGTCATTTAATTGTTAAGAAAAACTAAGATTATACATGTGTTTTTAACGTAATAGATTTTAGAAATTCTAAGTTATTTATTTTCTATATTATCAAATTACAAGCGAGGTCAATTATGTGAGTAGATTGCTTTGCATTACAAATTGAAGATATGATTGATAATTAATATAAATATAATTAACCTAATTATGGAAGTAACTATTAAAAATCTATCCCAAATACAAGTTAAAACTAAATCACTAATCTAAATTAGTATGTAATCAAATTACTTAGGTAATTGTGAAAGTTATTGAATAAATGTCATGAATTTGTAATAAGACTATGAAATAGTAGTAAATAATGTTTAATCAAATGGTTAAACAATTAATAAACTTGTTGTAATCTAAATAGTTAAAAGGTTGATTTATGAAAGAAGATTAAACTAAATAAAGTATAGAAATAAATATACAAAATCATCATATAGAAAATACAAAGCAAGTCATCCAAGACTAGTGAGTAAAAATAAATTTTATTAAAAGATAAAATAAATTTATAATGTAATGAATCTCCATAACAAATGTCGTGTTTTGAACAAAATATCACAAATGTCAAAAACACCATTTTGAAAAAAAAACTTAAAAAACTAAATAACCAAGTTGAAAATGGATGAAAACCTATTGATAATCGTTGGGCTGAAGAAAAACAATATACCATAAGAGATTGTGTCATTATTCTTCTTAAAAATTGAATGTCCAATATAAAGTAATTTCTTAGATCCAATAGAATAAAATATATTCAAGTAGAATTCGTACACCTATATTAATTATCTTCATTTGATCTAGAATAATTTACAAATGTACAAGAGCCTTGTTTATATAGGCAAGGTGAGAGGAGGTTGAATAACCACCTTAGTTGTAAACATTAAATGTCTATTGCAAAATTTTAAATGCATGAGAGAAATATTAAATGCCTAGATAACTACATGTTAATTAATGAGACATGGCCACATTAAATACTAGTTTCTAGAATGTCACCTAGGAAACTAACTCCTAAATAAACTTATTAATGATGTTCAAATAGGTCCTCACTAGCATATCTAGCTAGGAAATAACCCCATTCACACTAACAATAACTTATAATCCCAATAATAATAAAATAATCACTTTATACTTAAAGTGTGGCTTTAGTGACTTAAAATACCTTTTTCACTTATAAACTATGAAATTAAATAAAATATTATAATTTTTTAACTTAAGACTTTAGTAACTTTGTGATAGTATAACACATGCTTAAGAAAAATAAAGTGACTTTAGGACTTATGAATCTAATTAAAAATAATAATATTTTTATAACTTTATGATATTAGAATTCATGTTCAAGAAAATAAAATTGCTTTAGGACTCAAAATTTACATGTTTAACAATATATTATTTTGATTAATATAAAATAATGAAACAAATATTTATTTATTTTTAATGATTGGAGTCTACATTTTCTTGTGATTTTAGCCAAACATTAAAAGGAAGAGCAAGAAGTTATGCCTCTTGTACTAGAATAACTATCACCATATTCAAAATATAAACAAATTCACCACTCTAAAATTGATTTGAACATCCAAAATGTATTACAATCCAATTTTAAATTAATTATTCATATAACCACAAACCTATAAACTTAAACCATCATAAATTATTGTATTAACAATCATTTTCTATAACAAAATGAACATGCACCACTACAATATACTCTAAAATTTCTCACATAACCATCATTTGTAGATTTTTAAACATATAATAATCAATGAAATCTTATACACATTTGGTCATAACTAGATTTATCATTATCAACATTATGAATGTGTACTGTAGGAAATTGTATACCCTTTACAATTTCACACTTTGTTGGGTCCCTTAATTAATTGGACTTAATTAAGATTTTAATTTTCCAAATTATGCATTCCAAAGCCATATTATTCCTGTTTTCTGAAAGGGAAACCAACATTTAATTAGTGTAATTAATATTTTAATCACAATGGAGAGAGTGTCCTAAATTTTTAGGTCAGGATCCATTCACCCAAGGGTGAATTGGTCCCTTCAAATCTTAGGACCCATTTTTAAATATGTATTTGGCAGTCTTTTAATGGTTCAAATTTCATATGCAATTACCGACTTTTGGAATCTATTTTTTGGGAAATTAGATAAACACCTATAAATACAGTCTTTAAATTATCAATTCAAATCCAACGTACTTTATGAGATCTTTAGACACCTAAATTTGGCCACTTACATTTGGTCAAATTTATCCTTTTTCATCTAAATATCCTCTTTTTCTCATTAATTAAATAATATTGCTACTATTTAATTAATACCCCTAAAGTCCTCTAAACCCCTAAGGCATTTAGTTAAATAATTAAATACTTTACCCTTTATTCCTTTCCTCAAAGGAATTAAATAAATAATCCATTTATCTAATTCCTTTTATCTCCCATCCCCCATAATCTCTACTTAATCCTAATCCACCTCATAATCTCATCATTAGGAATGTGCACATTCCTAATCCATGATTAGGATGTGTCACATCCTCCAACTTTTACAAGTTGGCTCTTAATCCTCATTAGCCACCTAACCTTCCTCTAATCCCTCACTTAAACAACCTAATCATTAATTAGCTAGTCTAATAAACCTCTTGGTCAACTCTCCCCATCCCCCAAGGAATTTTTAATTCCTTTTTGTCTTCCCAAGGTCCTTTTGAAGAATTTTTAATTCCTCTCCCATCTCCAAAAGAATATTAAAATTCTCTCTCCTTCCCAGAATTTTTAATTCCTTTAGTCAACTTTTTAATCTCATCCATTGATCTCTATCAATCAATTGACCGTTCATCCATTATCCTCTAAAATCTATATATCCAAAACTTAGCCATTTTTCATTTATCTCACCTTTTTTTTGGAGCATCATTATGCTGCCAAAATTTTGAGTGAACACACATCCAATCGAACATCATGGGAAAATCTACACATGAGGTATTGCATGTTGGTTTGAACTCTTTATTGCCCTATCTTGAGTGTTTTGCTTGTTTTTAGTCTCTTGCTTGGTTTCTTGCATTTTTAGGTAGATTAAAAATACTGCACACATTTTTGGCATGCCTGGTGGGACCCACATCACGGGTTTAGCATTTTACGTTTGATGTTGTTTAAGTTTTGCAGGTTTAGGATTCACACGCAGGGGCGAATCTACCCTGGTGGGCGAATTTGCACTTAGAAACAGGCGAAATTGCATCTAGAGGTGAATTTTCCTAATACAAGGGAAAGCTTGCTCTCAAGAAAATTCACCCATCCTTTGAGAAAATTTTCCCATCCTCTCAAAACGACCAAATTCACTCCCTAAATGACCAAATTTGCTGTCAAGAAAATTCGCCCATCCTTTCAAAATGACCAAATTCGCTCCTTGAACGACCAAATTTGCTCTCAAGCAAATTCGCCCATCCTTTCAAAATGACCAAATTCACTCCCAGAATGACCAAATTTGCTCTGAAGAACAACCAAATTTGCTTCAGACAGGGGCCAATTTGCTCATCCAGATGGGCGAATTTGACTCATACAGAGATGAATCTAAGGTAAATTCGAGACTTGAATTTCTAGTTTTCAGCTTTTGTTTGGTTTTGGTTTCAAGTACTAATCAGCTAACCCATCTGTTTGTGAGTGTGCCTCATTTTTGCTAACTATTTGTGCAGCTTGTCCTCATCTGTCCAAGACCAGTGGTTGCAAACTACTAACACATTTTCTATAGAACAATCGGTCCAAGATCTTTAGGTAGTCTGTCTGTTGTTTCTCCATACTAGCTAGGCACATGTAGATTAATTAGAGGGTCAATTAACTTGCTTGTCGTGCTTGTGAGTGGATTGTTGATGTATCCAATCCCCTTGTGCCATTTGGAAATTCTAGGTGATGAGAAATCATAGTTCACTCTAGTCCAATCGAGTCTACCTAGGAGGTGCTAGTGCGTCTAAGCTCTCCCCTTGTGCTACGTGCGAGCCTAGGGACTAGCTAAAAATTTCTAGTATCTTCTTCCTTTAGCAGGACCTTCCTGGGATTTCATCACCCAAGGCACAATTCCAACCACATGTTACTAGTAGGGTATATAAAGGGGGGAGAGCGAAAGTTGTACCTCTATCCAATCACATCGTGTCTAGCAGAGTGTCGAAGGTAGGGTGATACCTAGATAAGATGTGAAGAGTTGGTATAAGTTTCTAGTACCTCGTTGGGGCTCCCAACTCATGCTTGTGATGGGCTGGTGTTCACGGTTGTGCTCCACGTATCGTGTGTATATCGAGGACTCACAAGATAGCCGTGTTCAGCCTAGATAAAGATCTATGTTTTATTCGTGACTTGGTGTAGTGCAGGGGATGCACACCATACCCCGAAGTTACTCACCATGTACTCCCTTGGGTTGAGACAGAAATCCTCATGGTGGACTACGATAGTCCTCGAGTGAGAGTGTGAAGGTGAGCCCATGGTGTATGTTGATGACCCTATACCACTGGAACACTAGCTATCCACCTTTGCAAGAAAGGGTGATCCAGAGAACCACCCCGATATCATAGAGTATTAACCTTGGGTTGTTTGCTCAAAGTGGTGGGCCTACATCAAGTTTGTAAACCCATATCATTAATTCTAGGTTTGTGTTGCTTGGTGTGTCTTCATTGTGCTATACCAGTGCTTTCATTTTTAGTTGAGTCAGCCTAGCCTTTTGTCTATTGTTTGTCGTACTTGTCGTTCTTTGCCACAGTCAACCCCTTCCTTTAGAGGAAAATTTTCCCCTTATAGGGGCGAATTTGCATTGTAGACAGGAAATTTTTCCCTAAAAAAGGGAAATTCCACATCCCAGTCTAGTCCAGGTCATCCTTTTGGGCGAATTTTCCTTTGTTAGAGATGAATTTTCCTGTGGGTCACTTTTTAGGTGACCCCATTTTTGCCTATTTTTTGGAACAGGCGAGTTTGTCCATCCTTTAGGTGAGTCTGTTAGTCATTTTTCGTCAAATTCGCCCATTTTCACAAAATAGGTGAATTTCCCCCCCCCTCTAGGGGCAAACCTATTGTCCATAGGGGTGATCCTATTCTCAGTCTGAGTCATCTCGTCAGTTGTTTTCCATCGAATTTTCCCCATTCAGGGGCGAACTTGTCAATCTGGGTCAGTATTCCATCTATTTTCCCACCAAATTCACCCGTTTCCTTAGGATAGGTGAATTTTCTCCTTACTTTGGGTGAATTTTCTTCCTGCAGGGGCAGTTGTGCTTCTCATCCAAGTCTCCGTCCATTAGAGTCAAGATTTAGGCGAATCCGTTTTCCGAACAGGCGACCTTGTTTTGAGGTGAATCTACTCCATGTCCATACTATTCAAGAAATAGGTGATTTTGTCACCCCGTTAGGCGAGTTTGCAAGTCAAGTCCACCCATTTACCTCAAGTTTAGGCGATCCTGCTCACGTTTTGGGCGAACCTGTCAAGGTTTAGGCGAAGTTGTCACTACTTTGGGCAAATTTTCTATTTTTTTGGGCGAACCTGCTTGGATAGGCGAATTTGATCTGCAAGTTTGCCTATTTCTTGAGTCCTCCCAAGTTTAGGTGAATTTGATCTTCCAGAAAGGTGAATTTGATCATCAAATTCACCTGTTTCTTGTGGCCTCTTGAGATTTGGGTGAATTTGAACCCCTAGACAGACGAATTTGCTAAACATAGAGACGATTTTGTTCATTGTGGATAGGCGAATTTGTGACATAAAGAGGCCAAGTTGCCTGACATAGAGGCATATCCATTTCCCATACAAATTCCAGAGAGTGAATCCTTTGGGCCACTAAAAGCTTGTTGATTTCCGAGTCCTTTGCCATGATTGAAATTTTTTTATCACTTTCTGTTCGCCCATAATCGTCACTTTAGTCCATCTGCATTTTCCAAAATTCATCCGTTCATCACCCAAATCATACAGGTGCATCTTAGGAAACCCCTAGATCGCATATCCACCATTGGTTTATCGATCCCAATCACCTAGACTTTGTTTTAGGGGTTTTGATGCAGGGACTTCCGAAGGTCATAACTTTTGACTCAGATGTTCACTTGGACTGAAATTTTACAAGTGGATGTGTTATGAGGTGGAATGTGGATTCCCAACCAACCCTAAATCGGTTGGCCCCCATTTTGGCACTTTTTCAGGGCTTGAAACTTTCATCTTGACCCTCAAAATGGCAATTTAGTGTTTTTTTCTAGTTTTTAAAAAGTTGTTTTTGTTAATAACTCCAAACTCATGTTTCAAATTTAGGATGTTAGTTGGCAACTCGTCCTACCTTAGTTTTAGGAATTTTTTGGGAAAAAATTGGACTCTCAAAGATATGCATGTGAAATTACCTAAAATGGTAAAATCTGACAATTGTTGAAATCTACCAAAAAAGGTATTTTTTTGGGTTTTTGTTTTTTTTTTAATTTTTTGGATATAAGAGAGTTTTCTCTCATTGTAGCAGCAGAGTTGGTGAATATAATATTTTCATTTTCCAGTTATTTTGAATCTTTGGCTCTCACACATGATTAATGGCACAATTCTATTGAGTGAATGTTGTTGGCTACATCAGGTTTTTATCCAAGTTGGCTTAGGTGCCTAATCCCGATCATCATTGTTCACATCTACTTAGGATTGTCATCCATCTTGGGTCAATAATCACCTTTGACCCAATCAATCTACTTTCATCTCGAGGTAGATTCGATGTCGCAACCATCTTTTCTGCAATCGAATCTGATTGTCAACACCTTACATCATGTAGTTAAACCCCTGAACTTGGTTTAGAATCAATCCCATCACATCCTCCAATCATCCTAATTTTAGCTTCAATCCAATCTGAATCTGAGCTTTAATCCAATCCCAATCTGAGCTTTACCTAAATCCCAATTTGAGCTTTAGTCCATCTACATCCAAGATCTTCTAATATCAAAACAAATCTTAAGATCCCTTCTTCCATCTTCTTCCAATCCATCATATTTATCTTTCCATCATATTTTATTTCCTTCTAATCATCTATTCCCATACCTTCAATCCATATCCATCCCATCCAACATCATGAATCCTTATCCTTCACCAATGCAACCAAAAATAGTAGTCAAGGGAAATTTCAATTACGTTGACGATGATAACGAAAGTCTTGTTGATCAAGATGAGTACGATATAGAACCCCTTGATGCTATCATTATTAGCAAGCTCTCCCCAAGCATCATCCAAAATCCAATCACTCATCCAAGCTATCCCATCATGCTTTCATCCACATCTAATAACAATCCTTATGCTACCTTTATCATGGGATACCCAATATCTTCCCCATCCACATATTCATCATCCCCATCTACATCTTTCTCTTATCCACCATCCACGTCCTCCTATCCTAATCCACCATCCCAATATTCCCATCCTAATCTACTATCCCAATACCCTTACTACAACCCAACGCCCACATCCTCTTGTCCTAATCCACCATCCACATCCTTCTATTCTAATCCACCACCCCAATCTTCCCATCCTAATCCACTATCCCAATACCCTTATTACAATCCACCACCCACATCCACTTGTCCTAATCCATAATCCATATCCTCCCATGTCACTCCATCTTCTACTCCACCACATCCTAATCCACTATCCACATCCTCCTATCCTAATCCACCACCCCAATCTTCCCATCCTAATCCACTATCCCAATACCTTTATTACAATGCACCACCCACATCCTCTTGTCCTAATCCACCGTCCATGTCCTCCTATCCTAATTCACCATCTCAATATTCCTAACTTAACCCTCCATCTAATCTTGATCCCAACACTAATCCTAATCCTCCGCCTACTCTTAGTCCTCCATCTAATCCCATCCATCCATCTAGTCCTACTCCTTCACCAATCCATAATCCTGCGTCTCTTCCCATCACCCAAGCTAACCCTAGAATATGCAAGTTTCTCACTCCAAAAGTCCTCCAAGGACTCATGACAAAGAATACATCCCCAACTCTACATCTTGAATTTGTGGAACCATGTTGCACCCCACTCCCCCATGTATAGTCACTAGTCATGAGACCCTTCTCCATCCCACACCTATCATTACTCTTACCACCCCTAGCACCACTCAAACTATTGAAACCATCAAAACCACCGAATCCATTGAACCCCCATCTCCTACTCCGAGAGCCACCAAACCCATCGAAGATAACCAAACCCATTCACCATCTTCTACTCCTAGATCCACCCAATCCATTGAAGACACCTAAATCCAATCCACTCCTCCCACTCCTAGTATCACCAAAATCCATTCCCATGAACTTCATGAATCCTCCATCCTTCCATCTCCCCACTTGAGGAGTCCCTCCAACACTCCATCATCATGCCACCCACACAAGATGAGTCATTCCAAGAGCTTGATCCAAAGCATACTAATGCTGCCCCTTATCCAAATGAAGATCCTACCATCCCATCTAGTCCACCTCAATATCATAGTCCATTATCCACTTCAGCCCATGATCCCCTTGTGACTCAAGATCCAATCACTTCATCACATCAGCCCTTATCACCCACTGCCACAAATCTAGATCCTATCATATCACCTAATCCCTCTCTTGATCCCTTACCACTCACTCCTCCCGATCAGGATGTTGTCACCTCATCATCTCCATCTCATGATCCTCCATTGTCACCTAACCTCACTATCCCCACACCACTTTTATATTCCCTCGGTACTCTCACACTCATCCATGGTGGTTTCTTTGCAGAAGAGGACCCGAGCATATACACCACCCATCCTCCTCCACCTAATAATGGAATCGCATCATTCTTCCAAAATAACAAGCATCCTACCATAGAGTGAATGCTCAAAAGCATGAACTATCAAGGAAAAGGTTTAGGCCTTCATGAGCAAGGTATTTTAGAGCCCATCCATGTCAAAGAAAATCTGCAGACACATGGTCTTGGATATATCTCTCAAGACTCACAATCCAAAGAATTTGGTACAACCTCCATACGTCCACACTGAACCTCCTCCAAAAGAATAATAGGCTCTTCCCGTCACTCCACTAAACCATTTTCTGCCATCCCCCCTCCATCGTATCACCTCAAAACAACCATCCATATTCCTCCTTTGTCTTCCAAATCCATTTTGGGTCCTTATGTCTCTCCATCCACCATCTCCCATCCTTCATCTACTCCATCTATTTTGGGTCTCTGTGTGCCTCTACCCACCATCACACATCCTCCAGGTACTAGGTCCATTTTGGGCCCTTATATCCCAAAATCACCTCTTCCATCTCGTCCTATTCATCCTTTTATCCATCCATCACCTATCTATGTCACCCATCATAAACATCCCACTCTCATGTTCCCTAATCAGGATCAACAAAGGCATTTACCGACACTTCCTCCATCCACATATCATCCCCAAAATCCTACCTCCATCACTCCATTCATGTTTCATCCAGATCATCCACCTCCTCACACCCATCCCATTGCTATTAAAAGAACTTTGGATGTCAAAATAAGCATGCATAAATTTAAACATCCACATGAATCTAAAGATTCGCATGTCCCCTTAAAAGGGAATGGTGAATAAAAGAAAGATAAAATCCAAAATCCAAAATCCAAATCAAACCCATAGGCCACGAAGGCCCACCAAAGAAAAAATCAAAACCATGTGGATCCCAAAGAAAAAAGGTGCAATGCCTTCAAATGAAAAATTTGTAACAACATCCAAAGTTTCTAATCCAAAAGCTAATCATACACACCCTCCATCTCCTAAATCTATTTTGGGCCCTTATGTCCCAAAATTTACTATCCCATCTCCTCCATTATCCTCACATCATCCATCCACTAATCCTCCCATCCTTTCACATCCCCGCCATATGTGTTGATGTTGGTCCTGAAAATATTTCCCCATCACACATCCACCCCATCATTCCACCCATACACTTTCCAATATCCCATCCATTATCCCACATATCTCCCACATAAAATCCCTTTAATCTATTCTCTTGCATAATCCATTTATCCTAATAAGGTTGTACCAACATCCAATAGTCACTTCACACATGGGCTCTTAATACCTCATATGGAACTTGATGCTTGAGTCCTTCATCCATCACCTTATCGAATATATTTTAAATCCACTTATCCACATCCCCATCCTTATCCATCTCCATCCGCCTGCTATCCAAAAATCCAAAAGTCAAAAAAGTAAAAAAAAAAGTAAAGAGAAATAATTCATCCAATGGTGAAAACTTGGCAAACAAGCACCTTGGATAAGTACCATGATGAAAACCTGGCAAATAGGCATCATGTGTAAATCCCCATCCATCTCTTTCCACACTTGGGGGAAGCTTCCTACTATGCATCCCCTCCATCCATCTCCTCTATCCCACCTATCTCACACATCCTACTTGTCATAGCCCATTTATCCCAATCCCTCCATCCTTCTTGTGATCTTGATATAGATAGGGGAACCTATCTATGCATGCTTTGGAAACCTCTTGGTATACATTCCCTCCATCCATACACTATTGTATCCCTTTTCCACATCCATCCACCTTCCTTGTCCACCATTCGTGCTACCATAATTCTCCCTTCCTTATCCATGCATCCTATTTGTATCCATCTCACTCCCTTATTTGCCCATCCTTCTATCTTCCATCCCTCTTGCCTCATCATACATGACATATATCGAGTGGGGAATATTTTGGCTTTGTAACATAGTCCTTGGAGACATCATCCACCCATCATCTCATCCTTTTCATCTCCCCATCCTTATCTTCATCTCCACCCATCATTTCATCCCTTCCATCTCCCCATCCTTATATTCCCATCCACCCATCCAAAAATGGTTTTCATCTCCCCGTCTTTATCTTCCTATCCATCCCTCAGCATCCCTTCCATCCCCCATCCTTATCTCCCTATCTGTTCATTTTTATCCTCATCCCTTCTCACAATCCCTTGTCATTGGTATCTAGCTATAGGCCCCCACCTCATGCAACCCAATTCCATCTATCTCATTGTCATCACTCCCATCTCTTTCACACATCTTTCCAATCTCCTATCACTTTTCATTACTCATCCATCCATCATATCATTCTCCCAATTCATCTTTTGATGATTTAGATAACTATCCCATTCCTGATCTACACATGATTGCCACCATCCTATCCACCAGGTCTATCTTGTCTCATCATATCAGTTCCATCTTTTTATCCATTTATCATGGTCATCTCATCATCCTTTATCCATGGTCAATCATTGACCTTTTGTCGAACTACGTTTCCCTTGTGCTTTCACATAGGAAAGGTCGATCATTTGATCAGCCCTCGGGGCCTTTTTCCATCATGTCTTTGTCCTCCATCATGGTCTCCATTTTCCTCTTTTTTGATTTTATCCATGGTCTTTTATCGAACTAGAAGGGCTCTGCGCTTTCACATAGGCAAGGCTAATCTTTGATCAGCCCCCGAGCCCCTAGGTCTTTAGGGTGTGTCTATCTTGTTTCTTGTCTCTCGCGTATTGTGTCGTGTCGTCAAGGTATGTCCTTATCTAGCTGGTTCTTCACAAACAAGATCCACTAGTATCATAATATTCAATTGGTTTCAAGTATCCAACATCATGTCAATCTTTTAGTTTAGTCTCCATATTTGGTCTTAACAGGATGCATCCTTCTTCATTAGACTGCATCAATCCCATCCACCCTTTTGATCTTGTGGCAAAGGACATTTGAAACTTACTGCTTTCTTTTGAAGCTTTTGGCATTTTGTTTATCATTTGAGCTCCCTATCGTACCTTATCAGGGTCACCATGATCCATTATATTATGGTGCACTTTGATTGATAAACATAGGGGCATATCTTGATCTTTTTTTTTTTTGTCTGCTTGGTTGTCCCATGTAGTACCCACCAAGATCCTTGCAGTCTTGTGTTACATTGGGGCATCCTTTGTGTTTGTGGTTTTCCAACATTGGCCCTACCAAAGCCCCCGTGACTTTGGGATGTTGGACTAACCTTTTATTTTTTGTGTCAGTCCCATGCATGTGATATGAAGTCATCTTGGTTCCTCATACCCTGGTGCATAGTATCTCATGCTATAGTAAATTAAGTGCTCACTACATTGCAATTTTAATATGGTGCTTTTAATCCATCCCCCCCCTCATCTATCTATCCTCTCTGTTTTCATCCCTCCCCTTTCTCCCTCCTCATCATATCATCATCTCTTCAATCTTCTTAGGATAATATAGATTGGTTATTCTAAGCATCTTTTCCTTCATCATCTTCATTCATTTCATCCATCTCACATCTCCATTCAGTCCTCATCCATTCAATCTTGCACAAATCATCTAATCACATCCTTGGTCTTATTCCTAGCCTTTCTACAAGCCTTGATCCAATCATCATCCTCGTCATCATCATCAGGATGTATCCTTCCCTATCCTTTTGTTGTTGTTTTGGGATGTATCTTTCCCTCATCAACAACACTCTCATCATCATCATTGGGATGCATCCTTTTGTGTTGTTTTGGGATGTATCCTTCCCTCCTCAACAACACTCTCATCATCACCATCAGGATGTATCCTTCCCTATCCTTAATAACACTCCATCCATCATCAACCCATTTCAACTTGTAGCTTGACTGGGGAAACATCACATTTGTCCTTTCATCTATTTGTGCTTCCTTTCTTCTCATCTTCTATTCCCAATCTCCTATCACTTATCATCCTCTCTTATCCATCATTTTTCATCATCTTCCCCATCTACCCTTTCATCATCTCATCCATTTCGAGAGCACGCTCGTGTTCTCTTGAACCTACATGTCCTCTCGAGGGGGCATCCCTAATCCTCATCTTCATCTTCACTCCTATCATCCTTCTTCCTAGTCACCCCTTTAATGATTGGGGCATCTTTCCCAATCTAACTATCTTCTTCCTAGTGTTATCTTTTAATCTTCTTTGAAATGATGCTACTTCATAACACCATCTCAAAGAGGGGAAAAATGTAGACACCTAAATTTGGCCACTTACGTTTGGTCAAATTTATCCATTTTCATCTAAATATCCTCTTTTTCACATTAATTAAATAATATTGCTACTATTTAATTAATACCCCTAAAGTCCTCTAAATCCTTAAGGTATTTAGTTAAATAATTAAATACTTTACCTTGTATTCCTTTCCTCAAGGGAATTAAATAAATAATCCATTTATTTAATTCCCTTTATCTCCCATCCCCCATAATCTCTACTTAATCCTAATCCACCTCATAATCCCATCATTAGGGATGTGCACATTCCTAATCCATGACTAGGATGTGTCACATCCTCCAACTTTTGCAAGTTCGCTCTTAATCCTCATTAGCCACCTAACCTTCCCCTAATCCCTCACTTACATAGCCTAATAATTGATTAGCTACTCTAATCAACCCCTTGGTCAACTCTCCCCATCCCCTAAGGAATTTTCAATTCCATTTTGTCTTCCCAAGGTCCTTTTGAGAAATTTTTAATTCCTCTCCCATCTCCCAAGGAATATTAAAATTCCCTTTCTCCTTCCCAAGGAATATTAAATTCCTTTTATCCTTTCAATGCACATTAAAAGGGAATTTTTCATTCCTTTAGTCAACTTTTTAATCTCATCCATTGATCTCTATCAATCAATCTTGTATGTTCATCCATTATCCTCCAAAATCTATATATCCAAAACTTAGCCTTTTTTCATCTATCTCACCCATTTTGTATTGGAGTGTCATTATGCTGCTAAAATTTTGAGTGAGCACACATTCAACTGAACATCATGCAAAAATATACACAACATGAGGTATTGCATGCTGGTTTGAACTCCTCATTGCCCTATCTTGAGTGTTTTGCTTGTTTTTAGTCCCTTGCATTTTTAGGTAGATTAAAAACACTGCACACAAGATCAATTGAAGAGAAAATATTATTGTCAAGAACATTCGAGAGCATATTTATAAGTCATTTGTTGTAGCATTCAAGATCCTATCATCATGTTCAAGCTTACCTATGTTCATATCATCTTGTGAAGGCTAATATGCATTGTTGATCCTAAAGCATCCAAGTATTTTCAAGTGTCCAAATCCATCAAGAAAAGAAAGATCAAGTTCCTTGGATTGATGTGTTTGACTTTAGTCCTCGATGGGAAGCCATTGAAGGTTTGGTGAGTTGTAACAAGCAAGTGTTCATTCATTATTTCCTTAGACCCATTGCCATTATCTTTCTATCAAGGTTTAGTTACCAAACATGGAGTTTGACTAAGGTAAACCCCCATTCAAACAAAACAAATTTTCCCTCTTTGTATGTGTAGATTACAAATTGAAGAAGGATTGAAGATCTTGAAGAGAAATTTTACATTCTTGCATTTGTTGCATTCATTGCTATCAAGTCATGGAAACTACATTGCAGATTTTATTTTCAGCTTTCTGATAATGGAACTTGTGTAAAATAGAAGCTAAGATCCTACCTTAGAGAATTTCCAGAAATATTTTCTAGAAGCCTTAACCAAGACCCATTCAAACCTACTTTTGGTGACTAGTACATGTGTCCTAACCCTTCTTAGATCTACCTGCAAACTATGGTTTCAATTTTTGTACTTTCAAGAATTTTCATTTTATGTTCTAGGTCTTATAGTTTATTTAGTGTAAGTATTGCATATCATTTCAATTTGGTTTTAGATCTGTTAGGTATTGTCCTAAGGACTGAAATCCAAGTTTGATTGACTCGCCTTTGAGCTTGAAAGTCAATATCTACTCCTTGTGATCTCTTTCCTAATGAAATTCCTTTGGGAGAGGGATAAAAAGAGAAAATACCCCTTATTCATTAAGGAACTGCTTTTTGGGCTCCATTTCATTTTGGTGAACCTGATATTGTTAAGGTGTCTTGTTCAATATTTCATTTCTTGTCTTTTTGTAAATCATACCTTCTCTGATTTGGAGATCTTTGAAACCCTAGATCTACGTTTTGCATCATCTTGTTTTGTATTTCATTTAGGATTACATATTGCATGTTTACATCATTTAAACTCATAAAAATCCAAAAATATTGCATAAATTTTGCATAATAGCTTGCATTAAGATGTGTTTCAGTCTTTTAGATCGACATTTCATTCAAAAAATTTGTCATTTTGTTCATACATTGATATTTAAATTACATTTGCATTTCATCATATTTTTGCAAAAACTCACTGAAGAATTTTTTTGTTGTTAGGACCAGTGAGCTTAAACATCAAGTTAAATACTTAGATTTAAATTTTTTAAACCCCCGTCCTAGGACTCATTCACCCTAAGGTGAACCTATCCTAGTACAGGTGCTTTTTAAAAAAATTGAGCAATATTTTGTCTCAATGTTATCAGTCTATTCTAGCTTGCAGATCTTTGTTTCAATTTTAGAAATTGCATATTCAGTAGTTGTTTGTGTGCATCTAGCTCAATTGGTGAAAAATAGTGCATTATTTGAAATCAAAATTGGCATTCAAAAGTAATCATTTTCATGTCTTTACATCTAAAATCAGTCAATTATTATTGTTATCTCATAAACTTGCACCCAAATTGAGTTGTGAAACTCAATTAGCTAGAGAAACATGGGAGCATTCTTGGGTTGTGGGTCACCCAAAGTGAGAATGAACCTTCAGATAAGTCGGCTTCCTAGCTGGTTATCACCTATACTACTGATTTTTTGTGGAGAAAAAGGATAGAAAGAAATAACATAAATCAAAAGTTGATAATGAAATTAAAATTGATACACCATATTTTACTATGGACCATGAATATTCACACAATAGACACTTGTTTACAGTGAATGAAACCAAGGATTGCACAACCCATTCTTGTATTCTTGCATACATATTTTATAAAGAGACCTTGATGCTCATACTTCTAGAAGGAAAAAAGATTCATTGCTAGAAACTATGTTGCAATTCTGACACTAATTATAACATGCATAAAAACACCATTTTTTCCTAAGGGTGCTAAATCTGAGACAAAGCTAAAAGGAGAAGTAGATCATACCTCACAATTAACTTCAAATCAATGGTGCACACAATAGAGCAAAGACTGAGATGGTAAAGGAAACTTCAAAACACTGTTATTTCAAGGTCTATACTATTATTCATGTCCAAAAGAGCTACATCAATTTTCTTTTCCTATTAAAGGACTGCAAAAGTCACTATCTCAAAAAAAGCACTAAGTAAGAACTCACTCCAAATGAGTTATAAAAGTGATTATATCCCACTCTCAACAAGATCCATCAAAATAGCCACAAGAAGCTTCTTGGGTCGGATACACCAATAAAGCCAAAAATATAGCATCTGATCCTTCTCCAAAAAGGCTCCAAAAGGTTGAAATGGTCAATTTTGACCATGTCAAACATGAAGGCACAATCTATTGATGCCTATATGCTCTTAAAACATTTAAAAGGTAAAAAAAAAACCCCTATATTTTTTCCTTGTGTTTGCAAACCAAACTCAATTTCCCCATATTATCTCCAAGATCATAACTCAAAGCATATCCATGCTTTCCTTCATCTTACATACGTGGAAAACTTCCATCATTAAATTTTGCATTTAAAAAAAAATATTGATCCTCTAGAGATTTATAAAATATCACTAAAATTCAATGTTTTACAATTCTAAAAGGCTGCAAAATTTTACAATACTAAGGCCCATGATCCAGCTATACTAAGTCAATACAAAAATTTGAAAAAGTCATAAAAGACTTAGCATAGCAAAAATGCAAGCAGTAAAATAAGCCTAAGGCATAATATGACCCTTAGCCCACGGGCTTAATAACTTCATTGCATTTTATAAAGACAATGGAAAAATCCATATTCCATCAGCATTTAACATAGGGTTTAGAAACCCTAAAAATAAAGAAACACCAAAGCATTCTCTCATTTCATTCTCAGAAGCTTCATTCTCTTAAACACAACAAAATAGCATGCTGATCTCAACCCTTGTGGGAGTCCATTTCACCCCACATGTTGTAATTTGATTAAACAAACCTTACTTTTCCTGAATCTGCACATGAAGCAAACAAGCTAGAAAACAAAAATGCATGTTTTAAGTGTGTATGTCGACCTAGTGGTTTTCCTAGACATCTAAAGCATGCACTTCATTTTAATGCATATTGAGATCAATCTATACATGCATAGGTGAATGTTCATATAATGTTTGTGATCTTTCATTGCTTAGAGCATTGCTCTAACATCATTTCTATTGCCAGATGTAGGAACTAGTGGCAAGGAGGAACTAGGGGGACACCAGTAGCTCGAGACAACAACAACACAAGACAATGCACCTTGAACTAGTCGTTCTGAGGCAATGACTGGTCACTCTCCTTAAATGCACATTTCTTTTTTTTCACTTATTCATGTATATGCTTTTCTCAATTTGTATTGAATAAGGAAAAGTTAATCTCACAGCTTGTGTGAGACGATGAACATTTTTACATTCAATAAAGACTACTTATTTGTTCAGAAAAGATTTGAATCCTTCTTTTTTTGCATGCACTTGTATGAAAGGAGTAATTTATAAATGTCATCTTTTGGATTATTTCATTTATGCACTTGAATGTAATAAAGGAAAGATTAAAATGTACCTTTTCTTTTAATCAATTCAAATCAATAAGCTCTATCTAATTGAGCTATAAGTGAAAATATGGTAACATTTTTTGTGACATCTGATGTATGTTTGTTTGCTAAACATGAAAACCAGTTGCCTAGACTTGTCCACTGGGCATGGGGTCATTCGAAAACTCAGAGATAGACTTAAAAAAATAGCTTTGGATATGACTGTAACTCATTTGAAATAGATCAGGTCACTGGAAACTTATTGAAAATAGGAAAACTACATAAGGGAAACTACTTAACTGTGCTGGAACAACACTTAGGGAATTGAAACTTGCATCTAAACCTATTCTAAACTACCCTAACCAGCAAGAGAAAACTACTTAAACAAAACCATTTATAGGAAGATTGAAATATCTGCCCCTTCTTCTCAATATGCAGTGATTTGCATGCATGATGGCAGCTAAAAGAAGGCAATATACTGAGAAATGTTCAACAATATTATACACTACCCCTTGAAAGAGGCAAACAAGCTCACTTACCTCACTAAATTGGTCATATGTATTGTCAATAAAAGGAGGAAAAGTGATTTGAACATACTCTTGTTTGGCTGCAAATGCATCCTTAATGTTATCTTCAACTGTACCTTCATGCATGGGTGCAAGATCAACTATTGGTACTTTATCGGACTCCAACTGAGCTACATATCTGACTGGACAACCCCTTGAAAGGACAAAGCTTGAGCTTTCATTGTTGGTTGCTTGCACATTCATTGTTGTTCCATATGTTGGATTAGAAAGAAAACAATTTGAATGCTTAGAAACAACATTATCTTCACCTTGCATAATAACCTACCATATTGACTCCTCCTCCACTAAGGTGGCTAACAACTCATCAAAGTTGTCAACTCTTGGAAGTCTTTTGGAAACAAATGGTACATGTTCTAGATCTTCAGTATCATTAAAAGAACTACACTCCAACTCAAGCTTGTCTTCTTCAATGAAGGAAGGTAGAAACTCAAACAATGAAGAAGTCTCTTGAAATAAACATTCATCTAATAAATTAGCTTCAAACTCTGCTATACAACAAAAAGGAAACTCCTCCAACCAACTAAGATATTGCAAATCAGGTTCATGAGAAGTCTCTTTTCTTGAGAGAACGAACTCCCCTCTATCAGGACCATATACCTCCCGTTGCTTTAGCACTTGTTCGAGCTTATGAACTTGTTGTTCAAGTTAATCATGAGTCTCGAACTCTTATGATTCTTTTACATCAATATTTGAGAAAAACTGTTCAATTATGTCCATGCATACCTCTTCATAAAGCTCAACATTAGCCTTCTCATTTATAACATGCTTGAAAACATCAAAGTTGTCACCTTGGAAAATAGTGTCAGGTTCATTTTCTTGTTATTCCTCATGATCCAAGGCTCCTTTATCTTGCAGATGATCATTGATCAGCAACTCACCACACTGTTTGATGTCCTCTTGTTGTTCAATCCTTTGTTGCTGCAATTGATAACACCTTATAGCTAAATGTAAAGGATTTACCTCTCTAACCTTTTCCCAGAGGAGTAAGCTGTCCAAATCAATGGGTCGCTCTTCTTCTGCTTTCTTTTCAATAGAAGATTCCTTCTATTCGAAGCATAATGCATTGAACTTTGGAAAGTGAAGCCCTTCCTCAAAGAAAGGATTTGGAAAGGTAGCAGCTGACTGGGAGATTTGAGAAAGTTGTTTTTAGGAGAGTTGGGTTGACTTTGTTCAAAAACTACATTTTCTTGTACTAAATAGGACCCTTTTTGTGCCTCCACCTCTTGCTGATGAATATAAGCTTGATAAGAAAGCTCTTCCTGCTACCTGTCGACCTCCTGTTGTCTTTCAATCTCTTCAAATTGCTTTTGGAAATATAACGATATATTCTCCAAACTCATATTATCATAATTTTGAGACTCATATGAAAGGTAACTTTGCTGGTTGGAGATAAAATAACCCTCCTAGGGTTGTTGAAGAGCATAAGCATGATGCTGCAGAGCTTGAGCAGGGGTGGGTGGGTGAGGAGAATACTAAACATGTCGGTTGTCTACTGTTATTGAATTTCTTATACTAAAACCAGCATTGAAATTGTTGGTATATGTTTGGTAAGTTGATTTAGGCACACCACTTTCATGAAATGGTGAATGGTAAGTCATATTACCATGAAATCAACACTTAGACTATAGAAACTAGTTACTCTAAGCTTGGAGTCACCAGGTATGTTAAAAACTTGCCTCCAAAGGCAGAAATTATTGTTGTACACACCAAACAACAGTAATGCATAGTACAAAAGGGACTCACACTATCAGTTCTCTGGTGTGCCAAAACTGTTATCTCATAAACTTGCACCCAAATTGAGTTGTGAAACTTAGTTAGCTAGAGAAACATGGGAACATTCTTGGGTTGTGGGTCACCCAAAGTTAGAATGAACCTCTGAATAGGCCGGCTTCCTAGCTGGTTATCACCTATACTACTAATTTTTTGTGGAGAAAAAGGATAGAAAGAAATAACATAAATCAAAAGTTGATAATGAAATTAAAAGTGATACACCAGATTTTACTATGGACCATGAATATTTAGACAATAGACACTTGTTTACAGTGAATGAAACCAAGACTTGCACAACCCATTCTTGTATTCTTGCATAAATATTTTATAAAGAGAACTTGATGCTCATACATCTAGAAGGAAAAAAGATTCATTGCTAGAAACTATGTTGCAACTCTAACACTAATTATAACCTACATAAAAATGCCATTTTTTCCTAAGGGTGCTAAATCTGAGACAAAGCTAAAAGGAGAAGCAGATAATACCTCACAATTAACTTAATCAAATTAATGGTGCACACAATAGAGCAAAGACTGAGATGGCAAAGGAAACTTCAAAACACTGTTATTTCAAGGTCTGTACTATTATCCATGTCCAAAAGAGCTACATATATTTTCTTTTTTTGTCAAAGGACTGTAAAATTCACTATCTCAGAAAAAGCACTAAGAACTCACTCCAAATGAGTTATACAAGTGATTATATCCCACTCTCAACAAGATCCATCAAAATAGCCACAAGAAGCTTTTTGGGTCGGATGCACCAATAAAGCCAAAAATATAGCATCTGATCCTTCTCCAAAAAGGATCCAAAAGGTTGAAATGGTCAATTTTGACCATGTCAAACATGAAGGCACAATAAATCGATGCCTATATGCTCTCAAAACATTAAAAAGGTAAAAAACAAACCACTATATTTTTTCCTTGTGTTTGCAAACCAAACTCAACTTCCCCATATTATCTCCAAGATCATAACTCAAAGCATATCCATGCTTTCCTTCATCTTACATACATGGAAAACTTCCATCATTAAATTTTGCATTTAAAAAATAAATATTGATCCTCTAGTGATTTATAAAATATCACTAAAATTCAATGTTTTACAATTCTAAAAGGTTGCAAAATTTTACAATACTAAGGCCCATGATCGGACCATACTAAGTCAATACAAAAATTTGAAAAAAGTCATAAAAGACTTAGCATAGCAAAAATGCAAGTAGTAAAATAAGCCTAATGCATAATATGACCCCTAGCCCACGGGCTTAATAACTTCATTGCATTTTTTAAAGACAATGGGAAAAGTCATATTCCATCGGCATTTGACATAGGGTTTAGAAACCCTAAAATAAAGAAACGCCAAAGAATTTTCTCATTTCATTCTCAGAAGCTTCAAGAAGAAGCTCGCACCACCATGAGGGTTTCCTAAAAAGGCTTTCATGAAGGATCTTTTCAAGTGTTGCCAAGGTTTTATGAAGATTTTCAATGGAGGTATTCATTTGATTCTTCCATGCATTTCCATAAAAAAGCTTGGGTAAGCTTTTTGTCTACAACAATTTTGATTTCCTTTGTATATTCCATGCTTTTCTCTATTGCATTAAAGTATTTCTATGGATTTCGCCTCTTTCTACATTTCCAATTTCTATGAAAGATTCAATGCATTTTTTCTGATGGATTTTTAGAAAGAAACTCCATTTCCTCACAGGTCGTGGCCATCTATGAAAAATATGGCTTCTCAAAATTTCAGTCATAACCTAAAACCCCACTTGGGTTATCTCTCTATTTTTGAAAACGAAGGAACTCATTATAAAAATGAAATATGTTTCTCATCTCAAAGGGTGTTCATGTAGCTTTTCATAGCACTAATAATTTTGTGATTCTGTGAACCAAACATACATTTTCCTTGAAGAAAAAATGCCTCCATTTATTTTGAAATTTTATGATTTAAAACTCTAAAGGTTTCAAACCCCAAGCCGCGGCACAATGGTTTTCATTCTCTTAAAACATGTAAAAAACATTAGATTTAGCTACTACGGCCTTATTTCATGATTCATGACCACCATTGTTATCCTTCATTTCAGAGTTCTCATTCTTTGTTGCATAGTCCACTTCAAACAAGACTATCAATTAATGTATGCTTCGTTGATGTATCATAGGCTAGTATACTATCATTATCTTATCAAAACTATCAGAAGACTGTTGTTTTCAACACATAATTAACATCTTGCAAACTGCCCTATTATGCATCAAGCATAGTCTTAAATGTTGAAGATTGACCTTCATTTGTGCATCATTAACATTTGGAAATACTAGCAATATTTTACCTTAACTTAAGATGATAGCTTAGCTTGCCTTTGAAAAGTAATGCCACTATACTCTAAAATTATGATTCTCTCTTTATTGAACATACTCACACTATGATGCACTACTTTCTTTAATCAACCCTTAGTTTACCGGTCTTCACATTTAATTTAAATCTTGAAAGTTTGTAAATGATGCCTATTTATCCTATGCTATGATTATTGTAACCCTTGTCCTTCTAATGCCTATGCATAGTCCCCTGAAACTTCATGTTCAATTTCATGTATGAAGACTGTCCATTAGACACACTACTATTTTTTTTATTCAAATGATTGCACTCATGTTTGTTCACCAATTTGAAAGTTAAATGAATGAAGCTCTTCCATTGAATCTGCAGTCAAGACACTTTTACATTATATGATATCTTGTATTGAGAACAAATAAACTTGATGCACATAATCCACATTCCCGGTAAAAGGTTGTTATCATGTTAGGTTCTATGCCACATTTCTTGATATATCCCCCTATGAAAGTGGGAAAGTTATGCCATTCCGTAAATAGTGAATGAATAAAACAAAACCACTTTATATTTGACCACTAATCATTGTCCAAAAGGTTGTCCACTTTTCTTCTGATATTCTTAAAAATTTCTACAAATGACAATAATGACTATTAACACTTGTTTCATGCTTTATGACTTTCTGAATGACTACATGTCACTTATGACAGTGACAAACAACTCACTACCATAAATGATGTACACCTGTTTGTATAAATCAAAAGTGATGAACTATCTGATGAATTGTCTTTCAATGTCATGTCTCTTAAACACAACAAAACAACATGCTTATCTCAACCCTTGTGGGAGTCCATTTCACCCCACATGTTGTAATTTGATGAAACAAATCTTACTTTTCCTGAATTTGCACATGAAGCAAACAAGTTAGAAAACAAAAATGCACATTTTAAGTGTGTATGTCGACCTAATGGTTTTCCTAGAAATATAATGCATGTACTTCATTTTAATGCATATTGAGATCAGTCTATACATGCATAGGTGAATGTTCATATAATGTTTGTGATCTTTCATTTCTTAGAGCATTGCTCTAACATCATTGCTATTTCCAGATGTAGGAACTAGGGGCAAGGAGGAACTAGAAGGACACTAGCAGCTTGAGACAATAGCGACGCAAGACAACACACCTTGAACTAGTCATTCTCAAGAAATGACTGGTCACTCTCCTTATATGCACATTTCTTTTTTTTCACTTATTCATTTATATGATTTTCTCAAGTTGTATTGAATAAGCAAAAGTTAATCTCACGGCTTGTGTGAGACAATGAACATTTTTACATTCAATAAAGAATACTTCTTTGTTCAAAAAAGATTTGAATCCTTCTTCTATTACATGCACTTGTATGAATGCAGTAATTTATAAATGTCATCTTTTGGATTATTTCATTTATGCACTTGAATGTAATAAAGGAAAGATTAAAATGTACCTTTTCTTTTAATCAATTCAAATCAATAAGCTCTACCTGATTGAGCTATAAGTGAAAATCTAGTAACAATTATATTTTAGATCGAAAAATTCTAATATCTTATTTAATACTTGCATTGTGTTTCCTATTTCTGGATGTTTCCTATATTTATTTACTGTCTTTTATCTATTTTGGGTATACTTTTGGTTTGGTGAAACTTGTATGAGTATCACAACTTGGTTCCTCCTACCAATACTTCATTATGATGTAGTTCAAGACTCATTGCATCCCGTACTGGTACATCCACTGTGGATCTTGGGTTTTCCAACTCTTTCACTCATAGTGTTGACACTAGTCAACCCACTTTGGACTCTATCCATGATGCTATGATTGAATTCATTAACATTCAACCTCATAAGGGCCAAACCAATTTGTCTCTTGACATTATTTCCCTAAACAATGATATAATTAAACATGCACCCAATGGTCCTCTTTACATAGCCAGAAGAATCAACAACAAGCCTACAAATGGGATATTAATTGATCCCATGTGTGTAGAGAATGCGATCACTAAGGAATTCTTATTTGTGTATGAACTTTACCAATATTTTTATGAAAAATCAAAATAATGGATCAAAACACATGATGGTTTTGCTTTCCCTATGATAGGTTTGATCACTCTTCCATTAAAAGTTGGATCAAAGCAATTAGATGTGTCATTCTCCATTATCCTCACATCGAATTATTTTTGTGTGAAGCTAGGCTATCCAAGGATACACTCCATGAATATCATCCCATTGATCATCCACAAGTGCTTGAAATTTCCATTTTATAACCAAGTTTTTACAATGCATCATAGTAGATTTAATCCTTTGTCTTCTTAAGGGAACTTTTCATTAGATTTCGTTTGGCTCGAACCTGTAGAACCTATAAGACCTCGTGAAGATTTATTTTTCAAATCCTATTGAAAGTTCAAAGCAAAGCGTATAGCAGAGTTATCCCTTACCAGTATCCCATTTGAAACTGAAAGATCCATAGTTGTTCCTCCCACTCCAAATGTTATGGATGAACCTATGCTTGAACCAAAAGAAATAAAAAATGATGCTATCCTACCACCTATATCCTACAAGAGACCAAGATATAACCCTAAAATTCTCTTTGTGTCTCCCAAAACCAAACAAGTTTGTAAGCCTAAAGAGAAAGTGGTTTCGCAACCTGCCAAGGCCCCTTTTGTTCCTCCCCTAAGGGGAGAAAAGAGACCGATGGTTGATAAACCTACTCCTACACCTTCACAACTTGAAAACTGTGAATTAAGAAACTAAAATGCTAAAGAGCATAAGTGTAGATGTTGTGTTATTGCTTGTCAATTAAACCAACTCAAACAAAGCATGATGATTCTCCACCTTTGCTGCAACATGAAACTTCTAAACCAACACAAAATCAAGAACATACAATGTACATTATCATTAGGCCTCCTATTGTGATTCACTTGGATGATGATGATGATGATGAGATGGCTAAAATTGAAAAAGACATGCATAATGAATTGAATTTGTTGTTTTCCACTTCTATGAACTTAGATCAATGAAATTGTGACAATCCTCCTAAAAAGAGTGTATCACCACATGTTGAATTTGGTGACTATCCTAGTATGGCACTTGTCATTTTTCTTTTGACTAGTTACCTGCCTTCTATATATGATGAGCAAGATTGGGATGTGGATGACCCACTATAGGTTGGCTAGTATGTGACATACTAGTTTTGCGTTCTCTCTATATTATATGTGATTGCATGCGTGTAATGTGATCCACCATATTGTCTTGTCTAACGTGCCTTATATTTGTGAGTTTTCTTTGGATGACCCTTATTACTCCAATGGTGCATGGATACAAAGGAAGTGAATCTATCATGACATTCTTCTATTTGTATCTCCATTCTTCTATATGCCATAATCATTGTATTTTCCTTTGTCTTTTGTTTTCCTTTTGGGGACGATGCAAAGTATTGAGACATAAAAAAGTCTCTTCCATGTTTACCTAAAAGCTTCTTCATTGTATTCTATCTCTATGTTTCATTTTTGCTTTTTGTTCACTATTCCACAAGGTATTTGCAGAATGATGATGGTTCCAAGATCTATTATATCATTGTAGCAAAGGCACGTGTTGACCCTAAATCCGTGGATCCCTTATGTGTTATATTTTGAGATTGCATGTGGGGAAAACCTCCTCTTTCATGATGTAGCTTTATTTAGAAACATATGTTTGGTATAGGGATTTCCAAATAAGCTCTCATGACCCTCTTATCAATTGGATTTATCATTTCTACTTTAAATTAATTTCTCATAGTATGGTGTTTAGAAATTCCTTTAAAGTGGGGTCATACATTGGCATTATTATGACATGGACATTGCCATTCTCATTTTGGAATATTGACATTTTTGCTTCAATTTTGTTCATAGAGGTTGGACTTAGTGTAGCATTGGCATAACATTGATCATTTTGTGGCACCTTATGAAAGTTATCAAGGAGTATAACTTTTGGTATGGTTGACGATGGGATACCTGTAGAATTGGTGTGACCTTCCCATCTGCCACCCCTTTCTAATGATTTCACACCTTGTAGACCTAGTGTGTGTTTCTCATTTTTCCTTTGAGGCTCACCTAGCGTATACTAGATTACACTATCCCTTGTGAGTGTATTTCATGGACACCTAAAATAACACAACTTGCTTGCCAGTGGAACCATGTGTTTCATAAGTGATTTTCCATCCTTGTGAACGTATTTGATGGATGTGGCATAACACAACGTTCTAGTCCATCCCTTTTTGCATTAGCTTTAACATTATATGCTTATGTATCTCATCTTGTTGCATGTATCCTACACATCTTATGTGTCTCTTTGTCCTTATGTTGGTTTGCTATGGGATATTCAATCTTAGGGGCTTGATCATCCTCCTTGATCTTTGTCATCCTATCTTTCTAACATTTGTACACTTGGACCTCTCTTGACACATATTTTTCTACTTTAGTGTCAGTCTGAGCATAAGTTCATACTCTCATTAAAGTGGGGCTAAATGTAGTGTAGGAAATTATATATCCTTTACAATTTCACACTTTGTTTGGGTCCCTTAATTAATTGGACTTAATTAAGCTTCTAATTTTCCAAATTATGCATTCCAAAGCCTTATCATTCTTGTTTTCTAAAAGGGAAACCAACATTTAATTATTGTAATTAATATTTTAATCACATTAGAGAATGTGTGTCTTGTATTTTTAGGCCAGGACACATTCACCCAATGGTGAATGGGACCCCTTCAAGTTCTAGGACCCATTTTTAAATATGTTTTTGGTGGTATTTTAATGGTTCAAATTTCATATGCAATTGTTAGCTTTTGGAATCTAATTTTTGGGAAATTAGATAAACACCTTGTTATCCTCAAATTCAACTTGTCCAATTCATGGGATAACCCCTACAAAACTTGTCCATTTCCTAGCCCGCATCCTCTAAGAAAGTATATCTAGGAAAATTTAGATTTCCCTCATGTGTAATTTGATCCCTCAAAAAGTCATTTTGATTGGATCACCTTTTTGTCTCTTGAAAAATTTGCAAAGTCTATTTTCCAGTGTTAGTCATTTTTTTCTTTTACATGCAGTGTTGTTGAATTTTAAAGCACCTGCATATTTTTGGTTAAGCTATCTTGTGTCTTGGCCATTTTTCTTTTAGTGCAGTTTCGCTGAATTTTAGTGCCCTTGCATATTTTTGGTCTTTTTAGTGCAGTGTTGCTGAATTTTAGCGCACTTGCATATTTTTGGTTTCTCATATGTAGTTGTGGGGAAATTCTATGCAACTACACTTCTGGACATATCATCATGCACTTAGGAGAATTTTTCTCAAAGTGCATATCCTCATGCACTTAGGAGAATTTTTCTCGAAGTGAATATCCTAATGCACTTAGGAGAATTTTTCTTGAAGTGCATTCCTCATGCATTTCGAGGAATTTTCCTGGATGTGCATAAAATTTTGCATACAAAGTGTAGGCCTGGAAATTTTCCTGACCTACACCAAAATTGACATACCCTATTTGTAGTTCAAGGAATTTTCCCCGACCTACATCAAGTTGATTTACTCATGCAATTTGAGGAATTTTCCCCGATTTGCACTTTGTTGATTTACCTTAAATGCAGTTCAAGAAATTTTCTCCAAACTACATCTTGTTGACCTACCCTCATGTAGAGGCAGATAATTTCTTCACCCTTGCATCCAATATTGTAATTCTCATGTAGTTTAGAGAATTTTCTCTGAACTACACACCAACATATCAGATATGTAAAAGTGCATAATTTTTCCACAACTACACAAACCTTGGCACTTGGAATTTTTCTAACTTTGGACAATTTTTGAAACTCAATTTTTGCAGTCTCTTTCCAAATGATTGGTCTGTCTCCCAAGAAGAAAAATATGAAGTATAAGTACCAAGGAGTGTTCTCAATGACTTTAACGGAGTCCAATGCAGACAATATCAAAGACATTGAGATCGGGCATGTGTCCATGCCAAATACTTGATGATGATCAAAAGGTTCTTCCCGTGGATAGAGTTATCCAATAATTTACTTCCCTGATTCAAATAGAGATTGAGTCAGAAGCTTTTTTATTAGATTTTATTGATAAGTTAGTGGATTTTCAAGTGACTTTGGATAACCTAAAAAGTAATACTGGACAAGCATAGAAAAGCACACATCAGTATCAAGGACTCTTATCCTCAAACTCAACTCACTTAATTCATGGGATAACCCCTATGAAATTTTTCTGTTTTGTAGTCCACATCCAAAAATTATGCATATCGAGGAAAATTTAGATTTCCCTCATACGTAGTCTGATCCCTTGAAAATTCATTTCGATTGGATCAACTTTTTGTCTCTTGAAAATTTACAAAAGTCTATTTTCAAGCGTTAGTCATTTTTTATTTTACATGTAGTGTCGCTGAATTTTAGTGCACCTACATATTTTTGGTTAAGTTTTCTTGTGCCTTAGCCATTTTTCTTTTTTGTGGTGTCATTGAATTTTAGCAGCAGGTGATCCCACAATACTAGTTTACAATTTTTGGCCAAACTGGACACTGAATTGATTTTTTCTAACTAAATCTTCACTTTCGGGCACCTATAGTGTCTAAACCGTGAGGAATTTGAAGGTGATGCAAACTAGTGATTTGTGACATTTTGTCTGTAGATTCTAAATATATTTTTCTCAAAAATTTTGGAATCAGATTGCACTTCTTTTTCCATCTACTTCGAAAACTAGTTTTTTCAGTAAACACCATTTTTAAGGAGTGATGCTCACCATATACAACATAACTTATTTTCCATGAAGGATAAAATTCCAATTCTTTTTAATTTAGATTTGTAACTACAATATCTAACCCTTTCATTTGGTTTCATAATGTTTTATTGAATATTTTTTCCTTAATAAATTTTTGAAGTCAAACCAATTACAATTCAAACATAGGCGGACTGTATACAACATAACTTTTTTTGTATGTATCAAAATTTAATTTATTTTTTACTGGGTCAAGGACATCAATACCTAGCCTGCACATATTTTTAAGAATTTTATTTTGATAATCTACTATTTTTCCACATGTGTAGAATAGAGAGCTTTATTTTTGGTGAAAAACTTATGTTTAATCAAACTAAAAAACAAATACATAATAAAACCAAAACATATTAACATTATATTCAATGGATAGCTCGTTCCAAGGAGTACCATCATCCAGTTGGGTGTATGAAGTCTCCTCCATTTTCATCCTCAACTCGAGCTTTGAAGGGAAAAATTCTAGAGAAATTTGGTGCTAGAGGGGGAGAAGGGGGGAAATGGGGGGTTCGAATAAACCTAGGTTCGAGCTAACCCCCCTTGGAGGTTCACTCAAACCTAGGTTCATTCAAACCTAGGTTCAAGTGGACCCCCTTTCCATAAAGTTTCCCTTTGTTTTTTATTCTGGGAAATGTGAATTATGGTGGGACCCAACATTTAATAGGTTCCCTTGAAGGGGGGTTTGAGCGAACTTCCTTTGGGTTCGCTCAAACCAAAAGTTCGTTCGAACTCCCAAAAACCAAAATTTTCTCCATGGGGACATTTTTTGCAATTTTCCTTCCTCACTGGAATTGTAAACCAGTTTTGTGGGTTTACCCCGCCCTACATATTTTTGGTCTTTTTAGTGCAGTGACACTGAATTTTAGCAAACTTGCATATTTTTGGTTTCTCATATGCAGTTGTGGGGGAATTCTCCACAAGTACACTTCTGGACATATCCTCATGCATTTAGGAGAATTTTTCTTGAAGTGCATATCCTCATGCATTAGGAGAATTTTTCCCAAAGTGCAAATCCTCATGCACTTAGGAGAATTTTTCCTGAAGTTCATATCCTCATGCACTTAGGAGAAATTTTCCCTAAAGTGAACTCCTCATTCATTTCAAGGAATTTTCCCTTGTGTGCATAAAATTTTACACACAAAGTGTAGGTTGGGAATTTTTTCCCAACCTGCACCAAAATTGACATACCCTATGTGTAGTTCAGGGAATTTTCCCCGACCTACATCAAGTTGATTTGCTCATGCAATTCAGGAAATTTCCCCCAAGTGCATATTTTTTCACTACACAAGTGTAGGTCGAAGAATTTTTTTGACCTGCACCAAGTCCATCATACCCTATATACACGTCAAGAAAATCCCTTGATTTGCACTTTGTTGATTTACCTTAAATGTAGTTCAAGAAATTTTCTCTGAGCTGCATCTTGTTGACCTACCCTCATGCAGAGGCAGAGAATTTCTCCACCCTTGCATCCAATATTGTAATTCTCATGTAGTTTGGAGAATTTTCTCTAAACTACACACTAACATATCAAATATGTAAAAGTGCAGAATTTTTCCACAATTGCACGAACCTTGGCACTTGGATTTTTTCTAACTCTGGAGGATTTTTGAAACTCAATTTTTGCAATCCCTTTCCAAATGATTGGTCTATCTCCCAAGAAGAAAAATATGAAGTAAAAGTACCAAGGAGTGTTCCCAATGAATTCTATGGAGTCCAATGTGGAGAATATCAAAGATGTAGAGATCAGGCATGCTTCCATGCCAAATACTCGATAATCAAAAAGTCCTTCCTATGGATACGATTATCCAAGAGTTCGCATCACTAATTAAAAATAGATTGAATCAGGAGCTTTTTCCTTAGCTTGCATTGATAAGTTAGTGGATTTTCAAGTCTATGGATAATTTGAAAATAATATTGGATAAGTATAAGAAAGCATGTATCAGTATCGAGGACTCCATCACACGAGTACTCATAATCTCTAGTCATACATTTGGACTAGATGAATCTGAAGTCCAAGATGCATTGAAAAGATATGAATATTTCTTGGAGAAGAATGATGAAGGATGAAATAATGTGCTTATCTAGACTTAGTTTATTTTAAGCTTTTTCCTTTATGCAATTTGTAATTTGTAGATGACATATTACATGTATTTTGTAATATAACAATTAGATGTAAGAGGATTGAAGTCCCAAATAAAATCAGACTCTTCCTTTGAATAAGTCAAGTTAGTTGTAATTTTCCTATTTTAGCTCTTGGCTCTCCTCTATATATATGAGGGAGATATTTTGTAAATAGGACCTTTTAGCTTATGAAGTGAAGCACTGCCATATTGAAGAGCATTTTGAAACTTTGTTTTTAAGGTGTAAATCAAGATTTAATCAATAAAACAAGCAAGTTGGCATCCAATCTTTTCCTTCCAAGATCAAGTTTGTTATGTATTGAGATTGTTCTTATGCCTTTCTCATTGCATTGTCTTGTGCATGATTGAATAGTGGTGTGAATTCATATGTTCTAGGAGGTGATTCAAATATGATTTTGTAGACTTTGAGTTGCATTACTATATTTGAAGATTATGTTATGTGTGTACTCTGGAGGTAATTTGAAGACTTTGGGCTATGAGTTGTTATCTGCACTTAGTTGATCTTTTGGTGGCATATATTGGAGACTTTGTGTTGCAACATATACCATTCTTTTTCATTCTGAATCATCATAAAAAGCAACAAAATACTTTGTGCTTTTGTAGGTTTTCTTGCTATAGATACTCATGGGTATCACTTTGGTTATTCTTTCATCTAGTTGAATTAGATATTGGTTATTATTGCTCAAACTAGGACTTTATGGTTGATTATATGCAATTTTCATGGGATATAGTTGTGATTTTTATAAGAGGAAATCATCTATTTTGAAACAAGAGAATAGGATGAATGGAAACACCCATGGATAATTACATAGTGTACATAAGCTTAGTTAGTTAGTAGTTGTTTTTAGTGAGCAATAAGAAAGGAGCCTCCCCTTTCTAAGAGGAGATATTTAATCTCATTATACTATGGTTGATATCACCATTTTGTAATTAGTTAGTTGATTACAAAATATTCACCCAATAGTTTTTTGGTGACTCTGTTGGGAAAAATGAATATGTAACTAAGAGGCTCACACTTTCGATTGAAGTATACTAGTTTCTTATTGTTTTTATAATTATTTCTATTATTTTTTATCTACATCTCTTTCCAAGTTTGCATTCTGGCAGAAAGAAGCTATACATTTGGTCAAGGGACTCAAGGGCATATTAATCCTATGTTTGAATTGTTACAAAAAAAATAACTTTGATCTTTTTCCTCTATGAACAAGATCACCTCTTCAGCGCACGAGGAGTTTTCCTCTTGCTAACATAAGATCTCCTATACCAAGTGAAGCTTCTAGTGCTCAAAGGGAATAATCACTATCACCAATTCAAAGATTTTTTATTCCTCCTTTCAACCAAGGCATCATGGCTGCTCAAGGTCCTTGGGGAAATGCTTTTAGCCCTTTGAATTTGACACCACTATGCATGAACTTCCTCGTGGATCAAGAAAGAACGTTCCCAAGTTCTATGGAGATGGTAAACAACACCCATATGAGCATATTTCCGCATTCTACATTGCATGCAAATTTCTTGGGGTAGAACATGAAGATGTATTGATAAGGTTATTTATTGAAACACTCCAAGGAGTGGCAGCTGATTGGTTTTATCATCTTTCAATTGGAACTATTACAGATTGGGCAACTGTTCAAACCAAATTCGAAGAAAGGTTTAAGACTGTTGAAGATGCCCATGCTTTGTTGGCCCAAATTAGAAAAATGAAGAAGAAAACACACGAACCTATGCGTGAGTTCGTGGCTAAGTTCAACAAATTGAAAACCATAATTCCATCTATTGCTCAACCTACAACTAAAAATTTGAAGCTTTTCTTCATCAATACACAATTGCCCGAGGTGAGTTTTCTCCTATGGAGAGCAACTCTAGCCACTCTTGAAGCTATCAAACGATGGCTATTGAAGTAGAGGATGATTTAATCCTTGTTGGAAAAATAAGGAAGGATCCAAATAGGTCCAAAGGATAGTCCTCTTCATCCCAACCTTCTACAAGCACCACAAATCCTAAAAAAGGGTGATTGCACTCCAAATAGGGTGGTCAACCCTATTTTTTAAAAATTAAATAGAAAAAAAGAGAATTATTTAAAAATTTATCATAATGGATATATAAATATGAATTCTCAAACAAAATATCTACTGTACATAGTGTCCAAAAGTGACTTTTTGAAAAACCATATATATACAAAGTTATATTTTTTCAAAAGACGTAATATTTTTCCAAAAAAAATCAGTATACCCATAGAAGAATGTCTTTAATTAATTTTCAAATACCTAGAACAGATTTATATTTGTTAAAATAAAATTTAGCAGAATTGAAATAAGAAGAGAGGAGGGGAGGAGGAAAAAAATAGTGTTTGTTGGAAAATCAAAAGGAGAGATGTGAAAATCAATATCATGCCTAATGCACCAATTTTCTCACTCTATAAGATCTAATTTTCTAAAAAAATGAAGCTTAAACAAAAAAACCTACTCTAACACCATTTTGGAAGGAAGGGCCATGGAATATCATACCATACATGAGTACACAATGGCAACTCAAACTACCTAGAAAGGTGTTTGAGACTATATTTTTTGCATAAAATTATTATAAACATAAATCAAATGCTATAAATTTATAATCACAAGAAAAAATAACATAATATTATCTTATTAATCTCTTTTTGTAAGCCTTGAAACAACCCTCTCATAGAAATAATCTAATAAAATATCTATTCAAGATTTTCCTCTTCCTATTTTGTCTTTTAAAATGAGGAAGTCATACTTTTTAAAATTATAAGATAACTTTAGAGATAATCTTAATATCCATAGTAAATAAATATCAATTTTAACTAATCATATTTAAAGTTAAATTTAATTAAGTTGGATCAAGTACAACAATTTATTTTTTAAAATTTATAATAACTAAAAAATAGAAAATTCTTAACTTATGATAGTCTAATTACTTAAATAAATTTATATAACATGATGTACATATGACCATACAAAAAATATATTATAGAAACATCATAAGAATACAATAAATTGTTAAATTGTTGAAATAGATCAAAAACTTGTTCTACCTACCCACTAATATATAATTAAAAATACTTTTATTTAATTAATTAAATAATTGTTGTAGGTAAAAAATTTAGAAAGAAAAATGTTGTGAACAATCTTTAAAAAAATTGCAATAAAAGAGTTGTCATGGTTAATAAATGATTAACAAATAAATACCAGAATGGTGAAATGGTTTCTCTCCTAGAGTGGGAGTATCTATCCATACTACATGGATTGAATATTTTAAGGAACCAAATCTTAGAATGAGGTTGCAATCAAAAGATAACAGTGAATGACTCCATGGTTGAAAAACATAATTCATCCACATAATGAATTAATACTTTTTATCTAGGCTAAGTGTTCCTCAATGATGATGGGCATGTATATATTATTATTTTTTGTATTATTCATTTTTATTGTATGTAGTGATATATAATTATGGATAATTTTAATATATTTAAATTATTTAATTATAAACAAAAATATAACTTTTTGCGTTATTTATGTATGTATATGAAAAGAGGATCTAAAGTCATTATGTATATTTTAATTTCAATTTTGTGATGTGTAAATGTATGCATTTATGAGACATATGAATGATTCTAAATTAATACTTTAAAATATGAAGCAAGATAGGATGTGTGTATTACACATGTTATTTATGATTGAATTATTCTTTAGATTTTGTTGAAATATTTGAACATATTTTGTACTTCAATTTAAAAATATGTAGAATCAAATTTTACATAAAATATTTGAGATATAATTTATGCTTGTGAATATCCTCTAGTTAATATCAATATTGAGGATATCAAAGTTCCAAAAATAAATGCTAGAAATAATGATAATAATATGTATACATACGCCCTCCAAGAATCACTACTTTGATACATAGCTTGAACTTCTACTACAAATGTAGAGACAGTACTCATACAACCTAGAAACCCAAGTTGAATCCCTTCTATCATAGCTTTTGTATTGTGACCATTAACCTGCAATAAGACAATTTCAAACTTTAATAAAAAACTATAGTAAATAAAATATTTGTAAAAAGTATAGTTAAACATGTTTAGAAAATATCATCATACCATTGTATGAATTGTCCATAATGTAGCCATAAGGATGGTCGCAATGAGATTTGTAAGCAATGTTCCCATTGGTAACCATTTGAAGTATTTTTTGGCTCCAATTCCTTGACCATTGAGGTGTGCCAAATACCATCTTACCCATGCTCCACAAGGTCCAACAATGCATGCTATCCATATTTTTTTCTTATGGTGAGACCTAAAATCGAATGCTATTAGGGTAAGGCTTCCTACCCATAGTATTCCAATTATGAAAAAACACATAATAAAACCATATAAACTATGCAGATAGTAATAACTAGATGGGATCCATGTTAAGTGTAGTTTATTTTTAATTTGGTCATAAACATATTCAATTAACTTTGCAGAGTCAATTCCCAATGTAAGAGAGATTTGAGCTAACTCCATTCCTGCAATTCAAAATAATATTTTATTATATGACTAATTGAATTGCCCACTTCCTTATGTTTAAAACATAAAAAAACCTTAAGAGAGACCAACCATATAGACATAATATGTAAATATATGATTCAAATTAATTCAATGAAGAGTTCCCTATGATTTTAGTGTTATTTTGATGATTTTTTAATTATAAATTAAAAAATTGAATTATTTACAAATATTACCTATAAGGAGACCAATAATGCTAGTAACCCAATATCCTCTTATCATTAAGTTTACCATTTGGTCAATCCAAGATGTAAAAGTGGTAATGCTTCCCATTAAGCCTGTTGATAGTCCAATAGCTAAGGGCTCGGAGAAAAGATAAATTTTTCTTTTGAACACAACTCCAACCCATCCCATGAAAAAGCATCCAACCTTGCAAAAATCAACTAAATTGTAAGAATTAAATTCTAAGCTCAAGCATAGTCAATCATGATGAATGCCTAATAAATTATAATATAATTATCATTTACAAGATGAATTTATTATAGTTTTTAAAGGAGAAAAAAAAAGAGGTTCATCTTACCATATTTGAAGGAAGATCAATATAAAGAGCACTATGATCATTTGTCACATTAGCTAAATCAGGTCCAAACAAGACTTGTAATCCATACCTTATGAAAATCTACACATATAAACATTTCAATTATAATAGTTTAAAAAAAATATTTTATGATAAATCATTTAATGAAAAATGAGGTGACATAACTTAGAATATTCAATAGAATTATTTTTCATGGTCAAATAAAAGCATTTGATTGTTATAAAAGGAAAAAAAATGGATTAGAGTGAAGCTGAAAAAAGTAGAACAAATAAAAGATGCAAAATGAAGATGAAAAGGAATGGAGCAAGGCAACAATGGGGTAGCCTAAAAAGTTCATCGATGTGAGTTGGAAATGCAAATAAGATGGGAGGAGATGGCTTCTTAAATCTCTATTCTCACAAAATTGTAGAGTGGCCAATCACGTGCAACATATAAAAATAGGATAAATTTGACATTTCTTAACAAATATGAAAATAGTAGAATTGGTGATCCATGAAATCCACATCTTACCTCTAGGTATTTTGTACCATTTTTAGATATCAACCCTAATTGAATGTAATTTCAAATTGTAAACCATGGAAGGTGGATCTATAGAAATAAATCATATTCAATGTTGTTGGCTTCAAATTTCAAACATGAAAATTTTGAACATTGAATCCATCAAGTTAAATTCCTTAAGTCATCTCATCTTCTTCAAGGTTGTGTGAATATTTTAATTCAGTTTTAAAATTTATTTATTGTCTAAGTTTGATTGAGTCAAAAACTGTCATTTTTGGCCATTATAAATGGTATCATACTTTCATAAATGTGTTCCATTAAATTTAAGGTTTGATGGTGCATAGCAATGACTCTCCCACTCAACCATCCTAAGAATTTTTTTCCCAAGGCATTTCATGAGGTGTGACCACCGAAACACCTCTAGATTTGGTTCTTCCCATTTTAGAGTTTGATAGTGCTTGGGGTTGACTTGAAAATTATACTTTGATAGAATATTTTGTGGGTAGGGTCCCTCCCTAAAAGAATGCTCAAGGAGTCAATGACTAAGACTTGGATCCTTCATTAGATATATCTGATGCAGGGACTTCCAAAGGTCATAACTTTTGACTCAGATGTTCATTTGGGCCCAAATGTTATAGGTGGGTGCGTTATGAGGATTTGTTTGGATTGTCAACTCAGCCATGCTCAATTGGAAGCCATTTTGACACTTTTTCGGGAGTTAAATATTTCATCAAGGCCCCCGAAATCAACGTTTACTATTTTTTTTCCAATTTTTAGTAAATTGTTTTCTTTAATAATTTGGAACTCATGTTTCCAATTTGGAATGTAAGTTGACAATTCATGTCACCTTAGTTTTAGGATTTTTTTAGGAAAAATCTGGACTGAAAGGGATATGTATGCAAAATTACCAAAAATGGAAAAATTCGACAATTATCGAAAACTGCCAAAAAGGGTAATTTTTGGTTTTTTGTTTTTTTTCTAGTTTTTAGATATAAGAGTGTTTTCTTTCATTGTAGCAGTAGAGTTGGATAATAGAAGAATTTAATTTCCAATCAATTTTCGGATTCCTAGTTCTCATTAATCAAGTAATGGTTCAATTTTGTTGAATGTGTTCTTGGTTGCATCACTAGATTTTGTAGTCTCATCAAGGGATATTAATATAAAATTATTTAATCCATATAACCTACAACCTTTATCGCTACTATTGTAATCTTTACCATTCTTCTTTTTGGTGGAATCTCAATGTTATACTTCTTATCTTCACTCTGACAACTCGTTCAACTACAACCCTCTCTATTGCAAGTGACCCACACACTCCCAATGACTATCTTTATTGAGTTCCAACCAACTTTAAACCTAATTTCCCTAGAGTTGTAGCTCATTTTGAGACCACAATGATTTCACCACCACATCACTAATGATGCCTAAATTCTCATTCACACTCTTTACATACAATGAAAGTAGCTAAATGCATTTGTTGTAGTTTATCACACAACCACTTAAACCAATTTTTTAGGGGTTCACAACCTTTATAATATCATTGTAATTTCCTTATATAGGGATTCAAACTTACCCTTGCTTTCCAAGTAAACAATAACACACACCCTCATATGCATGTGCTTTCCCAAACACTCAAAATAGCTCATCCATGGAATCGAGATAGTTTACGAACTAACATCAATTAGGGAACAAACTCAAAAAACACAAGAAAACTAACAAATTAAGTTAAAAAATATTAAATGAAAATTTCTTCTTCAATTCATATTGATGGAAATATATAAGTTTACAATTTATTAGCTTTCAAAATATAAAAAATGAAAGGGAAGGAAGTCTCCTTTGTACTACTCTATTTTATCCTTCCTTGGTTCCAAATCTATAATCACACATGTAAAGATAGAATAATCCCTCTTCTCTTCTAGAACTCCCTTCCTCTCTTAATCCCACATGACTCTCTCTTATTCATATTTCCCTTAGATCTTCTAAACTCTCCCTAAAATATCTATTTTTTCTCTCACATAATCTCCTTTTCTTCACATAAGAAGAATCATGTATTGTTCAATAAATGGGTTCTTCCCAACTCTAAAATTCATCTCCCTCCCCTACCTTTTTCACTTCTATTTTTTGTAGCTACTTCTCCTTTGAGCTCCTTGTCTCAAGTTAATATATGCTTCATTCTACTTTTCTACCTAGTCTCCTTGATTGTCTAGTTCTTTGTTATGTAACCTCTTCTTGTTCTTCTCTCCTTCTCCTAACACTTTTCTCTACCTTTTTCTAATTTGCTTGGGAATCAAGATTATCCTCCAATATTACTGCACCCTTCTTCCTACTCTATCATACACTTATCCTTCTCAAAATCCTATCCAAAATAGAAATCCCACTCACAAGACATTATATATCCTTCCTCTTAAGTTATATGGGCACCAAAATGGGGTCCCATTAATGTTGCAATCACTAGGATAAAATTTCCCCTCAAACTCCCACACAATTCTTCAATTTGAGCAATAAATTCAATCACCTCCTTGAAGAAAATTGTCTCCTATTAGATTCAAAGCCACCTAACCTCATAGTTATTTTGTCTATGTACTCACAAAATTCAAGTGGATTAGTCAATCACATGTGCGACCTATAAAAGTAAGATAAATTTGACATTTCCTAACCAATATGAAAATAATAGAAATAGTGTAAAGAGAACCTTCCAACTAAGTATTGCAACCCCCATAAGTAAAAAAAAATCCATAATCGATCTCACAACTAGAAATAAAAGTAAGGATAAATATCATCCCAAGAGACAAGATGACACTAGATAAAACCTTGTAAATGGGCCACCATAAAAACAAATAGTTCTCCAAATATCTACTAACATAAAAAAATATTGATTCTAAATATTTATGATTTTTAATAGAATTGAAATCATTGTAAACTTAATGGATCATGTGATATTATTACCTCATTGGTTCAAGTATAGTAGAGTTGGTGATCCATGAAATCCACATCCTACCTCTAGGTATTTTGTAGCAATTTTTAGTTCTTAGCCCTAATTGAATGTAATTTCAAATTGTAAACCATGTATGGTGGACCTATAGAAGTAAATCTCATTCACTAGTGTTGTCATCAAATTTCAAATATAGAAATTTTAAACATTGAGTCCATCAAGTTAAAGTCCTTAAGCCATCTCATCGTCTTGAAGGTTGTGTGAGTATTTTAATTCATTTTAGAAGTTAATTATTGTCTAATGTTGATTGAGTCAAAAAATATTATTTTTTAGTAATTTCCATCATGGGTGATTTAAGAATTAAATTTTTTCATCTTGTGTAATACATTTTTTGAATCAAGTCATAGAATCCATATAATCTCACAACATTTACAAAGATAATTAAAAAATCCACATGTATTATTAACAAAATACAGACTTATATAACACCATGATAATTTAGATGTGACTTTTTTAATCTTGCCAAGTTACATTTGAGTAGGAACGTGGAGTTTAAAGACCAATGGAAATGCTATTGTAGTGATGTTTCTTCTTGCTTCCATAAATAACAAAACCTAAAATTTTGGTCTTTGGTAGTGGGAAAGTGGAGTAGCAACATGAATTTGTGTTTACAAAAATGTGTACAAGTTTAAAATGCATGTTTTATAGTTTTGAACTTATGTACCAATATTACAATTTATTACCAAGTTATTTTCAAAATCCATGATCCAATTTGCAACTTATACATGTACAAGTAAGAAATTTGAAATAGCATCATTGACAAGAAACCAAGGCTCATGTACAAGTTTGTAATTTGTACAAATACAATACAAGTTCAAAAGTAAAAATAACCCTATGTAAAGTTTCCATTTATATTTGTATGTAAAAATTCTAAATAACACTATGGCGAAGGTTTTCATTTACATTTGTATGTAAAATGTCTAAATAACACTACGGGTAAATTTCCCATTTACATTTGTAAGTCAAAAGTTCAATATAATATTTTTATCTTAGCTTTGCTAGGTATTAGTTTGTGCCTCTCTAATGTCACACTACTTCCTTTTGAAGTAGGACTTCAATTTTTTTTTTGCATTTATTGTAACACCACCTAGGTTGACACACCTATAGGAATATTTGGCCATTATAAATGGCCTCATAATTCCATAAATTTGTAGTTTCCATTGAAATTGAAGGTTTGATGGTGCATAGAAATGGCTCTCCCACTCAAGCATCCCAATTTTTGTTTTCACAAGGAATTTTATGAGGTGTGTCCCTTTAAACACCTCTAGATTTGGTTCTTCCTATTTTAGAGTTTGATAGTGTATGGTGTTGGCATGAAAATTATACTTTGATAGTATATTTTATGGGGAGAGTCCCCCCTAAAATCATGCTCAATGAATTGTGACCAAGGCTTGGATCCTTCATTGGATCTATCTTGATTTCATAGAACCTCACCAAGGGTTTTTTTCTTTTTTTTTTGTTAAACCAAGTCATGTAGAGACTATTCTCAAGCATGGTCTCTCATATGGCCATTCCTCTTTGATTTTTTCACACCTTGGACTAGAAAAACCATTATGTTTAATGAGAAATATATATGTGTCCTTGTCGAGGTGGAGTTTCCTATGTTGTTTTCATCATGATAGAATTGTCTAACCAAGATAGCCTCCTCATTATGCAACATCATTTGAATCAAACTAGACAAGTTCTTTTAGCTCAACCCTAGAAGAGGTCTATGTTGAATTTGACCTCTTCAAGGATCTAAAAGAGTTGGAAAAAATAAAATTGGCCAAATGAGACACACATATCATGTTCTCCATTTGAACCTACCTAATCTTGCTATCATTGTTAGTCTACTGAGCACAAGATCTGGGAGTTCAATTTGATTAATCCCAATAGAAAACCCACCTCTTGACTAATTGATGATAACCCTCCTACAAAAAAAGAGGAAGGGTGGTCAATCAAAAACTCAAAGTGGTACAATTTCAAAGCCTCAAGACCTAGGGAAATTTGCTAGTGGCATTGAATATATCTTCTTAGGTAGAGAACACTATCCACTCCCCTTCATCAACCTTGATGATCTAGCACAAGTCCTCTAAACCACATGGGAATTTGGAAGATGGTGAATATATATGCTAGAGAACTAGTAGCATACCCATTGTTTAATCAATAGATAAGCAGTTTCAATTCAAAGAAATATATTTTACAAAATAGTTGTTAAGCTCTTAATGAGATAGATGGTGAGGATGTGACCCTTTACACTTCTAAGTTTTACAATCCTAGAATGTTAAAAGCATGGTGGACCTCCCAAAGAAGTATTATGTGCATGATAATAAATACTTCTAGGATTGAACATTCTCTATTTGTAAGAAGTTAACATTTCTAGGTTTTTACTTTTTTGTTTTTTGTCGTGTTATCTAACCTACTAGTCATTTTTGTGTATCAATCATGAAACAAGTCATGGTGGAGTTGTCATATTTCTCTATCCTATGTGGATTTATAGCTTAGTTGACCAAGGATGTGACCCCACCAACAAAGTATTGTTGGCTATTGTCAACATTAATAATCATTTCTTTGGAGTTGTTAATGTTTATGTCTCAGAGGATGTTATTAAACAATATCCCTATGGAGATGGATTGTGGATTCAATGTCTATCACCACTTGGGTTATATGTAGGAATTTAAATATGACTAGGGTGGCCTATGATAAATATTGAACCTTTCTTATGAGATAGACAAATGAAAAAAGAGAGGCCTAGTAGTATATGCACAATAAATTGGGGATTTTGGATCCAAATATTGGTTGTCACTATGATCATAAATGCTACACATGTGGAGTAACCTTAGAATAGGTTATGGAAGCCTGGTCACCAAGAGGCTTGATGAAGTTGTGTTATCAACATAGTCTTCCTTCCTCTTTGCCAATTGTTTTTCCTTGCTAATTGAGCCTTTATCAAGTGTTGTCCTTTTAGACCACTTCTCAATATAGTTTTACATGTCATTTACACATGTGGGGTAATCACTTACCTCAACCACCTTATTTCCTCACCTTTGCATTTATGTACAAGGGCTTCTATATACATTTTACACTCATTTGTATGACTATTGACATTATAGTTTTACTTGCATTATCTCTCTTATAGAAGATTATTTGGTTTTGCAAGGATCCTTCATCTCCTATGAGTCTCTTGGTGACTTCAACATTATTCAACTCAAGATTGCTCATTTTCTTGGTGTATTATGTATCAAGGCCTTCCACTTGGATTTTTCATATCTCATCTATGAGATGTTAATCCTTGTTTTTCATTCTATGGCTAGCCCAAGACTCTCACGCCCCTTTCTTGGTTATATTACAAAGCCTAGGAAGCATAGACTTGGATTCATTATTTCTTTAAGTTGTTCAAGATTGACCCTTTTTCATGGCATGTGGTTTTGTTGGGAGATTGGCCCTACCTCCCTTTTGAATTTACTCAAATCAACATGATTTTCAAGTGAAGATTTTTTTAGCATTTAGAAAGATTAAAAAAATTGTTATTTTTATTGGTTGTGCTATTAATATTCATTTCTTGTTTTACAATAAAATTATGGTTTTCTCCAGTGTGCTTATGTAGATTCAAGTGCAAGGGAACAAATTTATACTTTAAGTTGTTCATTTGCAAGTGTTTTCATATCATTGGGGCAATGCCCCTTATATGATTCTAAAGCTCTATCTCCCTTTACATCCCACCAAGGTCATTCCCCTCCCAATGGGCACAAATGTGGGTGTAATTAGCTTGCTAGAAGATATTGTGGCTCCTAGTCACATGGCTCTCAACCACCTTACCAATAAGTGAGGGATCATGATTGCCACAATTGGTTGTAGCCTTCTCGCCCACCCTCGGTCTCTTCACATGGGTATGGTGGTCTTAGCTAGCCAAATTTTGACAAATTTTTTCACTTGGATCTAGCAATTTCTCTTATTTGTGTTCAATAACCTACAAATGAAGATTAAAAAGAGGAAGGTGCTCTCATCAATTATTGGCAATTTCATCCCTCCTTATGTGCTGGGTAAACCAGATGGTTATGATTCTCACCTAATGGTGTAGCTCTCGTTGCTTAGTGGTTTTGTATTTTGGGTGTGGTCTTTTCAAACTTTGTTCCATGATTTTGTCTTGTTATTTAGGTTTAGCCATGTTAGACTTTATTTTATGATTTCATCTTGTTGTTTAGATTGAATCTCACATAAACTTTGACAGGATTTCTTTTATTTATATATATATATATATATATATATATATATATATATATATATATATTAAGTAATAAAGTGATTATTCAAATTTCAATCTAATGTACTTGTTACAAACATATATGACGAGCGTGAAATATTGCAACAGATATTTTGATTTAAACAGACAGACAGATTTTCTATACGAGCATACTCATAAACTTTGACAGACAGACAGATTTTCTACACGAGCATACTCATCTTGTTTGGGCATTTATCAAAGCTAAAGGAGCGAGGAGTCTTATGAAGTGTTGTACTTGTAAATACCCCAAAGCAGGCAAACTATTTTAGACATGTATGCAAACCCAGAAGCACGGTGGCTATAAAGCCAGACTTCTTAGCCATTGCTTGCATACACCCAAATGCGAGGATTCAGAATAGAGCGTGGATATTCATCAAAGCATAAAGCATGATAGAGGAATTTATTCAGATGTTCCAGTTGCAACCGCTCTGGTAGAATGTATGTAGAATGCAAAAGCATAGGAAATGCACTTGAACCATTTGACAAAATGCCTAAACTAAATATTAAGGGTAATGTTTCCGGATTGTTTGACAGAATGTCACTAGGAAATTTATATAGAAGATTTGCTTGTAATATGAACGTCCATCGAAACATGAAGGAGAAGAATTTCATCCTATAATATAGTTATAAGTGTCCTCATGTGCATACATGTGAAATGCAGAAACAGAGATAAGGCGCGTAAATTGTTTGAGACACATACAAAATATGGAAGTATAGGCATGGCACATGAACTGTTCAAAATTCAGGCAGAGTGTGAAAATAGAAAAGGCCCCTAAACTGTTCGACATAATGCCTTTAGTTTTGGGATTTTGTTTTGATGTATGTGGAGTCTGTTTCAATATAGAGTGGGAAGAAATAACAGCGGAGGCTTTTCAAAACAGAGCTGATAATGATGGATATATCACTGGTTCAAACTTGTTTTATTTTGTAGAGAAGATAGGGAACATTCTTTATGATCACTTATGATGGCACCACTGCACCACTGGTGGCGCCCGAACTCTCAGGCCCACTCTTTACAGCCAACAGAAGTGGTCAAATACCTTTGCTGTAGGTTGTCCTGCAGCCACATAAACCAATTTCTAGAAACCCTTAACCCTGTATTCTCACTGCAAGTGACTTCAATCAACCTACACACTCAGCCCTGCTCTGCAAGCAAACAATAACACACACACATATGTCTGCACTTTCCCAAACACTCAAAACAACTCATACATGGAACCAAGATAGCTTATGAACTAACATCAATTAGGGAACAAACTTGAAAAACACAAACATACTAACAAGTTAAGTGGAAAAACATTGAAATGAACATTTCTTCTTCAATTCACATTGATGGAAATATAGAAGTTTACAATTGCTTAGCTTTTAGAATACAAAAATGAGAGGGAAGGAAGCCTTTCCTGTTCTATTCTATTTCAGCTTTGCTTGGCTTCAAATCTGCAGCCACACATGTAAAGGCAAAATGTCTCCTTTCTCCTCTGGAACTTCCATCCTCTCTTAATCCCACGTAGCTCTCTCCTCTACTCCTCTTTCCTTTAAATCTTCTGAACTCTCCCTAAAATCTGTCTTCCTTATCTCACATAACCTTCTCTCTTCTTCAAATAAGGACAACCATGTATTGTCCAATAAAATTGTAGTTCCCCACTCTAAAATTCCTCTCGCTTTACCCTTTTCTTTTTCCCTTCTGATTTTCTATACCCACTCTCCCTCGAGCTCCCTGTCTCAAGTTAAAATACACCCCCTTATACTTTTTGACACGGTTTCCTAGCTTATCTGATTCTTTGTTACAGAGTCTCTTTTTTTTCTCCTCTTTTTCCCAACACTTTTCTCTGCCTTTTCTACTACACCTAGAAATCTTCTCCTTCAATATAGCTACACCCTTCTTCCTGCTCTATCACACACTTCTCCTCCTCAAAACCCAGTCCAAGATAGAAATCTTGCTCACAAGATATTCCAGATCCTTCCCCTTATGGTGTATGGTGCCAAAATGGAGTCTCATTAATATTGCAACCATCAAGATGAAATTTTCCCTCAAACTCTTGCTCAAATCTTCAATTTGAGCATTAAAATCAACTGCCTCGAGAAAAATGGTCTCTCACCAGATTCAAGGCCACCTAACCTTGTACCTATTTTGGCTAAGCTTTGAATAAGTTGGTGGAGGGTAAAATAGCTCCAAACAAAAAGACTCGGTGCAACAATTTAAATTTCAAATCCCTTGCCAAGGATGAATGTTGTACGCTTTTGATTCAATGCCCTTGCATCATGCTTATGGGGTTGAAAAAAAGAATGTGAGCCTGTGTTTACTATCAGCATTATGACTGTAGTTCATAGATGGTGTTGCTACAAGTAAACTTGCAGCAAAACCCATGCGCCTTCCTTTCCACTTCTTAGCCTTTAACATAAGTCACTCATGTTCTTTGCTTCCACGCATGAAACATTGTTGCGATGTCTTCACCAGTGTCCTTTTAATTCCTCCAATGTGTCATGTATCATTTCGAGACCATAGTATCCTTCTCGTTGCAAACTCAACATTATTTGATGGCATATTAGGTGTTAAATAAATTGATTAATCCACTTATTTGATGGCATATAAGGTATGGCTGCAAAACATTACCTGCTGCATAACTGTCAAGTATTTGCCAAGCAAATTTCCTACCTCTAAGTTCTTCCTCCATTTGTTGCAGTCTTGTAAACATCTCCATATCATGCAGATCCATATTAGTTCCTTGACATTATCCAAGTCACTTACTATTGTTATAGTAGTATTTTTTAGCATAAATCATTGCTTCATGATGGATTCTTATGGGCCTATTTCTCCTTTCTCGACTCGAATTACCACTTCTTTACATATACATTTCTCCTCCATGCCCTCACTTAATATTTGGTATAATAGCTCTTAGTCATCGAGTCCAAAATCATCCTCAGACCCAATTTTGTATGCATTATGAACTCACAGTCTTTATAGTAACTCCCCTTTACCTTTATATTCATTTGTCTTGCCTAAAACTTCCCCTTTTTCATCACCATTTTCTGCTATAGTATTACACCCATTGGCTTCCTCCAAGTTAAGCATCAACAATCTAATGTGTGCCTCCTCATTTTCTACATTTTCATGGTACTCTTCATTATCATCTTCCTCTACTAAATTATCTACTTCAAAAGGTTTCTCGCTACCTTATCTATTATCATGTCTACTTGTAGCACATTTTTGTTGTCATATTGTGATGTCACTACTTGTAGCTTCTCTCTAGTAGCACCATGTTCACTTTCTACCTTTAGTTGTAGCATTATGGAGTCTCTATTGTTAGCATATGCCTCTTCACACTTAGTTCCCTTTGCTGCAAGTACTTCCAACATCTTAGAAATTACTATATCACAATTTGTACGCTCACATTTAGGTTCTTTTGTTGTGTCCATTTCTAGACCTTTGGAGACCATCTCTTCAACACATGTATCTCCATATTTAGTCTCTCTCAGTAATTCCTTTCTTACAAGCAATAATATTAATATTGTTTGGGTTATTTGTCACCTTATCTTCTATAGTTTGCCTAATGGGGTAAGCATATGCCTTCTATCATTCTTCACTAAAGAATAAGTAGTTGTTCTGCCATCATGGATAGCCCTCCTATATCATATTGTCATGCTCTCCCTAGTATATGGCATACATCCATGGGCATAGTTTCAAACCATATTTGGTCTTCATAAGTGCTAATGATTGTTGGTTCACTAATAATTGATGACCTCTTTACAACCAAGACACTCAATATGAATTAGGATGAGTTACTCTTCTTATCCCTAACTTCTTTACCATCTCATAGGAAACTAAATTATTTGTGCTTCCACTATCAATTATGACATGTCAACACTTACCCTTTTCTTGCACACTTTTTTAAACAAAATCATTCATCCCATGGACTCATCCTTCCTTCTTATTAGATTCACGAGCATCATTTTCATCACAAGAGCTTATTTATGCCTTGGTTCCTTTGTGCATGTAGGTGAAGCATTATTTAGTGCATTTCCCAAGTAACATGACTTTAGGATTTGCTTCTATCATGATCCCACTACATTTGTGGCAAGTTAAGGTCCTATGACCATCTTCTCTACACTTGAAGGATTATCCCAAGATTCCTTTGCCTCTCCTTTGGCCAAATCTACTTCCATCTTTTGTGGAGTACATCATCCCTCCTACTTAATGACATTTTTCTTGACTATAACTAATTTTTTACTCTTCACCTTGGTTGCACCTTGTTTTAGATGTATGCTTTGGTCCTTCATTATCCTGATTATTGGCAATTTCTCTTTCTTCATAAAGTCTTCTTTTGCTTATATTTGAAGCATGTTGTCTCCTTGATCATTTTTCCTTGACCTTGACTATATACCAGTAGGTCTCCTCAAATTTTTGTAGTTGTATCATGCGTAACTCATCCCATATTTCAAACTTAGGCCATTTACATATCATGCCACTTTCTCATTCTATATCTCTTTATGGCCCAATCCAATGTAGATTTTGTAGAATTCCTTGGTGTAACTCTTCACACTCAACTCCCTTTGCAGAAATTCCTACAACTTCTTGAGCAACTCAGCCTAATAATCACCAAGTAGAAACTTAACTTTCATTCTCATTACCAGCCTATTCCATTGGGTGATTTTCTCCCTCCCATTTCTTCTCCTTTTAGTCTAGACTTCTTTCCACCAATTTTTTGCATGTCCTTTCATCTTTTTTGTGCAAACTTCACTTTGTAGGATCCTTTGCCTCATCATATTCAAAATAAAAAAATTCATCTCTATCACTCAATCTATTAACTCATCAAGTTTTGAACGTCTTGAGAAACATGGCAACTCCATCTTTATCCCCTTTCAAAATTTTCAAATGACATTAATGAATCTTATTTCTTTTTCATTCATTTCTACATTTGTAACTTCATTTTCTTGTTCCACTTCTACAAATCCTTCCTCTTCTTCACTCTTACTAGATCAACACCTTCATGTACTTTCACTCTTCTTCTATCACCTTCTAGAGTATCCACTTGAGCTTCTACTCCCCTTATGGCTACCAAAACTTCATCCATCTAACATACAACCTTTATCGATGCTATATCTTTACCATTCCTCTTTTTGGTGATATCTCAATATTCTAGTTCTTGTCTTCACTCCTACAACTCATTCAACTACAACCCTATCTATTGCAAGTGACACACACACTCCCAATCACTATCTTTATTGAGTTCCAACCAAATTTTTAATGTCCCTAGAGTTGTAGCTCATTTTGATACCCCAATGATTTTGTGGTGCCTAAATTCTCATTCTCACTCTTTACATACAATGAAAGTAGCTAAATACATTTGTTGTAGGTTGTCACACAACCACTTAAACCAATTTATAAGGGCCCACAACCTTTATAATATCATTGTAATTGCCTTAAATAAGGCTTCACACTTGTCCTTGCTTTGCAAGTAAACAATAACACATACCCTCATATGCATGTACTTTCCCAAACACTCAAAAATAGCTCATCCATGGAATTGGGATAATTTATGAACTAACATCAATTAGGGAACAAACTCAAAAAACATAATAACAATAACAATTTAATTGGAAAACATTGAAATGAAAATTTCTTCTTCAATTCATATTGATGGAAATATAAAAGTTTACAATTTATTAGCTTTCAAAATATAAAAAAAATGAAATGGGAGGAAGGCTCCTTTGTACTACTCTATTTTAACCTTCCTTGGCTCCAAATCTATAATCACACATGTAAATATAGAATAATCCTTCTTCTCTTCTAGAACTCCCTTCCTCTCTTAATCCCACACAACCCTCTCTCTTATTCCTCTTTCCCTTAGATTTTCTAAACTCTCCCTAAAATATCTCTTTATGCTCTCACATAATCTCCTCTCTTCTTCACATAATGGTAATCATATATTTTTCAATAAAGAGGTTGTTTCCAACTCTAAAATTCATCTCCCTCCCCTACCTTTTTCCCCTTCTAGTTTTTGTAGCCACTTCACCTTTTAGCTCCTTGTCTCAAGTTAAAATATGCTTCATTCTAATTTTCTACATGGTCTCCTTGCTTGTCTAGTTCTTTGTTATGTAGTCTCTTTGTCTTATTTTATCCTTCTTCTAAACACTTTTCTCTACCTTTTGTACATGGTGTTGCTATAGATTATATTACTTTAATTCAACAAAATGTTTCTAGTCTCTCAAATTCAGCTAAATGTGACATAATTTTTTGACATGTATTGCATTTTTTTTGTGAGTCCCCTCTTGTAGCTTTGACAAACACACTTGAGGATATCCATTTTCTCTTCAATGATAGTTATAGCACATATTTTATCATAGTGTCCTTGTCTTTGTAGATTGTTCTTTGTGATTATTCACAATCTTTTGGATTAGTTTCACCTCATTGCATTGTGACATCCTTTAGTCTTGGCATGTGAACACTTGAGCACTTTTCATAGGCACGCACCATTAGACTTATTTCCTCATATCTCTTCTTGGAGTAGGATTTTCTTCAACATATAACATTAGATTTGTTCCTCCCTAAGGGGAGAAATATTTTCTACCAATTCTAGATTGTCTTTAGCATTCATCTTTGAGCATTCACCATTGGAAGATGAGCTACTTCTTTGTGGGTGGAGACATAGTCTCTCTTTTCTCTCCTATGAGGGGATATCTAGTGTAGATTGATTATATAAGTAACTTGGGGTTTCATGTTGAGTCCTCCTACTTTCCATCAATTGTACACATTTGTTTGCACATTTTTTTCTTTTGGAGAGAGGATTTGTCCTATGGGTTTTGCTCCTTTACTTTGTTTGTGATAGATTGTTTGTACATGGTTACCTAACTTGGCCTTGTAGCTAAGACCCATCCACAAATTTTTTAATTTTTTGCATTTTTTGTTGGAAATAGGATGCCATTTAATTGAAATCCTAAACATTATTTCATGTATCTCCTAAGTCCTTGGAGAGTGTTCCCCAACACTAGGATTAGAAAGAGATTAATTTTGAATGAAATAATCATGTTAATTGACATTTGTAATTAATTCTAAATGATAGGAACATGTGAGGGTATCCAATATGAGTTCCTAAATAATAGGAGCACATGGGGCACCCACATGGAAGGTGGAACCCACCTTGAGTTAAGTTAACTGTTTGGAGAAAAAGATAACACTTTTGTAATGCATGTAAAGATCCTCGAAGTTAGGGATTGATGTTTACATGCATGAAGTTCAGTTCAGTTCAGTTCAAATCAATTCAGTTTAGTTCGATTCAGTTTAGTATCAGTATCAGTTCAATTCAGTTCAGTTATGGTTCAGTTATCTTTAGTTGCATGCAATTAGTTTCAGTTGAATGCTAGTTGACTTCAGTTGACTTGGAATGCATGACTAATGACTTGAGTTGCATGACAGATAACAAGTGACTACTTTTAGTTAACAAGGGATGATCATTCTTACATGAATGGTGGAGAGATATGTTTCAGTTAATAGAGATTGACTTGGACCCACCTTGGGCGCCCAAGTTGGCTTCTTGGAGTTAACACTTTTGCATGATAAGATATTTCATAAGGCTGAGTTAAGTGGGCCCATTCTTGGGCGCCAACTTTGAGGATAAGCTTTGAAGATATCTTCGGAATCAATGTTGAGTTATGACTTCAGTTTGGGACGCCCAAATGGATGAAGCACTTGTTTTTACATTGTTCTTCATGGTAGAACTCTACTTGCAAGGAATAGGTGTAGCTTTTGTGAGAAAAGCATTGAGCTTTGTAATTGTAACTCTTTGGAGTTTACAAGGTTGATTATTGCCTATTTATCTCAAGCAAGTTGAAGAGAGTTTGTATCAATTTTGATTGCAGGTTGTGAAGAAGATTTGTTGAAGGAAAAAGAAGCATCTCAAACAAGGATTGCAATTATTGTAATCTTATTCTGAGATTAAATAATACAATGATTCTTGGTGGAGTTTTTTCCTGAAAGGGTTTCTCCACGGTATATGTTGTGCAACTTCTAATATTCTATCTAATTCTTCTACAACCTTTTATCTTCAAATTCTACAAATGGTAAAATGAATCTAACCAGATAATCATCCACAAAGAATTTTTAACAAAGAATGCATATTTAGATCAACAATCATAAAGTTTTACAAAGTATTAAGCTACATAATCACCTCAAGTTTCAACATTTGGTATTAGAGTTGAGGTTGGGTAGAGTTTGGGATGCCTTTCTCTTAAAAGATTGAAGGTTTTTTGGCTGTAGTGGGAGCTTTTATTATTTTTGTTATTGCTGATTTTGGAAAATAACTTTATTACAATGAATTCTTGTTTAGATATTGAAAGGTTCAATGGATCTAATTATGAAATGTGCAAACTAAAAATGGAGGATCTCCTTGAAGAAAGAGATTAGTGGTTAGTTGTTAATAACCAGACAAAGTCACCTACAACTATGTCAAATGAGGATTGGGCTAAGCTTGATAAGGAAAGAGGAACCATGATATTATGTCTTGTTGATGTTGTTCTCTTGAATGTTTCAAAGGAAAATACTACATATAAACTATGGAAGAGAATAGGTGATATCTATCAAACCAAAATTCTTAGTAATAAGTTGTATCTGAGAAGGCAGTTGTATTCTTTAAAAATGAAAAATGGTGATTTTGTTGCAAATCATTTAAATGTTTTTAATTTGATTCTAAGTCAGTTAGCATTAGTTGATGTAAAGCTAGAAGATGAAGATAAATGTATTTTGTTACTTTTTTCTTTACTAGAGTCTTGGAAAAATCTAATTGTTGTTGTTAGTGGTAGTGGTGCAGATCCAAAGATGGACAATATAATTCCTACTCTCCTATTAGAGGAGATGAGAAGGAAGTCTAAAACTGGCTCCCAAGATGCCTTGTTTGTAAGAGGTAGGCCTAAGGAAAAGGAATATAAGGCAGACAAAAAAGGAAAGGGTAAGTCCAAAGGACAGTCTAAAAGCATTGGTAAGAGTAAGGTAAAGTGTTGGAATTGTGGAAAACCTGGACATATAAAGAAGGATTGTAAGAGCAAGAAAAAGAGTTATAATGCTTCTACGGAGAAATCCACGGATGATAGTAATGATGCATTAGTCATTTATTCTAATATTGTTGTTGATAACTCTTGGCTTATTGATTCAAGTTGCTCCTATCATATAACTCCTAACAAGGAGTGGTTCACTAAGTATACTGGATATGATGGAGGGAATGTCTTCTTTGGAGACAACAACACAATAAAGGTTGTTGGAAAAGGAGAGGTAAAGTTTTGTTTCAGTGATGGTAGGGTTAAGACCCTTAATGATGTTTTACATATTCCAGGACTTGCTAGAAATCTACTTTTTGTCTCTAAGTTCAATGATTTTGGAATGCATGTGACATTTGACAAAGGTGGTTGCAGATTGGTGAAAGGGAATATGGTGGTTGCTAAAGGATCTCAGATTGGGACTTTGTTTAAGTTGAATACCTCCAATGTAAATAATTTATCCAATGTAACTAAAGCTGAAAATACATGTATGTTGTGGCACCATAGATTGGGCCACATTGGTGAAAAAGGTCTTACGACCATTCTTAATAAGAAAATGGTTGACGGTATTCTTGATTATAATATTGGCAAAAATGATTGTTGTGAGAATTGTGTGTTTGGAAAACAATCTAGATAATCATTTCCTAGTGGACCAAATAAAGCTAAAAGATTATTAGAGATTATTCATTCAGATGTAATGGGCCCTGTGGATATTGACTCTATTGGAAAATCTAGATATTATGTCACATTTATTGATGATGTCTCAAGATACACTTGGATCGATTTTATGCATAACAAATCTGATGTGTTTAATAAGTTTAAGGAATCTAAAGCTTTGGTTGAGAAACAATCATATCATAAGATAAAAGAGTTGAGATCAGATAATGGTGGTGAATATTGTTCTAGGTAATTTGATGATTATTATAAGCATGCAAGAATTGTAAGACAAAAAACTACTCCATATACACCTCAACAAAATGGAGTATCAGAAAGTATGAACCGAACCTTAATGGAAAGAGCTAGGAGTATGTTAAGTAGTGCTAAGCTAGATCGGTCTCTATGGGCTAAGGCTGTAAGTACTTGTTATTTAATCAATAGATCCCCTAGTTCATCTATTGAAGATAAAACTCCTTATGAAATGTGGTTAGGTAGGAAACCTAGTGTTGCACATTTAAGGATCTTTTTGTTGTGAGGATTTTGTTCATGTGCCTAATGAGAAGTGATCTAAGTTGGATCCAAAAGCACAAAAATGCATATTCATAGGTTATGTTGAAAATGTAAAAGGTTACAAGCTTTGGAATCCTCTAACTCAAAAAATTTCTTTATCTAGAGATGTGATTTTTTAGGGAACTTAGAGCTTATTTAGGAGAAGAACAACCAAAGGAGAAGGATACTTCTCGAACAATGAATTTTGAGATAAATAATGAGAAGCAAGAAGATGCACATGTTGAAGAACAATTGGATGGATTGGATGAGGAGAGTTTACAGAGTTCTTCTAAGATAGATGCTCAAGATGAGCATATTGAGGAACAAGTAGAAACCCCTTTGAGAAGATCCGCAAGACAACAAAATATCGTTGATAGGTATAGCCCACCTAATTTCCATTGTATATTTGCTTTAATGAGTACTAATGATGAACCCAATTCTTATAGGGAAGCTTTTTCTTTAGATGAGAACAAGCTTTGGTCACAAGCTATGCATGAGGAAATGAAATCCTTGGATACTTGTGCCACGTGGGATCTTGAGATTTTTCCCAAAGGAAGAAAGGCCATTGGTTGTAAATGGATCTTTAAAAAGAAAATTGGAGCAAATGGTAATCTCGAAAGGTACAAGGCTAAATTAGTAGCCAAGGGCTACTCCCAAAGAGAGGGAGTTGACTTTAATGAAATATTCTCTCCTGTTGCTAAATTAACTTCTATTAGATTCTTTTTATCTATTGTTGTTGCTTATGATTTTGAGATAGAGCAAATGGATGTGAAAACTACTTTTTTGCATGGAAATCTTGATAAGGAGATTTATATGAAGCAACCTAATGGTTTTGTTGTAAAAGGAAAAGAAGAATTGGTTTGCAGGTTAAAGAGATCTTTATATGGATTGAAACAGTCACCAAGAATGTGGTACCAGAAGTTTGATGCTTTTGCATTGAAAATTGGTTATGTGAGGAGTGAGGAAGATCATTGTGTTTACATAAAAGTTATTGATGATCAACTTTTAATTATTATCTTGTATGTTGATGACATGGTGTTTATTGGTAACAATAAGGTAATGATCAAAGAATTGAAAGCACAACTCTCGAGCACATTTGAGATGAAAGATCTAGGGGCTACAAAATATATCCTTGGTATGGAGATCAGTAGAGATAGAGGTAACATAAAGCTTTTCTTAAGTTAGAGCAATTATGTGGATACTATTTTGAAACGGTTTAACATGCAAGACAGTAAACCAATTAGTATTCCTTTACCAGTTGGCATAAAGTTAAGTTTAGACACGAGTCCTAAATTTGATTTTCATTATGAGGAAATGTCTGAAATTCCATATGCTAGTGCAATTGGTAGTTTAATGTATGTAATGGTTTGTATGAGACCAGATATAGCCCAAACAGTGGGAGTTCTTAGTAGGTTTATGTCTAACCCTGGTAAAGAACATTGGACTTATGTTAAGAGGGTGTTTAGATATTTATGAGGTACTTCTGATTACTATTTGGTTTATCATGGTTCTAATGGCATTGATATTATGCATAGATCATTGGATATACAGGGTTTTGTTGATTCAGATTGCGCAGAAAATTTGGACAATCGGAGGTTGACAAGTGTCTATGTGTTTACTTTGTTTGGAGCTGCGGTTAGTTGGATGAGTAAGAGGAAACCCACGGTTGCTTTTTCCACCATAGAAGCAGAGTACATGGATGCTACACATGCCTCTAAAGAGGCAGTTTGGTTACAGAGACTTGGGAAAGGTATTGGTTTTAATTGCAAGCAAGTTAGACTTGAATGTGATAGTCAGAGTGCTATTTGTTTAGCCAAAAATATTATGTATCATGCTCATACTAAGCATGTTCAGTATCACTTTGTGTGAGAAATGCTTGAGAGTGGGAAGGTATTAATTGAGAAAGTTGTCACTTTGATTAATGTTGTAGATTATCTTACGAAACCAGTTCCTACAAATAAATTCTCTTGGTGCAGGAAGGCCATTGGCCTTAAGTCCTATACTTTATTTATAATAATTATTCCTTGTTTAGAATCATTGCAATGTATAATGTCAAGTGGGAGAATGTTGGAAATAGGATGCCATTTAATTGCAATCCTAAACATTATTTCATGTATCTCCTGAGTCCTTGGAAAGTGTTCCCCAACACTAGGATTAAAAAGAGATTAATTTTGAATGAAATAATCATGTTAATTGACATTTGTAATTAATTCTAAATGATAAGAACATGTGAGGGCGTCCTATATGAGTTCCTAAATAATAGGAGCACATGGGGCGCCCACATGGAAGGTGGAACCCACCTTGAGTTAACTGTTTGGAGAAAAAGATAACACTTCTATAATGCATGTAAAGATCCTCGAAGTTGGGGATTGATGTTTACATGCATGAAGTTTAGTTCAATTCAATTCAGATCATTTCGGTTTAGTTTAGTATCAGTTCAGTATTAGTTCAGTTCAGTTCAATTCAATTCAATTCAATTCAATTTAATTCAGTTTAGTTTAGTTCAGTTCAGTTCAGTTATGGTTCAATTATCTTTAGTTTCATGTAATTAGTTTCAGTTGAATGCTAGTTGACTTCAGTTGACTTGGAATGCATGACTAATGACTTGAGTTGCATGATAGATAAAAGGTTACTACTTTCAATTAACAGGGGATGATCATTCTTGCATGAATGGTGGAGAGATATGTTTCAGTTAATATAGATTCACTTGGACCCACCTTGGGTGCCCAAGTTGGCTTCTTGGAGTTAACACTTTTGCATGATAAGATATTTCATAAGGCTGAGTTAAGTGGGCCCATTCTTGGGCACCAAATTTGAGGATAAGCTTTGAAGATATCTTTGAAATCAAGGTTGAGTTATGACTTCAGTTTGGGATGCCCAAATGGACGAATCTCTTGTTTTGACATTGTTCTTCACAGTAGAACTCTACTTGCAAGGAATAGGCGTAGCTTTTGTGAGATAAGCATTGAACTTTGTAATTGTGACTCTTTAGAGTTTACAAGGTTGATTATTGCCTATGTATTTCAAACAAGTTGAAGAGATTTTGTATCAGTTTTGATTGTAGATTGTGAAGAAGATTTGTTGAAGGAAAAAGAAGCATCTCAAGCAAGGATTGGAATTATTGTAATCTTATTATGAGATAAAATAATACATTGATTCTTGGTGGAGTTTTTCCCCAAAAGGGTTTCTCCATGGCATATGTTGTGTAACTTCTAATATTTTGTCTAATTCTTCTACAACCTTCTGTTTTCATTCTACAAATGGTAAAATGAATCTAACCAGATAATCATCCACAAAGAATTTGTAACAAAGAATACATATTTAGATCAGCAATCATAAAGTTTTACAAGGTATTAAGCTACATAATCACCTCAAGTTTCAACATTTCTTATACTCTCTTAAGTTGCACTTAATGGGGGTGTTGGTGTAAATAGGGTATATTACCTAACTAGTTTCACTTTAGGAACTATTCATATCTTATTACTTGAGATTACTTATGTTATTTAATTTTTGTGTTTCATATCATAGTATTAAAACATTTGTCATGATGTCTATCTATCATAGGGTTTTATCCTTGTCTTTATAACAAAAGTTTCTAAATTGTATATAGTACAAATTTTATTTTGCATGTAATAATTTTTTTTATCTTCATAGCATTTCTTTTTCTTTTCTCTTATGTGCAAGGTTGTTTTGGTTATAGGTGATCCTTAGGCTATTGTGGGGTTGATCAACAACTCTTATACCCAAGACTCTAACTATATAGAAAATGTCTAGTGTAGAACTACCCAAAGTAACCAAAAGTATACCAACATCACTCTCATAAAGGACATGAATTAAGTCCTATATCACATAATGTTGAAGAACACACCAATTTACGAACTTGCAAATTAAACCATTACAAAATTATCTTCCCTAATCACCTCAACTCTCCTAGGTTCTTCACATCACATAGAAAATAGAGAATAAAGAGTAGACCCAATCATCCATACTATTACTAAAAAAATGAAGTATAATAATAACAAATGATCACCAACATGTTCAAAAACATACAACATGATCTAATTAACTCTATAGAAATCCTAACTCCAATATGAAATGAACCAAAACTCTAATATAAACAACAAGCTATAGAGAGAAAGCATGCAAATCAAACCATATCTTTCTTAACATCTAACCATTCAACCTCAATGTCAAACAAAAGAATAATAGGCAATCATTGTCACAACTAGGGAATATTCTCACAACCACTATACATTTATTGTACTCCTTAAACCAATCTTTAGAACTAACTCCATAGCTCAAAACCTAAATGCAAAAAGAGAATAGAAAATATACCCATGCATCTATTCCTCAAACAACTCATAATTAATATCCACAACTCAAGTCTGAGGCATGTGAGAAGGTAGGACACAAAAAGGAATGTGCCTTGTTCATAAGTTAATTTGTACTTGCTGATTCGCCAAATTATTGGGGTAGAAACCCCTCCTCAAGATGGTTAGGATGCCTTATTGAAAGCCAAAGGTATATGAACATAACGCACAAATACATCCACAAAAAGAACTATAATATACAACTATTTGTGAAGGGTTTAAAATGTTTAGAAACTGAGAATAAATCTGGATATTTATGCTTTGTCTAGTATTGAAAAGGAGTTCATGAATCAAATTAAAGAGAACTCAAAACTAATCTAATTTATCATAGGAAGAATAGTAGTGTTTTCAAATGCTATGTAAAGAAAAAATAGAAAATAAGAGAAATAATGAGTGTGAATAGAATTAAATAGAACATAAAATTTAACTCTGTTTAACACAGAAAATAACTTTTGTAAATGACAACGATTCAACTATTTATGAATTACACAGGCCAAAATAAAAAAATAAAAACCAACATCCTCATAAGCAAAATGTAAAACTAAGACCTAGATTTCAATAAAATATAAAGTTTTGAATGAGCGTATGATTGGTCTTATTAAAAATGATTACATTACAAACTTTAATAAGAATTGTTTCATAATAAAACATAGATGAGCCCACATAAAATGACGTGTATTCGGCTGTCATGAGCATCTGTGGAGACATTTTGTCAAATAGTTGTCGGCAGCCCATGTTTTCACGTTTGTATACATGCATTTCGTCAAACAATTAACATGCCTTGCTTGTGTAGCATGGAGATAAGCATAATACACCAGAAATTCAATGTTTCCCATGGCAACCATGAGAGGGAAGACCACAAGCAATGAGTAGCTAATGTATAAAGATGTTGACACAGGTCAACTAAAGCTTTAAAGATCGAACACTGGTTAGTAAACTGAGAAGACAAACAGGTAATGATTTCCACCACCATTTCGAACCCTAAACGCACAAATGCATATAGGCGTAACCCCTGGGATATGTGAAACCAGAGAGCCAGAAGAATGACAAACAAAAGGACTTGAAAAGCTCTTTCCCTTGATTCCTCCAAAGAAGAAAGTTGAGCATGGTAAGAATTATCAAAACAGTCCCAGGAAAGGGGTATGCAGCACACAGAGAAATTGATTTTTCACCACACGACAGAGATACCATGCACTTATATTCTCTGATTCCGGATCTTCCAATTGCAAGAGATGCATATGCTTGTATAAATTCATGAGCAAATGTTTGTTGGAGACATCTAGGCAGATGCTTTAAATACTTAAATCATAGCTAGTTTAGCAATAAGTTCTCAAGCAGTTAAATCTGACATCAATAATTTCTATTTCCATCATTGTGATCTTCAAGGAAATTCTCTGGCTTATTCCCCCTTGTATACTTTCCTCATATGCCTACTAAGGCATTTGCAACTCTCACATATGGTGAAACTTCTCCCTCTTTCCTTTACTTTGGCGAACGATTATACATTATCAGTTTCAATGTTTCCAATTAGTATATGCTGGAAGCACGAAGTGGGAAAAGATTGAGTTTTTATCTGGTAATTGCATTGTTTAAAAGTTTTAAACAATTCTTCAGCAGATTCATTTTAAATCTTAAGAGGAACTTGGTATCAAAAAGTCCAGGCGCCTTGCCTAAGTTCTCACATTTTACACATGTAAATCTTGGCATCTGTCCATGCTATACCTCAAAACTTCAATCTGCATGAATTGAGATTATGGTGGCGAATGTTAACAAATCAGGTTTTGGGCATCATTTGCTAAAACCATTTATTTTAAATGCTTCAATAAACTTTCACACCCATGCAACTTATAAATTTCTTAAAGGCATTTTGTCAAACAGTTGTCATGTCTTCGCTATTTCACTTTTGTGTATATTTCTATCTGGGCAGCCAAAACTATGACAAGTAATAAATCTTCCATCCTTCATGTTTTGAAGGATGTCTATGTTCAACCTACCACTGAGTATATCATGAGCAAGCTTACAGAGCATGTAAAATAAGGTAACTTCAAACTCTCCTGGGTAATAATGGGATTTGCAGCCGGTATACAACCCAGAGGAATTACCAAAACTTTTTCAATCTGCTGCCTAGATGTGTCAAATCCAGGATCTCCACACATGTTCTATGTTTCACCAGAGTTTTAATTTGAAACTACAGTGCAAGTGAGGTTTCTGGAAGTAAGAGCAATTTGCAATTAAAATGTTTACATGCAAAGAAACTTGCTTCACTGCAAATGAGACTTTAAAAAGAATTTTGACTTACAATATGTGGATTTGGGTTTTCCAATCATTTCACAAATAAATTACCATTGTAAATTAAAAACCCAATTCTCCATAAATTAAAGGCTTTTTTAAACGTAAATTTCACATATTTTGGGATTCCAGACGTTTGAAGCAGTTGCGGAACTGTGACAAGGGTTTAGAAGCCCCCCATCATATAAGCGTGCAAATTTTCTTTTACGTTTATAAATCTACAGGACTACACTGAAATACTAGATTTCCACCATGCATATTGTGAAAAATTCTATTGCAGTTACTGATTGTTAATCTCCTATCTAATACATAGATTATTTGATTCTGAAAATTAATTCTCAGCAAATATCGAAAAATAACACAACTACAACTTCACCAATAAAACTCACAGAAATAGATAAGAAAACATTCACAATAATGAACACAATATTTTTGGACAAATTGTCCGTGGAAAAACCCCGAAGGAAAACCACTACTGCAGATGAGGAATTATATTAAACTTCAGCAAATTAAGGAATACAAAAACTGCTTGCCTCTTACTGGCAGAGCTCCGGCAATAATCTTCTCCGGAAATTCTTCCCTCAATTTCTCCTGCTGAAATTCCACAGCTGCTATCCCCAACGCTATCACTGCACCCTTGCTAACACTGCAAGACTATTTGCTCTCACTGCAAATCTACTTGCTATCACTGCAAGTCTACTTGTTGTGTTCTCCAATTGCCCATCGATCCCCTTTTATACTTTTCTCATTGGAAAACCAATGGCCATGATTTAATCTCAATCAATGGCTAAGATTAAATAGACTCTAACAACCCTAACTAATTGGATTCTAGAAGTCTCTAGAGGAAACAATTATTTAATTACATAATTATCTAGACAATTCAGCCCTTTCTAGAAGTCTCTAGAAAATAATTAAATAACTAAATAAACACTTCTTGGGAATGGAGACACCTGTCCAAGCTACATAAAAATCAACACTCCCTCTTAGCGAGGAAGGTGTTTTGTATGACACCCAACCTATCTCTGAAGAAGATGAATTTTGCCTTCCCCAATGCCTTAGTCAAAATGTCTGCTACCTGCTGATCTGTAGGTATATACTATAGCTGAACAATCCCGTGCTGTACACAATCTCTAATGAAATGATATCTGATGTCTATATGCTTAGACCTATCATGAAACACTGGATTCTCAGACAATTTGATGCAACTCTGATTGTCGCAGTGTATCACTGTAGTCTCAACCCTCTGACCAAACAAGGCCACTAGCAATTTCCGAAGCCATATCGCCTCACACGTCGCCATGCTAGTTGCTATGTATTCTGCCTCTGCAGAACTCAAAGCCATAGACTTCTGCTTCCTGCTGTACCAAGAGACAACTCCTGATCCCAAGCTGAAGCAACACCCTGAAGTGCTTTTCCTGTCCGCTGTACTGCCTGCCCAATCTGTGTCAGTATATCCTATCAACCTAATACCATCACCTCGAGCATATTTGATTCCATACTCGATTGTACTACACAAATACCGCAACACATGCTTTGCCGCCATCCAATGCACTCTCCTTGGCTCCACCATGAACTGACTAAGAGAGTTTACTGCAAAGGATATATCTAGCCTGGTGTTGACCAAATACATGAGACCCAAACAACTGTCTGTATAAGGTGGGGTCTACATCCTTCTCTCTAGATGTCTCTACCTTCTTCCAATTCATGATCATAGGAGTAGACATGGCTCTACAATCTTCCATCTCGAACCTCCTCAAGATTTCGATGTAGTATTTCCCTTGTCCAAGGAAAATCTCCCCATCTGTCTGCCATACCTCCATGCCTAGAAAGTAGTTCATAAGCCCCAAATCCTTCATCTCGAACTCTGCTGCAAGGTCCCTCTTGCTCTCCTCTATGAGCCCCAGTGAACCTGTTAAAAACAAGTCGTCCACATAAAGAACAAGAATGAGAACCTCACCCCCAACCACCAAGTAGTAGAGGTTAGCATCTGCTTCACTCTTCATGAAGCCCATTCCCTGCAAGTATTTATCAATGCGCTCATACCACGCCCTGGGAGCCTGCTTGAGTCCGTACAAAGCTCTCTTCAATCTGCACACGTGGGTTGTATTGTTGTGTGCCACAAAGCCCTCTGGTTGTTCTATGTATACCTCCTCTTTCAACTCACCATTAAGAAATGCCGTCTTGACATCCATCTGATGGATCTGCCATCCCATCTGTGCTGCAAGTGAGATCACGACTTGTATAGAAGTATCCTTGGCCACTAGAGCAAATGTCTCCTCATAGTCTATTCCCTCCTTCTGAGAGAACCCCTTGGCCACAAACCTTGCCTTGTATTTCTCGATGCTACCATCTACACCATGCTTGATCTTATAGATCCAACGTGATCCAACTACTGCCCTATCTGTTGGTCTAGGCACAACCTCCCACACATCGTTCTGCACTATTGAGGTATACTCCTTAACCATTGCATCTTGCCACACTTTCTGCTGTGTGGCCTCCTGATAGCTAGAAGGCTCACTATCTACCAACTGACTAACTAATGCCATATAGTCATCATACCTGGCTGGTTGTCTCCGCTGTCTACTACTCATCCTAGGAGCTCCCACAAACTCCTGAGTATCCCTTTGTGACTGTTGGTTCTTGCTACCAACTGTAGAGGATGAAGTATCAACCTCCATATCACCCTGATGCATCTCTTGGATCTGTTGCATCTACTGCTCCATATTCTGTGAACTCTCAGTACCTGAGCTTGTGCTTGTACTAGTAATTGTACTCGAGCTTTGCTATCCTTGATCTGGTTGAACGATCCTTGGAGCTTCCACTAACTGCTCACTCTAATCATCTGCTGGCAAATCTCTGGACCTCCTGAATGCCTTGTCCTCCATGAACTTGACATCACGCCTAACTATAGTCCTCCTGGTCCCTGGAATAAATATCCGATATGCCTTTGAGGTTTCACTATACTCCACAAAGTACCCTCTCTCTACAGTCTGATCTAACTTGGAACGTGTCGCACTTGTAATGTGACAATATGCCAAAATCCCAAATATCCTGAAGTGGCTGACATCTAGCTTCTTCCCTGAGAATGCCTCCTCTAGTGTCATCTTGCCCAATACCTTATGTGGAACCCTGATTTGTATGTACACTGCTGTACTGCATGCCTCTGCCCATAAGTAACGTGGCATATCCTGGTTATACAGCATAGCCCTTGCCACCTCTGATATAGACCGATTCTTCCTCTTAGCAACCCCATTCTACTGTGGGTTGTAAGGAACAGTCCACTCTCTCTTAATTCCTTCCCTGGTACAGAACTCCTGGAACTCTTTCCCTTTGTACTTGCCTCCATTGTCTGACCGAAGAACCTTTATCTTCTTGCCTGTCGAATTCTCCACAAGAGCTTTGAACTCTTGGAAGCGACTGAAAACCTCATCCTTGGTCTTCAAGAAGTATATCCAGGTCTCCATGGAGAAATCATCAATAAAAGTAACAAAGTACTCATATCCTCTGAGAGACTTTGTTGACATTGGTCCACATATATCTGAATGTACTAGATCAAGAACACCCTTGGATCTAGTGTCACTCCTTGGAAAAGTTGCTTTCGCAAACTTCCCCAACACACATCCCTTACAAACATCATCATGCTCTGTGCTCACCTCTGGAACACCTGTCACAGCCTCACAAAGCATTTTAAGTGCTCCATGATGTATATGGCCCATCCTCCTATGCCACAACTCTCCCTGATCTCTAGAATTACTGCTGCTCATCAGTGCCTTATGAGTATCAAACTGTAACCTGTAAAGCCGGCTGCTCCTAACTCCAATAGTTGTGAGTGATTTCCAATCCTTGTGCTTAATTAACACATTCGCCCCTCTAAAGAGTACATTGTAACCTTTATCCTGAAGGACAAATATGGAAATCAAATTCATACCCAAGCCTGGCACATGCAACACATCATGAATGGGAATCCGCTTACCATTCTCCCTCTGAAATAGAACAGTCCCTTTCCCAACTGGATTGAGCTTGGACATGTTCCCCATAGAAATTTGCATTCTGATGTCCTCCTCCTTATAGCTAGAGAAGTACTCTCTAACTCCTGTCATATGAAATGATGCCCCACTGTCTATATACCAAACACCCTGTGAGGTTGAGCTAGCCATACAAGCTATGAGAGTGAACTCATCCTCCATTCTGCTAGAGAGCTCATCTGCACTTGTTGAAGCTGCTGTCTGCTTCTTGCCTTTCTTCCTTTGCGGGCAATCGCTGACATAGTGGCCAAACTCATGACAACCATAGCACTTGACTTTAGACAAGTCCTTCTTCTTCTCACCTTGTGGATTTGAACCTTTACTATACCCCTTCTTTGCTTTCCCTTTTCCTGCAAGGGCAACGTTCTCCTGTTCCGCCTCACTTTTTTGACTCTTACTGCTGGTACCACTGACAAGACTAAGTCTAAGCTCCTCCTGAGTGAAGTCACTCCAAAGTCGATCCCAACTCGGTAAGGTGTCTCATCTATTGATAACTTGAACAAAGACATCCCACTGCTTAGTAAACCCATTTAGGGCTATCCGCACTAGCTCGTCATCATCTGGTTTATCTCCAACAACTGCCAACTCATGCTTGACAAGTCTAAGTCTGGTGAGGTAACTTGTCATGTCTTCTCCCTTGTTCATCCGAGTATTCCTCAAGTTTTCTCTGAGAATCAGCTTCCGGTTAGTGGTAGCATTCTGGTATAGATTCAGAATGGCATCCCACATCTTCTTCGTTGTATCTAACTCTGTGACATGTGGAACAATATGATCCTTAACACCATCAAGAATCAGCCTCCTCGCCTTGGCATCTTCCTTCTTATATGCTAAGAGTTGTGCTGGATCTATAGGTATAGGTACAACACTGGTCACATATTCCTTGATCCCATTCTCTTCCAACAACAAAGAAATTCTGGTTTTCTAGAAACCAAAATTTGAGGCTCCATCCAATCTGTCCTGATCTCTTAAACCTGCTGAGGCCATCTCAAAAGATAAAAGAAAACAAATAATAATAATAATTCTGAAGAGGTAGAATTGGGTTTTATAAACCCTCTTTCCTGCGCTGAGCTTTGTCTGCCCTCAGATCAGCTCTGATACCATGTGAAAAATTCTATTGTAGTTACTGATTATTAATCTCCTATCTAATACATAGATTATTTGACTCTGAAAATTAATTCTCAGCAAATATCGAAAAATAACACAACTGCAACTTCACCAATAAAACTCACAGAAATAGATAAGAAAACATTCACAATAATGAACACAATATTTTTGGACAAATTGTCCATGGAAAAACCTCGAAGGGAAAACCACTACTGCAGATGAGGAATTATATTAAACTGCAGCAAATTAAGGAATACAAAAACTGCTTGCCTCTTGCTGGCAGAGCTCCGGCATTAATCTTCTCCGGAAATTCTTCCCTCAATTTCTCTTGCTGAAATTCCACAGCTGCTATCCCCAACGCTATCACTGTGCCCTTGCTAACACTACAAGACTATTTTCTCTCACTGCAAATCTACTTGCTATCACTGCAAGTCTACTTGTTGTGTTCTCCAATTGCCCACCAATCCCCTTTTATACTTTTCTCATTGGAAAACCAATGGCCATGATTTAATCTCAATCAATGGCTAAGATTAAATAGACTCTAACAACCCTAACTAACTGGATTCTAGAAGTCTCTAGAGGAAACAATTATTTAATTACATAATTATCTAGACAACTCAGGCCTTTCTAGAAGTCTCTAGAAAATAATTAAATAATTAAATAAACACTTCTTGGGAATGGAGACACCTGTCCAAGCTACATAAAAATCAACACATATGCTATTTGAACTTTCGGGGATCATGGTGTATTTGGGTAAATCTCTACATCCCTGCAACCTACATCTAACTTTCTGAATACATGTGCAGACAGGAATCCCACCATAATGTTATTCAAAACTTTGAATTTCACAATAACTTCCTCAAATCTAGATTGTAGTAGCTTTAATATGTCCTTGATCAATCCTCCATGTAATTTTTCAAAAATGTAAGTCTAAAATCTTAGAACATTTATTACCTTCCAGTCAGGGATATGTCATTAAGAAGATTAAAAAAGGGTTCATCAAAAGATTGTGGATGATTAAAGGGTAACAAGAAGAGTAAGTGGTCTTTACTATACTTTGGGCTCAACTTAATCCTAAGGAGGATATTCCTAGAGGTATCTTTAATAGGTTTGTACATCAACTAACATGTAACATGACAACACAATCGACGAATGCACACTTGACTCCAATTATTGCCATTAGGTCAAAGACAAACTAGCTATAACCTCTTATATAGCTAATAACACCTTACACATGCACCTATAGAAAACACCAATATTGCAATCCCTTTAGATGATTTTATTTAATATTTCTTACATAGTGGCAAGTTGCAAACATACTTGATACAATTCTTTGATGATTTAAAATATTTAGTTTGCTTAAGATAGTTCCCTAATTTGTAACACAAAAACATGGACAATATGTATATCCTACTCTACTCCTAATATACTCCTACAACTAACCAATATGGAGGGTGATTAAATGGTGGATGGTTGATCCATCACCAATGTGGACCAATGCCTACTCCATTGGGAAACAAAGTCATAAAAATAAAGAGCAAAAAGATGCAGTAGGTAAAGTATCAAAAGAACTCTCATTTATATGATAATCAAATATTACATTCCATGTGATGGACATACTTAATAATCCATTCTCAGAACTATAGTAATCCATATATGCAAAAGAAGGAAGACCATTACAATACATTTGTAATGTGTTTAAGCTATCACAATTACATCTAACTCCTATTACAACCATGCTAACAAATGTGGCAAGAGAAAACATATAAACTATGATTATATATTTTCCTAAATCGCTATAAACAACCATGGAGACATATCGTTGCCTAGAGCTATACATTACAAACCCTTCCTACTCTTTTCTAGAGGTATTTATTCATTTGTAGCTTAGACCTTGATGCCCCAACATCCATTTGAGACACTTGCAAGGTGGAAAATTGGCTCATAGACCAACCCTTTTGATGTAAAATGAGCCTGTATTTATAGTTTTAAATTTTTGGAACCCAACTACTTAATATGAAAACTTTGAGAGGGCGTGTAATCCATAAAATTGGTGCGTAGGAATCACCCAAATCATGAAATTTCTATGGGGAAAGCATCCAATTTTGTGGAATACTCAAAATAAATAATAGAGATCTATCAT
>VDFB02047230.1:556095792-556118606 GCA_007258455.2 Sequoia sempervirens | reverse complement strand
TCTTTATATGGATTGAAACAGTCACCAAGAATGTGGTACCAGAAGTTTGATGCTTTTGCATTGAAAATTGGTTATGTGAGGAGTGAGGAAGATCATTGTGTTTACATAAAAGTTATTGATGATCAACTTTTAATTATTATCTTGTATGTTGATGACCTGGTGTTTATTGGTAACAACAAGGTAATGATCAAAGAATTGAAAGCACAACTCTCGAGCACATTTGAGATGAAAGATCTAGGGGCTACAAAATATATCCTTGGTATGGAGATCAGTAGAGATAGAGGTAACATAAAACTTTTCTTAAGTTAGAGCAATTATGTTGATACTATTTTGAAATGGTTTAACATGCAAGACAGTAAACCAATTAGTATTCCTTTACCAGTTGGCATAAAGTTAAGTTTAGACATGAGTCCTAAATTTGATTTTCATTATGAGGAAATGTTTGAAATTCCATATGCTAGTGCAATTGGTAGTTTAATGTATGCAATGGTTTGTACGAGACCAGATATAGCCCAAACAGTGGGAGTTCTTAGTAGGTTTATGTCTAACCCTAGTAAAGAACATTGGACTTATGTTAAGAGGGTGTTTAGATATTTACGAGGTACTTCTGATTACTATTTGGTTTATCATGGTTCTAATGACATTGATATTATGCATAGATCATTGGACATACAGGGTTTTGTTGATTCAGATTGGGCAGGAGATTTGGACAATCGGAGGTTGACAAGTGTCTATGTGTTTACTTTGTTTGGAACTGCGGTTAGTTGGATGAGTAAGAGGCAACCCACGGTTGCTTTTTCCACCATAGAAGCAGAGTACATGGCTGCTACACATGCCTCTAAAGAGGTAGTTTGGTTACAGAGACTTGGGAAAGGTATTGGTTTTAATTGCAAGCAAGTTAGACTTGAATGTGATAGTCAGAGTGCTATTTGTTTAGCCAAAAATCTTATGTATCATGCTCATATTAAGCATGTTGATGTTCAGTATCACTTTGTGTGAGAAATGGTTGAGAGTGGGAAGGTATTAATTGAGAAAGTTGGCACTTTGATTAATGTTGTAGATTATCTTATGAAACCAGTTCCTACAAATAAATTCTCTTGGTGCAGGAAGGCCATTGGCCTTAAGTCCTATACTTTATTTATAATAATTATTCCTTGTTTAGAATCATTGCAATGTATAATATCAAGTGGGAGAATGTTGGAAATACGATGCCATTTACTTGCAATCCTAAACATTATTTCATGTATCTCCTAAGTCCTTGGAAAGTGTTCCCCAACACTAGGATTAAAAAGAGATTAATTTTGAATGAAATAATCATGTTAATTGACATTTGTAATTAATTCTAAATGATAAGAACATGTGAGGGCGTCCTATATGAGTTCCTAAATAATAGGAACACATGGGGCGCCCACATGGAAGGTGGAACCCACCTTGAGTTAAGTTAACTGTTTGGAGAAAAAGATAACACTTCTATAATGCATGTAAAGATCCTAGAAGTTGGAGATTGATGTTTACATGCATGAAGTTTAGTTCAATTCAATTCAGATCATTTCGGTTCAGTTTAGTATCAGTTCAGTATTAGTTTAGTTCAGTTCAATTCAATTCAGTTTAGTTCAGTTCAATTCAGTTCAGTTTAGTTCAGTTTAGTTCAGTTATGGTTCAATTATCTTTAGTTTCATGTAGTTAGTTTCAGTTGAATGCTAGTTGACTTCAATTGACTTGGAATGTATGAATAATGACTTGAGTTGCATGAAAAATAATAGGTGACTACTTTTAGTTAACAAAGGATGATCATTCTTGCATGAATGGTGGAGAGATATGCTTCGCTATCAGAGATTCACTTGGAATCACCCTTGGGTGCCCAAGTTGGCTTGGATTAACACTTTCTTTGCATGATAAGCAGGTTTCATATGCCTGAGTTAAGTGGGCCCATTCTGCGCCAAATTCCTCTGAGGATAAGCTTGAATAATCTTTGAAATCAAGGTTGAGTTATAATTCCCTCATTCAAATGGATGAATCTCTTTGTTTGGCGATTGTTCTTCAAGAGAACTCTACTGGCAAGGAATAGGCGAGTTTTGCAGTATACATTTGAACTTTGCAATTTGCACCTTTGAGTTTACGTAAGGTTTGTTTGCTGCTTCATGTATCTCAAACAAGTTAGATTTGTATAAGTTTGGATTGTAGATTGAGAAGAAGATTTTGTTGGAAGAAAAAGAAGCATCTCAAGCAAGGAGCCTGGAATTATTGTAATCTTTTATTATGAGATAAAATATATTGATTATTGGTAGCTTTCTCCCAAAGTGGCTTCCTATGTTGTACTCTAATTCTTCATTGAACTTTCTCGGTTATTCTACAAATGGTAAAATGAATCTAACCAGATAATCATCCACAAAGAATTTGTAACAAAGAATACATATTTAGATCAGCAATCATAAAGTTTTACAAAGTATTAAGCTACATAATCACCTCAAGTTTCAACATTTCTTATACTCTCTTAAGTTGCACTTAATGGGGGTGTTGGTGTAAATAGGGTATATTACCTAACTAGTTTCACTTTAGGAACTATTCATATCTTATTACTTGAGATTACTTATGTCATTTAATTTTTGCGTTTCATATCATAGTATTAAAACATTTGTCATGATGTCTATCTATCATAGGGTTTTATCCTTGTCTTTATAACAAAAGTTTCTAAATTGTATATAGTACAAATTTTATTTTGCATCTAATAATTTTTTTTAGCTTCATAGCATTTCTTTTTCTTTTCTCTTATGTGCAAGGTTGTTTTGGTTATAGGTGATCCTTAGGCTATTGTGGGGTTGATCAACAACTCTTATACCCAAGACTCTAACTATATAGAAAATGTCTAGTGTAGAACTACTCAAAGTAACCAAAAGTATATCAACATCACTCTCATAAAGGACATGGATTAAGCCCTATATCACATAATGTTGAACACACCAATTTACAAACTTGCAAATTAAACGATTACAAAATTATCTTCCCTAATCACCTCAACTCTCCTAGGTTCTTCACATCACATAGAAAATAGAGACTAAAGAGCAGACCCAATCATCCATACTATTACTAAAAAAATGAAGTATAATAATAATAAATGATCACCAACATGTTCAAAAACATACAACATGATCTAATTAACTCTATAGAAATCCTAACTCCAATATGAAATGAACCAAAACTCTAATATAAACAACAAGCTATAGAGAGAAAGCGTGCAAATCAAACCATATCTTTCTTAACATCTAACCATTCAACCTCAATGTCAAACAAAAGAACAATAGGCAATCATTGTCACAACTAGGGAATATTCTCACAACCACTATACATCTATTGTACTCCTTAAACCAATCTTTAGAACTAACTCCATAGCTCAAAACCTAAATGCAAAAAGACAATAGAAAACATACCCATGCATCTATTCCTCAAACAACTCATAATTAATATCCACAACTCAAGTCTAAGGCATGTGAGAAGGTAGGACACAAAAAGGAATGTGCCTTGTTCATAAGTGAATTTGTACTTGCTGATTCGCCAAATTATTGGGGTAGAAACCCCTCCTCAAGATGGTTAGGATGCCTTATTGAAAGCCAAAGGTATATGCACATAACACACAAATACATCCACAAAAAGCACTATAATATACAACTATTTGTGAAGGGTTTAAAATGTTTAGAAACTGAGAATAAATCTGGATATTTATGCTTTGTCTAGTATTGAAAAGGAGTTCATGAATCAAATTAAAGAGAACTCAAAACTAATCTAATTTATCATAGGAAGAATAGTAGTGTTTTCAAATGCTATGTAAAGAAAAAATAGAAAATAAGAGAAATAATGAGTGTGAATAGAATTAAATAGAACATAAAATTTAACTCTGTTTAACACAGAAAATAACTTTTGTAAATGACAACGATTCAACTATTTATGAATTACACAGGCCAAAATAAAAAAATAAAAACCAACATCCTCATAAGCAAAATGTAAAACTAAGACCTAGATTTCAATAAAATATAAAGTTTTGAATGAGCGTATGATTGGTCTTATTAAAAATGATTACATTACAAACTTTAATAAGAATTGTTTCATAATAAAACATAGATGAGCCCACATAAAATGACGTGTATTCGGCTGTCATGAGCATCTGTGGAGACATTTTGTCAAATAGTTGTCGGCAGCCCATGTTTTCACGTTTGCATACATGCATTTCGTCAAACAATTAACATGCCTTGCTTGTGTAGCATGGAGATAAGCATAATACACCAGAAATTCAATGTTTCCCATGGAAAGCATGAGAGGGAAGACCACAAGCAATGAGTAGCTAATGTATAAAGATGTTGACATAAGTCAACTAAAGCTTTAAAAATCGAACACTGGTTAGTAAACTGATAAGACAAATAGGTAATGATTTCCACCACCATTTCGAACCCTAAACGCACAAATGCATATAGGCGTAACCCCTGGGATATGTGAAACCAGAGAGCCAGAAGAATGACAAACAAAAGGACTTGAAAAGCTCTTTCCCTTGATTCCTCCAAAGAAGAAAGTTGAGCATGGTAAGAATTATCAAAACAGTCCCAGGAAAGGGGTATGCAGCACACAGAGAAATTGATTTTTCACCACACGACAGAGATACCATGCACTTATATTCTCTGATTCCGGATCTTCCAATTGCAAGAGATGCATATGCTTGTATAAATTCATGAGAAAATGTTTGTTGGAGACATCTAGGCAGATGCTTTAAATACTTAAATCATAGCTAGTTTAGCAATAAGTTCTCAAGCAGTTAAATCTGACATCAATAATTTCTATTTCCATCATTGTGATCTTCAAGGCAATTCTCTGGCTTATTCCCCCTTGTATACTTTCCTCATATGCCTGCTAAGGCATTTGCAACTCTCACATATGGTGAAACTTCTCCCTCTTTCCTTTACTTTGGCGAACGATTATACATTATCAGTTTCAATGTTTCCAATTAGTATATGCTGGAAGCACGAAGTGGGAAAAGATTGAGTTTTTATCTGGTAATTGCATTGTTTAAAAGTTTTAAACAATTCTTCAGCAGATTCATTTTAAATCTTAAGAGGAACTTGGTATCAAAAAGTCCAGGCGCCTTGCCTAAGTTCTCACATTTTACACATGTAAATCTTGGCATCTGTCCATGCTATACCTCAAAACTTCAATCTGCATGAATTGAGATTATGGTGGCGAATGTTAACAAATCAGGTTTTGGGCATCATTTGCTAAAACCATTTATTTTAAATGCTTCAATAAACTTTCACACCCATGCAACTTATAAATTTCTTAAAGGCATTTTGTCAAACAGTTGTCATGTCTTCGCTATTTCACTTTTGTGTATATTTCTGTCTGGGCAGCCAGAACTATGACAAGTAATAAATCTTCCATCCTTCATGTTTCGAAGGATGTCTATGTTCAACCTACCACTGAGTATATCATGAGCAAGCTTACAGAGCATGTAAAATAAGGTAACTTCAAACTCTCCTGGGTAATAATGGGATTTGCAGCCGGTATACAACCCAGAGGAATTACCAAAACTTTTTCAAGCTGCTGCCTAGATGTGTCAAATCCAGGATCTCCACACATGTTCTATGTTTCACCAGAGTTTTAATTTGAAACTACAGTGCAAGTGAGGTTTCTGGAAGTAAGAGCAATTTTCAATTAAAATGTTTACATGCAAAGAAACTTGCTTCACTGCAAATGAGACTTTAAAAAGAATTTTGACTTACAATATGTGGATTTGGGTTTTCCAATCCTACTTATCAATTGATGAGCTAAAGGGGCTCTATAATGAATGGTTCATAAGGCACAACACTTGCTGAAAGTTTTGCAAATGGGGTAACAACTCAAGCGGGCTTAACCTTAGAGAAAACTCCCTGGTTAAGCGCGCTTGAGCTGGAGCAGTACCGGGATGGGTGACCTCCCGGGACGGACCAGTGCTTCACCTCTGTGAGCATCACCTAGATGCAATGAGTGCTGAGTGGACCATTCGATATCATGAGAGATGGGTTCCGGTGAACCACTACTCATGAAACATGGGTCAATGAGTTTGACTCGAAACTACACGGTTGAATCCTGATAGCAATATCATAATTTTCCAATCATTTCGCAAATAAATTACCATTGTAGATTAAAAACCCAATTCTCCATAAATTAAAGGCTTTTTTAAACGTAAATTTCACATATTTTGGGATTCCAGACGTTTGAAGCAGTTGCGGAACTGTGACAAGGGTTTAGAAGCCCCCCATCATATAAGCGTGCAGATTTTCTTTTACGTTTATAAATCTACAGGACTACACTGAAATACTAGATTTCCACCATGCATATTGTGAAAAATTCTATTGCAGTTACTGATTATTAATCTCCTATCTAATACATAGATTATTTGACTCTGAAAATTAATTCTCAGCAAATATCGAAAAATAACACAACTGCAACTTCACCAATAAAACTCACAGAAATAGAGAAGAAAACATTCACAATAATGAACACAATATTTTTGGACAAATTGTCCGTGGAAAAACCCCGAAGGGAAAACCACTACTACAGATGAGGAATTATATTAAACTTCAGCAAATTAAGGAATACAAAAACTGCTTGCCTCTTACTGGCAGAGCTCCGGCAATAATCTTCTCCGGAAATTCTTCCTCACCTTCTCCTACTGGAATTCCACAACAAGCATCCCTAACGCTTATCATCGCGCTTCTTTGCTAACATCAAGAAGACTATTTGCTCTCACCGCAAATCTACTTGCTATCACTGCAAGTCTACTTGTTGTGTTCTCCAAATGCCCATTGATCCCCTTTTATACTTTTCTCATTGGAAAACCAATGGCCATGATTTAATCTCAATCAATGGCTAAGATTAAATAGACTCTAACAACCCTAACTAACTGGGTTCTAGAAGTCTCTAGAGGAAACAATTATTTAATTACATAAATTATTCAGGATAACTCACTCTTTCTAGAAGTCTCCCTAGAAAATAATTAAACAATTAAATAAACACTTTGGAATGGAGACACCCGTCTAAGCTACAAAAATCAATACCCTTTCCACGCTTAGGAAGGTGTTTTGTATGACACCCAACCTATCTCTGAAGAAGATGAATTTTGCCTTCCCCAATGCCTTAGTCAAAATGTCTGCTACCTGTTGATCTGTAGGTATATACTATAGCTGAACAATCCCGTGCTGTACACAATCTCTAATGAAATGATATCTGATGTCTATATGCTTAGACCTATCATGAAACACTGGATTTTCAGACAATTTGATGCAACTCTGATTGTCGCAGTGTATCACTGTAGTCTCAACCCTCTGACCAAACAAGGCCACTAGCAACTTCCGAAGCCATATCGCCTCACATGTCACCATGCTAGCTGCTATGTATTCTGCCTCTGCAGAACTCAAAGCCATAGACTTCTGCTTCCTGCTGTACCAAGAGACAACTCCTGATCCCAAGCTGAAGCAACACCCTGAAGTGCTTTTCCTGTCCGCTGTACTGCCTGCCCAATCTGCATCAGTATAGCCTATCAACCTAATACCATCACCTTGAGCATATTTGATTCCATACTTGATTGTACTACGCAAATACCGCAACACATGCTTTGCCGCCGTCCAATGCACTCTCTTCGGCTCCACCATGAACTGACTAAGAGAGTTTACTGCAAAGGATATATCTAGCCTGGTGTTGACCAAATACATGAGAGACCCAAACAACTGTCTGTATAAGGTGGGGTCTACATCCTTCTCTCTAGATGTCTCTACCTTCTTCCAATTCGTGATCATAGGAGTAGACATGGCTTTGCAATCTTCCATCTCGAACCTCCTCAAGATTTCGATGCAGTATTTCCCTTGTCCAAGGAAAATCTCCCCATCTGTCTGCCATACCTCCATGCCTAGAAAGTAGTGCATAAGCCCCAAATCCTTCATCTCGAACTCTGCTGCAAGGTCCCTCTTGCTCTCCTCTATGAGCCCCAGTGAACCTGTTAAAAACAAGTCGTCCACATAAAGAACAAGAATGAGAACCTCACCCCCAACCACCAAGTAGTAGAGGTTAGCATCCGCTTCACTCTTCACAAAGCCCATTCCCTGCAAGTATTTATCAATGCGCTCATACCACGCCCTGGGAGCCTGCTTGAGTCCGTACAAAGCTCTCTTCAATCTGCACACGTGGGTTGTACTGCTGTGTGCCACTAAGCCCTCTGGTTGTTCTATGTATACCTCCTCTTTCAATTCACCATTAAGAAACGCCATCTTGACATCCATCTGATGGATCTGCCATCCCATCTATGCTACAAGTGAGATCACGACTTGTATAGAAGTATACCTGGCCACTGGAGAAAATGTCTCCTCATAGTCTATTCCTCTTCCGAGAACCCTACAAACCTTGCCTGTATTTCTCGATGCTACCATCCGCACGGCTTGGATCTATAGATCCAACGCGTGATCCAACCATCGCCTATCTCTGCTGGTCTAGGCACAACATCCCACACATCGCTTCCGCACTATTGAGGTATACCAACCACGTACCTGCCACACTTTCTCACGCAGCGTGCCTCCCTTGACAGTTGAAGGTCACGGCCTTACCAACACTAACTAATGCCATATAGTCAACACTGCTGGTTGTCTCCACTATCTACTACTCATCCTAGGAGCTCCTACAAACTCCTGAGTATCCCTTTGTGACTGTTGGTTCTTGCTACCAACTGTAGAGGATGAAGTATCAACCTCCATATCACCCTGATGCATCTCTTGGATCTGTTGCATCTGCTGCTCCATACTCTGCGAATTCTCAGCACCTGAGCTTGTGCATGTACTAGTAACTGTACTCGAGCTTTGCTGTCCTTGATCTGGTTGAACGATCCTTGGAGCTTCCACTAACTGCTCACTCTGATCATCTGCTGGCAAATCTCTGGACCTCCTGAATGCCTTGTCCTCCATGAACTTGACATCACGCCTAACTATAGTCCTCCTGGTCCCTGGAATAAATATCCGATATGCCTTTGAGGTTTCACTGTACCCCACAAAGTACCCCTTCTCTGCAGTCTGATCTAACTTGAACGGTCGACCCGGAATGTGACACATGCCAAACTCCCAACATCCTCAAGTGCAGTGTCACATCGGGAGAATGCCTCCTCCGTGTCATCTGCCCAACACCTTATGTGGAACCTCGACGGCGTACATCATTGATCGCATGCCTCGCCCATATAAGTACATGGCATATCCTGGCTATACAAATATAGCCCTTTGCCGCCTGAGTAGACCGATTCTTCCTCTCAAAGAACCCCATTCATTGTGGTTGTAAGGAATGTACCCACTCTCTAATTCTTCCCTGCACAGAACTCCCCGGAACTATTTCCCTTGTACTGGCCCATTGTCCATCAAGAACCTTTATCTTCTTGCCTGTCAAATTCTCCACAAGAGCTTTGAACTCTTGGAAGCGACTGAAAACCTCATCCTTGGTCTTCAAGAAGTATATCCAGGTCTTCCTGGAGAAATCATCAATAAAAGTAACAAAGTACTCATATCCTCCGAGAGACTTCGTCGACATTGGTCCACATATATCTGAATGTACTAGATCAAGAACACCCTTAGATCTAGTGTCACTCCTTGGAAAAGTTGCTTTCGCAAACTTCCCCAACACACATCCCTTACAAACATCATCATGCTCTGTGCTCACCTTTGGAACACCTGTCACAGCCTCACAAAGCATTTTAAGTGCTCCATGATGTATATGGCCCATCCTCCTATATCATAGCTGTCCTTGATCTCTAGAATTATTGTTGGTCATCAGTGCCTGATGAGTATCAAATTGCAACCTATAAAGTTAGCTGCTCCTAACTCCAATAGTTGTGGGTGATTTCCAACTCAGCCACCACATTCGCCTCTAAAGAGCACATTGTAACCTTATCCCATATATGGAAATCAAATTAAGGCCCAAGCCCGGCACATGCAAATACATCATGAATGGGAACTGCCACCATTCTCCTCTCGAAATAGAACAGTCCATTTCCCAACCGGATTGAGCTTAGACATGTTCCCCATAGCAATCTAGATTCTAATGTCCTCCTCCTTATAACTGGAGAAGTACTCTCTAACTCCTATCATATGAAATGATGCCCCACTGTCTATATACCAGACACCCTGTGAGGTTGAGCTAACCATACAAGCTATGAGCACAAACTCATCCTCCATTCTACTAGAGAGCTCATCTGCACTTGCTGAAGTTGTCGTCTGCTTCTTGGCTTTCTTTTCTTTCTTCCTTTGTGGGCAATCACTGACATAGTGGCTAAACTCATGACATCCATAGCACTTGACTTTAGACAAGTCCTTCTCACTTTGTGTATTTGATCCTTTGCAAGACCCTTTCTTCACTTTCCCCTTTCCTGCTAGGGCAACGTTTTCCTGTTTTGCCTCACTTTTCTAACTTTTACTGCTGGTTCCACTGATAAGACTAAGTCTAAGCTCCTCCTGAGTGAAGTCACTCCATAGTTGATCCCAACTCAGCAAGGTGTCTCGTCCATTAATAACTTGAACGAAGACATCCCACTGCTTAGTAAACCCATTTAGGGCTATCCGCACTAGCTCGTCATCACCTAGATTATCTCCAACAGCCGCCAACTCATCCTTGACAAGTCTGAGTCTGGTGAGGTAACTTGTCACGTCCTCTCCCTTGTTCATCCGAGTAGTCCTCAACTTTTCTCTGAGAATCAGCTTCCGGTTAGTGGTAGCATTCTGGTACAGATTCAGAATGGCATCCCACATCTTCTTCGCTGTATCTAACTCTGCGACATGTGGAACAATATGATCCTTGACACCATCAAGAATCAACCTCCTGCTCTTAGCATCTTCCTTTCTTATAAGAGCCGTATGGATCTCAGAGGCTGTACAACACATCGTCACATATTCCTTTTGATCCTATTCTCTTTCCGTTAAAGAACAAAGAAATTTGCCGACACCAAAATTTGAGGCTCCATCCAACTGGGTCATGATCTCTTAAACCTGGGCCGAGGCCATCTCAAAAGATAAAAACAAATAATAATAATTAAGAGGTAGAAATCTGGGTTTTATAAACCTCTTTCCGCCAACAGCTTTTGTCTTCCTTTATCAAATTTTGATACCATGAAATTTATTGTACATCGATTATTAATTCCATCTAATATATAGATTATTTGACTTGGTACCAATTCTCAGCAAATATCGAAAATAACACAACCGTAACTTCACCCAATAAAACTCACGTAAATAGATAAGAAAACATTCACAATAATGAACACAATATTTTTGGACAAATTGTCCGTGGAAAAACCCCGAAGGGAAAACCACTACTGCAGATGAGGAATTATATTAAACTTCAGCAAATTAAGGAATACAAAAACTGCTTGCCTCTTGCTGGCAGAGCTCCGGCAATAATCTTCTCCGGAAATTCTTCCCTCAATTTCTCCTGCTGAAATTCCACAGCTGCTATCCCCAACGCTATCACTGCGCCCTTGCTAACACTGCAAGACTATTTGCTCTCACTACAAATCTACTTGCTATCACTGCAAGTCTACTTGTTGTGTTCTCCAATTTCCCATTGATCCCCTTTTATACTTTTCTCATTGGAAAACCAATGGCCATGATTTAATCTCAATCAATGGCTAAGATTAAATAGACTCTAACAACCCTAACTAACTAGATTCTAGAAGTCTCTAGAGGAAACAATTATTTAATTACATAATTATCTAGACAACTCAGCCCTTTCTAGAAGTCTCTAGAAAATAATTAAATAATTAAATAAACACTTCTTGGGAATAGAGACACCTGTCCAAGCTACATAAAAATCAACACATATGCTATTCGAACTTTCAGGGATCATGGTGTATTTGGGTAAATCTCTACATCCCTGCAACCTACATCTAACTTTCTGAATACATGTGCAGACAAGAATCCCACCATAATGTTATTCAGAACTTTGAATTTCACAATAACTTCCTCGAATCTAGATTGTAGTAGCTTTAATATGTCCTTGATCAATCCTCCATGTAATTTTTCAAAAATGTAAGTCTAAAATCTTAGAACATTTATTACCTTCCAGTTAGGGATATGTCATTAAGAAGATTAAAAAAGGGTTCATCAAAAGATTGTGGATGATTAAAGGGTAACAAGAAGAGTAAGTGGTCTTTACTATACTTTGGGCTCAACTTAATCCTAAGGAGGATATTCCTAGAGGTATCTTTAATAGGTTTGTACATCAACTAACATGTAACATGACAACACAATCGACGAATGCACACTTGACTCCAATTATTGCCATTAGGTCAAAGACAAACTAGCTATAACCTCTTATATAGCTAATAACACCTTACACATGCACCTATAGAAAACACCAATATTGCAATCACTTTAGATGATTTTATTTAATATTTCTTACATAGTGGCAAGTTGCAAACATACTTGATACAATTCTTTGATGATTTAAAATATTTAGTTTGCTTAAGATAGTTCCCTAATTTGTAACACAAAAACATGGACAATATGTATATCCTACTCTACTCCTAATATACTCCTACAACTAACCAATATGGAGGGTGATTAAATGGTGGATGGTTGATCCATCACCAATGTGGACCAATGCCTACTCCATTGGGAAACAAAGTCATAAAAATAAAGAGCAAAAAGATGCAGTAGGTAAAGTATCAAAAGAACTCTCATTTATATGATAATCAAATATTACATTCCATGTGATGGACATACTTAATAATCCATTCTCAGAATATAGTAATCCATATATGCAAAAGAAGGAAGACCATTACAATACATTTGTAATGTGTTTAAGCTATCACAATTACATCTAACTCCTATTACAACCATGCTAACAAATGTGGCAAGAGAAAACATATAAACTATGATTATATATTTTCCTAAATCGCTATAAACAACCATGGAGACATACCGTTGCCTAGAGCTATACATTACAAACCCTTCCTACTCTTTTCTAGAGGCATTTATTCATTTGTAGCTTAGACCTTGATGCCCCAACATCCATTTGAGACACTTGCAAGGTGGAAAATTGGCTCATAGACCAACCCTTTTGATGTAAAATGAGCCTGTATTTATAGTTTTAAATTTTTGGAACCCAACTACTTAATATGAAAACTTTGAGAGGGCGTGTAATCCATAAAATTGGTGCGTAGGAATCACCCAAATCATGAAATTTCTATGGGGAAAGCATCCAATTTTGTGGAATACTCAAAATAAATAATAGAGATCTATCATGTGTTGATCTAAGTGGTAGGAACTCCAATGACCACATTTATAGTAGCATGACCAATCTCAATATTTAAATGGATCTCTATGTGAAACCATGTCAAATAGGTTAAATAGATGCATTTTAGATAAGAAAGGGTGAACAAGTAGCTACAAGGTCAAATATAATGCTAATGAAATGATGGGAAAGTCGTGGAGGTAGGCAAAAAAGTGTCTCAAGGGTTATAGTGGAAATAATAATGAATCAATTTTTTTTTTGGTTCATGAGGGACCTTAGAACTAGGTCCAAAAGTGTAGGGGGAGTCCATGAATTTGGAAAGTGAAAAAGAGTGAGTGAAACTAGTGAGAGTCAAAGGATGAAGGAAATAGGGAATTGGAACCAAAAGTAGAGGTGCAAGGTTCTTCTAGAGGTCTAGGATTAGGGGAGGGAAAGTGAAATGGAGAGGCTAATTTTGGTGTCAAGGGTCAGGTCCTAGGAGGAACCATTGACTTGAGAAATTGGAAAGAGGGGATCCTATGAAGCTCTATAGTCTAGATGGAATTTGGACCAAGGGGAGTGGGAAGGAGGACGCTATGGGGATCAAGATTGAGAGGAACTTGGTACCAAGAGAAGTGGGAAAGAGGAAGCCATGTGGACTAAGTATGGAGAGGGAGTCAATATTGAGGAAAAAGGGGAAATGGGCACTGAGAACTAGAATGGAGTGAGGATTATGTCTTGAGGGGACTAGGGATAGATCCAATGATGAAGGTTACCTCTAGGAGTTTAGGGTATGAAGGGACATGAATATGGAGCTCCAAGGGCATGACTAAAATTGGAATATAGAAGCATAAAGTGTGGAGGGTAGGGATTGAGGAGGACTTGGTATTGAGGATTGGGATTTCCTTTAGATTTTTGAACTTTGGGGAGAATTTGATAGAGAATGTCAAGGTTTTGGTGTTCTTAGTAACTCTAGAACAAGGGAATGAGTGAAAGGTTTGGGGGATAGGGAAGGTCCAAGGAATTTGGGATTGGAGCATTAAAGTGGTTGAGGATTAGGGGTAGAGCACATTGACTACCTAGATAAGGGTAAGCCCAAAATGTTAATGTTAAATAGAAATAGGAAAGAATAGAGGTTTCATAGATTGGGGGAGTATGAAAATTATACCCGAGGAAGTGAAAGCCTAAAAATCTTTAAAAAATAACTCAACACAAATAATCAAGGTTTTACGGGGATGAATAATATAATACTCAATTAATAGAAACTTTGAAAGCCCAAAATCTCAACAAACAAAGATATATGACTCATAAACATCCAACCCTTAGAATTTTTTGTGGATTTTTGTAATTTTCAATACATTAATAGGAACATGGGAGATGAAGGGGAGAACACCAATGTAAAATTTGACAAAAGGAGACCCATTAGGAAAAATATCAAATTAGTTATCTATGATGGAGATAATAAGGCCATAAGTGGTCAAATGGATAAGGACTTAGCCATTTTTACAAAATTGAGGCTTATTAATATGGGCACTAATAGTGGATTTGGCTGGGGATGTGTGTCTCTTGTAGGTATAACGATGATCCAACTATCTCTAGAGGAGTAGACCAAAAGAGGGGACTAAAATGAGAACAATATAAACACACTTCATCATGATTGAATAGGGATCATGACTATACAAAGACACAAATAATATATAGAGAACAATGCACAAAACAAACCAAATATGTAATATGTATGAGGTACGACAAAGACACATCCAATGACATGGAAGCATAAGGGATGAAGGAATTATTGAAAATAAAAACTTACAAAATTCTAGTAGGTTAAACCCTTCAAAGAAGTGTTGAGAAAATGTGTCTCAACCTTGCAATTACATAAGGTACTCTTGTTGAGAAAGTGTATTGTGATGTATTCTGAGAGTTTGATAGTAGTTGTGTTGCCTCTAGATCTCTAAGTGGTGATACTCCTGTGAGAAACTTGCTTTGAAAGTATATTGTAATCTTTATGATTTCTAAATAATATATTGGGTGGCTTTTGGAGTGTGGTTTTTCTCCCGAAAGGGTTTTCCCCACGCAAATCATTGTGTTGTGGTATGCATGATATTTGTGTTTATTTATGTTTAAGTTTTTGTAATTGTTAAAGATCTGTAAAATTTTGTATTATTCTCCTCTCAAGGTGAGTGTAGGAAGTTGTTCCACTACCTTAGCTTCCTTACAAGTGGTATCAAAGCCTAATCACCTTTGGTTTCAGCCGTGGGTTGTTGGGTTTTTTGAACTAATCCAAATTTGAGTGGGAGCTTGTGCAGAAGACACTTTGTTCAATCTTGTTGCAAGAATTTTTAGATGGAAACTTAATCAAGGAGAATAGAGGTGGATAATTATTTTGGAAATAATTTTAAAATATGGAAGGTGAAGATGGAGGATCTGTTGATAGATCGAGATTTGTGGGATGCTATTGATGAGAATGTTTCAAGGTCTATAGATCCTACTCAAGTTTCTCAATATGATGTTATGGACTATAAAGCCAAGGGTCTAATTAGATTGTGCTTGGAAGAACCTATTTTAATCAATGTCCATGAAGAGACCTCTACATAGAAACTATGGAAGAATCTTGGTGAGACGTATCAAGCCAAATCTTTAGTGAACAAGATTTTCTTGAGGAAGAAATTGTATTCCTTGAGAATGGAAGAGGGTGGGTGAATTACAAAACACTTGGAAACATTCAATATGTTGGTGGCTCAATTGGCATCAGTCGATGTCAAAATGGATGAGCAAGAGAAATGTTAGATCTTGCTTTGTTCTTTGACTGATTTGTGGGATTCTCTTGTTATGGTTATTGGGAGTACTTCTATTATATTGAAGCATGAAGATGTGGTGGGTTATTTTCTTTTGAAGAGATGAGGAGGAAGGTATCCATCAGTTCCAATGAGGCCCTAAATGTTCATGGAAGACCTAAGGAAAAAGGCAAGAAGAATGAGAAGTGTGATAAATCCAAGTCTAAGGGGAGATCTAAGTCTCCTAGAAAGTCCAAAGTTATTTGTTGGAACTACGATAAGCTTGGACATGTTCGTAAGGAATGTAAAGAAGAAAAAGAAGAAATTTGACTCTGATTCTAAGTCGGAGAAGGAAGATGGTGACGTATTCATTGCAACTTTGGTAACTCATGCAGGTAATGATGCATGGTTAATTGACTTAGGTACATCTTCCATATGACCTTTAATGGAGATTGATTTTCTGAATATGAAGAATTTTATGGAGGTAAGGTGTACTTGGGTGATGATTCTCATTTAGAAATTTGTGGCCGTGGTAAAGGTAAAATCAGGTTTCCTGATGGTAGAATAAGAAGGATTAATGGTGTGTTGCATATCCTTGGTTTAGCACAATTTTTTTTATCTGTGAGCAAACTAATAGATGCAGGTGTGTGTTATGCCTTGCATAACCACCCCATTTTAATCTGGATCAAAATGGGTCCCCCTTTGTCTTTTCCCTTTGGCCTTTGGTTTTCTGCCTTAGGTGTTTTCCTTTCAAATTTCTATCGGAGGCGGAACCGGGACCAATACCAAACTTTGAAATTCCTTCTAAGTTCGGGTCTTGTTTCGACCCCGGTCCCGGTTCCGATGGTTCTTTGCCTTCATCTTTGGTTCCTTGTCAGAGTCAGGTTTGGGTTCGAATCAGGAGCAGAAACTTGAAAAAGTTTCTGGTCCGGATTCCATCCTGGGTCCGACCTCGCCCCCCTTTTCTCTTTGTTGGTCTTTCGTTAGTTCTATGTCCTGTGCCTTGGGTGTTTGCGGCCCTAGGTGTCTTTTCTTTTTGACGGGCCCAAAACGGGATCGGATTCTGAACTTGGAATTCCTTTCAAGTTTTTCTTTTCTATTCCATCCCCAGTCTTGATTTCGCCGCTTTGGTTTTTCCTCCTTGTGTCTTTTTCTTTTTATTTCCAGCGGACTCGGAACTGGAATGGGAACTAAACCTTGAAACTTGAAATTTTTTTTGGTTCAGGTTCCATTCCGATCCCGATTCTGTGTGTTTCCTTCTTTCCTTTCTCTCTCTTCTTTTCTATTTTTGTTTTGCCACGGGGTGTTGTTCTTCCTCCCTTTCTCTTGCTTTTCATCTTTGTATTTTGTGGGAGGCGGGATCGGGATGGAATCCGAGACTAAAACTTTGAAGAAATTTCAATTTTGGATTTGGTCCCAACCCCGCCCCCATTGTGCTTCGCCCGAGGTTGGTCTTTGTTTTGACCCTGCTGGCATTTGTTTCCATCCTGCGCGTTTTCATTTCCTTCGTGGACCCGGATTTGGGACGGGGTATGAACTAGGAAGTTGTGGTTACTTCCATGGCTCGTTCCCATCCCGACTTCGGTCCCGGTCCTGATTTTTCTTTTGGTTTCACCCCCGCCAGTTTCAAGGTGAGGGATGTCGTTTTTGGGTCGTATTTTGTCCCGATCCCGATTTTGCCAGGATTCTTCCAGTCTTACCCTCTCATCCCATTTTAGTTTTGGTCCCAGTTACGCCAGTTTTAAAGAGTGTGTTCCCGTTCAGTTTTGCCCCCGCCTCCATCAGTTTTGAAGGTTGCTGCTTTTTTGAGTTTTGTTTTGGTCTCGCTTCTACCTCCGCTGGAGTTGTTTTTCTTTTTGATAAAATTGGAAGCATGATAAATAATGATATATCTTATTTTCCTTTGAGAACTAATGGAGACCTTGTTTTGTAGGATCTAGACGTGCGCATAAGGATGTTTCCCGGGTAAAGTCCTGCCAAAGGGTGAGGCGGTATCAGCATAACGAATTAAGTTCAAAGAGAACTCTTGGCGACTGAGTGAAGTCACGCCGAAAGGAGGATATCAAGGAGACTCAGAATGAATGCAACAAGTTCAGTAGGATGTCCTTCCGACTCTAGAAGGTCTTGGCAATAGCAGAGTTTTCCGAAAGAGGGAAGTTCACCATAGGGTCTGGGCGACGATGGAGGGCTACAACGAAACAGAATAGGCTCATCACTGAGAAAACAAAGAGTCACTATAACGTCTCCCCAACTACGGGAGGTCATGTCGACAACAAAAGGTCTTGCCAAAGTAAGGTTGTCTCCCCGACAAGAAAAGGATCTCGCCGAAAGGCAAAGCATTCACCAAAAGGTCCTGGCGACCAACTGAAGTCTCACCGAAGGGGCGTGGCTTCGGTATAAGGAATGAAGATCAATGAGATGTCTCGTCGATAGCAAAGGGTCTTGCTGATAATGAGATGGGCTCGGCCAAGGATCATGCCTTTGCCATGAGGTCTTGGCGAAGGAAGAAAGTCACGCCGAAACAAAAATAGAAGCTGGCGCGAGAGGGTCAAGAAAGGATATCGAGGAGACTCCAAAGAAAAAAGGACTTCGCCATGTGGTCTTGCCGAAAGAATGCAGTCTCACCAATAGGTTTTTGCGAGCTTGATATGACTTCTGTAGTTCACCAAAACGTCTCACCAACTGACCCATGTCATGCCGATAACTGCTAAAGGATGAGATCGCATCGAGGAGACACTGGTGGTGTCTCACCGACATGTGATGTTGATCAGACTACCTTTGACTGCCTAAGAAGCTCGTGTGGCGTATGCCTGACCAATCAAAGGAAGCCAAAAGAGTGACTCATCGGTCCCTTTGACCGATTGACTACTCCTGCGAGGGAAGATCAACATAATGCAAATCAGATGGACATGAAGGAGTCCGAAGGAAGGATCTGTGACTCGCAGGGAAAACTATGGCAAGCACTGGCAGGAGGCAGATCAACATTAATGATGATATTATGAGCATTCAAGACTGATTTTAGAAGGAGTTCGAGTATGGACACGCAGATAGATGAGTTAATGCTGTAGCAGCAAAAAAGATCTACAAATCTTTCCAGGAGGCGATCTTCACCAACATAGACGGCATGGACTCACATTTAATGCAAGACTGACTTGCTCCAAAAGATTTGGGTGCCGACCCTCTTCCAACCGACTCTTCTAGGTGTAGATATTTTGTAAACCCTAAAACAGGGGACAACGCATTCTTTTTGTGACATTCTATATATAAGGAATTCTTGCCTCTTTGTAAAGGTTAAGCACTTCTAGGTTAGAAAGTGGTAGATAGAGAATTTCTAGTTAGTATTCAGTAGAATAGGAATAGAGGGGATAGAAGCTGACCCTGATTCTTTGTAATAGGAGCTTCTTTGGTCTTCTTGGAGGAGGAGTTAGATTCAGGATAGACTCTAATGTATCTTTTAGTTTTCTTAGTGTAAATGGGAACAATTTGAAATCACAAATTTTTTGTACACTGGTGATTGTGCCAGCTTTGTAAATGTTGCCTATTTGTTTCATGAATAGTAGAAGCAACCGGATCTTAATCTACTTCATGTTGTGTTTCAGAATGGTGTTAGTCTTGAGTTGATCATTTGATTTGAAAGCTTTCAAGGAATGAAGTTTGGTTTTATGTTTTATTTGAATGGTAACTTGCAATCCGCTGTTGAAATCAACATTGTGAATGGACGAAGTTGTGTGTTAGTCACAAGTTGACTTTGTTCTGCAGTTTTAGTTAGGAATCCCTTGGAAGGTGACAGGTCTAGTTAGTTCGGATGAAGTGTCATTCTTTTCTGTTCCAAAACCCTGATCCATCTTTTTACATTTCTTTAAAACCCCAGTTAGAATAGGTTTTAAGTTTATGTTTTCTCTCACAACAGTCCAAAAGCTCATACCAGCAGGCCCCTTGAATATTACTGTTACATTGACCACTGAGGGACATCAACACAGTTGAGACCCAACTACCAAGACCTTGGGAGCTAAGATATCCATGTGATCATCTTTCTCTTTCAGGAGAAATAGAGTAGCAATATTTTGTTTGCAATGTTGTTGTGCCATCTAGGACATCAACAGTGTGCAGGTCTAATATTTTTTGATGCAAGATGAAATATGGTCAGAGGTGTTATGGTGATTGCTAGAGGTTTCATATATGACACATTGTATAAGCTTGATGCATACATTGTTGAGTGCAGTAATACTTCTGTGAAAAGCAAGTATGTGGAAGAAGTGAGGGTTTCACCTTCAACAGATGGTCATGGCTTTTGGGTACCCAAGGGTGCTCTCTCTTTCAAAACAAATTTACCTGTAGAGAAAACTATGTTATGGCACTAGAGACTTGGCCACATTGGAGAAAAGGGTCTAAGGACCTTGAAAAATAAAAACCTTGTTGAAGGTTTGTCTAATTATAATCTTGAATTTATTTCTGCGTGCATTGTATTTATGGAAAACAAAACCATGTTCATTTTTACTCAAGTTCTCATAAATCTTGTGGTGTATTGGATCTTATTCATTCTTATGTGTTTGGTCATGTAGATGTTCCTTCAATTGATAAATCCACATATTATGTTTCATTTATTGATGATCACAGAAGAAGGACATGGGTATACTTTTTAAAGAGTAAATATGAAGTTTTCAATCGATTCAAAGAATTTAAAGCAATGGTCGAGTTGTAGACTGGAAAGAAAATAAAATGTTTGAGGATTGATAAAGGTGGTGAATTTTTCTCTAATAATTTTGATAGATTCTGTAAAGATTGTGGTGTTCATAGATAGAAGACAAATCGATATTCTCCACTATAGAATGGAGTTGCAGAAAGAATGAACATGACATTGATGGAGAAGGCTAGGAGTATGTTGAGTGGTGTTGGTCTAGAACAAAAGTTTTGGGCTGAAGTTGTTGCCACTACTTGTTACCTGATTAACATGTCTCCTACACCAGCTCTTGTTGATAAGACACCTATAGAGGCATGGTCGGGCCACAAGCCTTCATTAATACATCTTAGAGTTTTTGGTTGCGAGGCATATGCACATGTGCCAAAGGAGAAGTGAACAAAGTTGGAGAACAAGGCTATGAAATGTATCTTCATTGGATATATTTATGGTGTGAAAGGATACAAGATTTTGGATCTTGTTTCACAAAAGGTAATGCATAGTAGAAGTGTTATTTTAGAGAAACTAAACCTTCTTCTATTACATTGCAGCTAGAACAAAGTAAATAGGAAGATGCGATTCAATTTCCTTCTACACTTAAGAAAGTTGAATCGAGGCCCATGGATAGACAAGAAGTTGAGGAGAGCTCATTCAACTCTGAATCTTCAAAAGAGGAGGAAGAACCTCCAACTTAGCTTGTTCGTAGGTCTAAAAGGTGAAAGGTATTCACTTGATGATTGGAGATGTATTTTTTCTTTGAATACTACCATGGATGAACCTAGATCGGTAGAAGGGGCATTAGGTGTGAATGATGATGAATCTTGGAAGGTTGCTATGGATGAAGAAATGGAAGCTTTGAAAAAGAATGATACATGGGATATTGGACCATTTCCTAAAGGAAGAAAACCTATTGGTTGCAAATGGGTGTTCAAGAAAAATATTGGTTCAGATGGAAGTATTGAGAAGTACAAAGCAAGGTTGGTTGCAAAAGGTTACTCTCAAGTTGAGGGTGTTGATTATGGTGAGATATTTTCTTCTGTTGCAAAAATGACATCCATTAGATTTTGGCTTTTTATTGTTGTTGCTTATGATTTAGAGGTTGAGCAAATGAATGTGAAAATTGCTTTCCTTCATGGTGACTTGGAGGAGGATATTTATATGACACAGCCAGAGTACTATGTGATGAAAGATAAAAGTAAATTGGTTTGAAAATTGAAGAAATCTTTGTATTGTTTAAAATAGAGTCTAGGATGTGGTACCAAAAATTTGATACATATACATTGAGTTTGGGATTTGAGCATTCTAAATCAGATCATTGTGTTTATTATAAAACTAATGGTGATCATTTCCTATTTATTGCATTATATGTTGATGATATGTTATTCATTGGTAAAGGGAAAGGTATGATTTTAGAACTAAAATCTCAACTTGTTGCTTAGTTTGAAATGAAAGATCTTGGTGCAACTAAACAAATTCTTGGGATGAAAATTAGAAGAGATAGAGTGAATAGAAATCTATGGCTTGGCCAAAGTATGTCAATTCAATTTTACAGAGGTTTGTTATGAAAGATTGTAGACCATTGTGTGTTCCTATTTCAGTTGGAATAAAGTTAACTATTTCAGATTGTCCAGCATACCCATTGGAGATGGAAGACATGAGTAGAGTGCCTTACCAGAGTGCAATTGGAAGTTTTATGTATGCTATGGTTTGTACTAGAACATACATTTCCCAAGTAGTGGGAGTTCTTTCTAGATATATGTCTAATCCTGGTAGAGTTCATTGGGATGCAATTTAAAGAGTCTTCAGATATTTGTGTGGTACCTCAGATTATTCCTTGTGTTATCATAGTATTATGACTGAAGATGATATTTCCCTTGATATTCATGGTTATGTGGATTCAGACTGGGTAGGTGATGTTGATAGTAGAAGATCCACCAATGCATATGTGTTTACTTTATTTGGTGGTGTGATTAGTTGGATGAGTAAGCAATAGGTTGTGGTTGCTTTGTCCACTACTAAAGCAGAGTATATGACAACTACTCATGCTTGTATAGAATCCATTTGGATTAAGAGACTATGTTCAGTTATTGGAATAAAACAAG
>VDFB02047230.1:555807260-556095692 GCA_007258455.2 Sequoia sempervirens | reverse complement strand
TCCTTTCCACTTCTTAGCCTTTAACGTAAGTCACTCATGCTCTTTGCTTCCACGCATGAAACATTGTTGTGATGTCTTCACCAGTGTCCTTTTAATTCCTCCAATGTGTCATGTATCATTTCGAGACCATAGTATCCTTCTCGTTGCAAACTCAACATTATTTGATGGCATATTAGGTGTTAAATAAATTGATTAATCCACTTATTTGATGGCATATAAGGTATGGCTGCAAAACATTACCTGCTGCATAACTGTCAAGTATTTGCCAAGCAAATTTCCTACCTCTAAGTTCTTCCTCCATTTGTTGCAGTCTTGTAAACATCTCCATATCATGCAGATCCATATTAGTTCCTTGACATTATCCAAGTCACTTACTATTGTTATAGTAGTATTTTTTATAGCATAAATCATTGCTTCATGATGGATTCTTATGGGCCTATTTCTCCTTTCTCGACTCCAATTACCACTTCTTTACTTATACATTTCTCCTCCATGCCCTCATTTAATATTTGGTATAATAGCTCTTAGTCATCGAGTCCAAAATCATCCTCAGACTCAATTTTGTATGCATTATGAACTCACAGTCTTTATAGTAACTCCCCTTTACCTTTATATTCATTTGTCTTGCCTAAAACTTCCCCTTTTTCATCACCATTTTCTGCTATAGTATTACACCCATTGGCTTCCTCCAAGTTAAGCATCAACAATCTAATGTGTGCCTCCTCATTTTCTACGTTTTCATGGTACTCTTCATTATCATCTTCCTCTACTAAATTATCTACTTCAAAAGGTTTCTCGCTACCTTATCTATTATCATGTCTACTTGTAGCACATTTTTGTTGTCATATTGTGATGTCACTACTTGTAGCTTCTCTCTAGTAGCACCATGTTCACTTTCTACCTTTAGTTGTAGCATTATGGAGTCTCTATTGTTAGCATATGCCTCTTCACACTTAGTTCCCTTTGCTGCAAGTACTTCCAACATCTTAGAAATTACTATATCACAATTTGTACGCTCACATTTAGGTTCTTTTGTTGTGTCCATTTCTAGACCTTTGGAGACCATCTCTTCAACACATGTATCTCCATATTTAGTCTCTCTCAGTAATTCCTTTCTTACAAGCAATAATATTAATATTGTTTGGGTTATTTGTCACCTTATCTTCTATAGTTTGCCTAATGGGGTAAGCATATGCCTTCTATCATTCTTCACTAAAGAATAAGTAGTTGTTCTGCCATCATGGATAGCCCTCCTATATCATATTGTCATGCTCTCCCTAGTATATGGCATACATCCATGGGCATAGTTTCAAACCATATTTGGTCTTCATAAGTGCTAATGATTGTTGGTTCACTAATAATTGATGACCTCTTTACAACCAAGACACTCAATATGAATTAAGATGAGTTACTCTTCTTATCCCTTACTTCTTTACCATCTCATAGGAAACTAAATCATTTGTGCTTCCACTATCAATTATGACATTTCAACACTTACCCTTTGCTTGCACACTTTTTGAAACAAAATCCTTCATCACATTCATCCTTCCTTATTAGATTCACGAGCATCATTTTCATCATAAGAGCTTATTTATGCCTTGGTTCCTTTGTGCATTTAGGTGAAGCATTATTTATTGCATTTCCCAAGTAACATGACTTTAGGCTTCACTTCTATCATGATCCCACTACATTTGTGGCAAGTTAAGGTCCTATGACCATCTTCTCTACACTTGAAGGATTATCCCAAGATTCCTTTGCCTCTCCTTTGGCCAAATCTACTTCCATCTTTTGTGGAGTACATCATCCCTCCTACTTAATGACATTTTTCTTGACTATAACTAATTTTTTACTCTTCACCTTGGTTGCACCTTGTTTTAGATGTATGCTTTGGTCCTTCATTATCCTGATTATTGGCAATTTCTCTTTCTTCATAAAGTCTTCTTTTGCTTATATTTGAAGCATGTTGTCTCCTTGATCATTTTTCCTTGACCTTGACTATATACCAGTAGGTCTCCTCAAATTTTTGTAGTTGTATCATGCGTAACTCATCCCATATTTCAAACTTAGGCCATTTACATATCATGCCACTTTCTCATTCTATATCTCTTTATGGCCCAATCCAATGTAGATTTTGTAGAATTCCTTGGTCTAACTCTTCACACTCAACTCCCTTTGCAGAAATTCCTACAACTTCTTGAGCAACTCAGCCTGATAATCACCTAGTAGAAACTTAGCTTTCATTCTCATTACCAGCCTATTCCATTGGGTGATTTTCTCCCTTCCATTTCTTCTCCTTTTAGTCTAGACCTCTTTCCACCAATTTTTTGCATGTCCTTTCATCTTTTTTGTGCAAACTTCACTTTGTAGGATCCTTTACCTCATCATATTCAAAATAAAAAATTTCATCTCTATCACTCAATCTATTAACTCATCAAGTTTTGAACGTCTTGAGAAACATGGCAACTCCATCTTTATCCCCTTTCAAAATTTTCAAATGACATTAATGAATCTTATTTCTTTTTCATTCATTTCTACATTTGTAACTTCATTTTCTTGTTCCACTTCTACAAATCCTTCCTCTTCTTCACTCTTACTAGATCAACACCTTCATGTACTTTACTCTTCTTCTATCACCTTCTAGAGTATCCACTTGAGCTTCTACTCCCCTTATGGCTACCAAAACTTCATCCATCTAACATACAACCTTTATCGATGCTATATCTTTACCATTCCTCTTTTTGGTGATATCTCAATATTCTAGTTCTTGTCTTCACTCCTACAACTCATTCAACTACAACCCTATCTATTGCAAGTGACACACACACTCCCAATCACTATCTTTATTGAGTTCCAACCAAATTTTTAATGTCCCTAGAGTTGTAGCTCATTTTGATACCCCAATGATTTTGTGGTGCCTAAATTCTCATTCTCACTCTTTACATACAATGAAAGTAGCTAAATACATTTGTTGTAGGTTGTCACACAACCACTTAAACCAATTTATAAGGGCCCACAACCTTTATAATATCATTGTAATTGCCTTAAATAAGGCTTCACACTTGTCCTTGCTTTGCAAGTAAACAATAACACATACCCTCATATGCATGTACTTTCCCAAACACTCAAAAATAGCTCATCCATGGAATTGGGATAATTTATGAACTAACATCAATTAGGGAACAAACTCAAAAAACATAATAACAATAACAATTTAATTGGAAAACATTGAAATGAAAATTTCTTCTTCAATTCATATTGATGGAAATATAAAAGTTTACAATTTATTAGCTTTCAAAATATAAAAAAAATGAAATGGGAGGAAGGCTCCTTTGTACTACTCTATTTTAACCTTCCTTGGCTCCAAATCTATAATCACACATGTAAATATAGAATAATCCTTCTTCTCTTCTAGAACTCCCTTCCTCTCTTAATCCCACACAACCCTCTCTCTTATTCCTCTTTCCCTTAGATTTTCTAAACTCTCCCTAAAATATCTCTTTATGCTCTCACATAATCTCCTCTCTTCTTCACATAATGGTAATCATATATTTTTCAATAAAGAGGTTGTTTCCAACTCTAAAATTCATCTCCCTCCCCTACCTTTTTCCCCTTCTAGTTTTTGTAGCCACTTCACCTTTTAGCTCCTTGTCTCAAGTTAAAATATGCTTCATTCTAATTTTCTACATGGTCTCCTTGCTTGTCTAGTTCTTTGTTATGTAGTCTCTTTGTCTTATTTTATCCTTCTTCTAAACACTTTTCTCTACCTTTTCTACATGATGTTGCTATGGATTATATTACTTTAATTCAACAAGATGTTTCTAGTCTCTCAAATTCAGCTAAATGTGAGATAATTTTTTGACATGTATTGCGATTTTTTTGTGAGTCCCCTCTTGTAGCTTTGACAAACACACTTGAGGATATCCATTTTCTCGTCAATGATAGTTAAGCCCATATTTTATCATAGTATCCTTGCCTTTGTAGATTGTTCTTTGTGATTATTCATAATCTTTTGGATTGGTTTCACCTCATTGCATTGTGACATCCTTTAGTCTTGGCATGTGAACACTTGAGCACTTTTCATAGGCACACATCATGAGACTTATTTCCTCATATCTCTTCTTGGAGTAGGATTTTCTTCAACATATAATATTAGATTTGTTCCTCCCTAAGGGGAGAAATATTGTCTACCAATTCTGGATTGTCTTTAGCATTCATCTTTGAGATTCACCATTGGAACATGAGCTACTTCTTTGTGGGTGGAGACATAGTCTCTCTTTTTCTCTCCTATGAGGGGATATCTAGTGTAGATTGATGATATAAGTAACTTGGGGTTTCATGTTGAGTCCTCCTACTTTCCATCAATTGTACACATTTGTTTGAACTTTTTTTCTTTTGGAGAGAGGATTTGTCCTATGGGTTTTTCTCCTTTACTTTGTTTGTGAGAGATTGTTTGTACATGGTTACCTAACTTGGCCTTGTAGCTAAAACCCATCCACACATTTTTAATTTTTTGCATTTTTTATACCCTCTTAAGTTGCACTTAATGGGGGTGTTGGTGTAAATAGGGTATATTACCTAACTAGTTTCACTTTAGGAACTATTCATATCTTATTACTTGAGATTACTTATGTCATTTAATTTTTGTGTTTCATATCATAGTATTAAAACATTTGTCATGATCTCTATCATAGGGTTTTATCCTTGTCTTTATAACAAAAGTTTCTAAATTGTATATTGTACAAATTTTATTTTGCATCTAATAATTTTTTTTAGCTTCATAGCATTTCTTTTTCTTTTCTCTTATGTGCAAGGTTGTTTTGGTTATAGGCGATCCTTAGGCTATTGTGGGGTTGATCAACAACTCTTATACCCAAGACTCTAACTACATAGAAAATGTCTAGTGTAGAACTACCCTAAGTAACCAAAAATCTATCAACATCACTCACATAAAGGACATGGATTAAGCCCTATATCACATAATGTTGAAGAACACACCAATTTACAAACTTGCAAATTAAACCGTTACAAAATTATCTTCCCTAATCACCTCAACTCTCCTAGGTTCTTCATATCACATAGAAAATAGAGACTAAAGAGCAGACCCAATCATCCATACTATTACTAAAAAATGAAGTATAATAATAATAAATGATCACCAACATGTTCAAAAACATACAACATGATCTAATTAACTCTATAGAAATCCTAACTCCAATATGAAATGAACCAAAACTCTAATATAAACAACAAGCTATAGAGAGAAAGCATGCAAATCAAACCATATCTTTCTTAACATCTAACCATTCAACCTCAATGTCAAACAAAAGAACAATAGACAATCATTCTCACAACTAGGGAATATTCTCAAAACCACTATACATCTCTTGTACTCCTTAAAACCAATCTTTAGAACTAACTCCATAGCTCAAAACCTAAATGCAAAAAGACAATAGAAAACATACCCATGCATCTATTCCTCAAACAACTCATAATTAATATCCACAACTCAAGTCTGAGGCATGTAAGAAGGTAGGACACAAAAAGGAATGTGCCTTGTTCGTAAGTGAATTTGTACTTGCTGATTCGCCAAATGATTGGGGTAGAAACCCCTCCTCAAGATGGTTAGGATGCCTTATTGAAACCCAAAAGTAAATGCACATAACACACAAATACATCCACAAAAAGCACTATAATATACAACTATTTATGAAGGGTTCAAAATGTTTAGAAACTGAAAATGAATTTGGATATTTATGCTTTGTCTAGTATTGAAAAGGAATTCATGAATCAAATTAAAGAGAACTCAAAATTAATTTAATTTATCATAGGAAGAATAGTAGTGTTTTCAAATGCTATGTAAAGAAAAAATAGAAAATAAGAGAAATAATGAGTGTGAATAGAATTAAATAGAACATAAAATTTAACTCTGTTTAACACAGAAAATAACTTTTGTAAATGACAACGATTCAACTATTTATGAATTACACAGGCCAAAATAAAAAAATAAAAACCAACATCCTCATAAGCAAAATGTAAAACTAAGACCTAGATTTCAATAAAATATAAAGTTTTGAATGAGCGTATGATTGGTCTTATTAAAAATGATTACATTACAAACTTTAATAAGAATTGTTTCATAATAAAACATAGATGAGCCCACATAAAATGACGTGTATTCGGCTGTCATGAGCATCTGTGGAGACATTTTGTCAAATAGTTGTCGGCAGCCCATGTTTTCACGTTTGTATACATGCATTTCGTCAAACAATTAACATGCCTTGCTTGTGTAGCATGGAGATAAGCATAATACACCAGAAATTCAATGTTTCCCATGGCAACCATGAGAGGGAAGACCACAAGCAATGAGTAGCTAATGTATAAAGATGTTGACACAGGTCAACTAAAGCTTTAAAGATCGAACACTGGTTAGTAAACTGAGAAGACAAACAGGTAATGATTTCCACCACCATTTCGAACCCTAAACGCACAAATGCATATAGGCGAAACCCCTGGGATATGTGAAACCAGAGAGCCAGAAGAATGACAAACAAAAGGACTTGAAAAGCTCTTTCCCTTGATTTCTCCAAAGAAGAAAGTTGAGCATGGTAAGAATTATCAAAACAGTCCCAGGAAAGGGGTATGCAGCACACAGAGAAATTGATTTTTCACCACACGACAGAGATACCATGCACTTATATTCTCTGATTCCGGATCTTCCAATTGCAAGAGATGCATATGCTTGTATAAATTCATGAGAAAATGTTTGTTGGAGACATCTAGGCAGATGCTTTAAATACTTAAATCATAGCTAGTTTAGCAATAAGTTCTCAAGCAGTTAAATCTGACATCAATAATTTCTATTTCCATCATTGTGATCTTCAAGGCAATTCTCTGGCTTATTCCCCCTTGTATACTTTCCTCATATGCCTGCTAAGGCATTTGCAACTCTCACATATGGTGAAACTTCTCCCTCTTTCCTTTACTTTGGCGAACGATTATACATTATCAGTTTCAATGTTTCCAATTAGTATATGCTGGAAGCACGAAGTGGGAAAAGATTGAGTTTTTATCTGGTAATTGCATTGTTTAAAAGTTTTAAACAATTCTTCAGCAGATTCATTTTAAATCTTAAGAGGAACTTGGTATCAAAAAGTCCAGGCGCCTTGCCTAAGTTCTCACATTTTACACATGTAAATCTTGGCATCTGTCCATGCTATACCTCAAAACTTCAATCTGCATGAATTGAGATTATGGTGGCGAATGTTAACAAATCAGGTTTTGGGCATCATTTGCTAAAACCATTTATTTTAAATGCTTCAATAAACTTTCACACCCATGCAACTTATAAATTTCTTAAAGGCATTTTGTCAAACAGTTGTCATGTCTTCGCTATTTCACTTTTGTGTATATTTCTGTCTGGGCAGCCAGAACTATGACAAGTAATAAATCTTCCATCCTTCATGTTTCGAAGGATGTCTATGTTCAACCTACCACTGAGTATATCATGAGCAAGCTTACAGAGCATGTAAAATAAGGTAACTTCAAACTCTCCTGGGTAATAATGGGATTTGCAGCCGGTATACAACCCAGAGGAATTACCAAAACTTTTTCAAGCTGCTGCCTAGATGTGTCAAATCCAGGATCTCCACACATGTTCTATGTTTCACCAGAGTTTTAATTTGAAACTACAGTGCAAGTGAGGTTTCTGGAAGTAAGAGCAATTTTCAATTAAAATGTTTACATGCAAAGAAACTTGCTTCACTGCAAATGAGACTTTAAAAAGAATTTTGACTTACAATATGTGGATTTGGGTTTTCCAATCCTACTTATCAATTGATGAGCTAAAGGGGCTCTATAATGAATGGTTCATAAGGCACAACACTTGCTGAAAGTTTTGCAAATGGGGTAACAACTCAAGCGGGCTTAACCTTAGAGAAAACTCCCTGGTTAAGCGGCGCTTGGCGCGGGATGGGTGACCAGACGGACCCGTTCACCTCCGTGAGCATCACCTAGATGCAATGAGTGCTGAGTGGACCATTCGATATCATGAGAGATGGGTTCCGGTGAACCACTACTCATGAAACATGGGTCAATGAGTTTGACTCGAAACTACACGGTTGAATCCTGATAGCAATATCATAATTTTCCAATCATTTCGCAAATAAATTACCATTGTAGATTAAAAACCCAATTCTCCATAAATTAAAGGCTTTTTTAAACGTAAATTTCACATATTTTGGGATTCCAGACGTTTGAAGCAGTTGCGGAACTGTGACAAGGGTTTAGAAGCCCCCCATCATATAAGCGTGCAGATTTTCTTTTACGTTTATAAATCTACAGGACTACACTGAAATACTAGATTTCCACCATGCATATTGTGAAAAATTCTATTGCAGTTACTGATTATTAATCTCCTATCTAATACATAGATTATTTGACTCTGAAAATTAATTCTCAGCAAATATCGAAAAATAACACAACTGCAACTTCACCAATAAAACTCACAGAAATAGATAAGAAAACATTCACAATAATGAACACAATATTTTTGGACAAATTGTCCGTGGAAAAACCCCGAAGGGAAAACCACTACTGCAGATGAGGAATTATATTAAACTTCAACAAATTAAGGAATACAAAACTGCTTGCACTCTTCTTAGCTGACTTTCAGAAAATTCTTCCCTCAATTTCTCCTGCTGAAATTCCACAGCTGCTATCCCCAACGCTATCACTGCGCCCTTGCTAACACTGCAAGACTATTTGCTCTCACTGCAAATCTACTTGCTATCACTGCAAGTCTACTTGTTGTGTTCTCCAATTGCCCATCGATCCCCTTTTATACTTTTCTCATTGGAAAACCAATGGCCATGATTTAATCTCAATCAATGGCTAAGATTAAATAGACTCTAACAACCCTAACTAATTGGATTCTAGAAGTCTCTAGAGGAAACAATTATTTAATTACATAATTATCTAGACAACTTCAGCCCTTTCTAGAAGTCTCTAGAAAATAATTAAATAATTAAATAAACACTTCTTGGGAATGGAGACACCTGTCCAAGCTACATAAAAATCAACACTCCTTCTTAGCGAGGAAGGTGTTTTGTATGACACCCAACCTATCTCTGAAGAAGATGAATTTTGCCTTCCCCAATGCCTTAGTCAAAATGTCTGCTACCTGCTGATCTATAGGTATATACTGTAGCTGAACAATCCCGTGCTGTACACAATCTCTAATGAAATGATATCTGATGTCTATATGCTTAGACCTATCATGAAACACTGGATTTTCAGACAATTTGATGCAACTCTGATTGTCGCAGTGTATCACTGTAGTCTCAACCCTCTGACCAAACAAGGCCACTAGCAACTTCCGAAGCCATATCGCCTCACACGTCGCCATGCTAGCTGCTATGTATTCTGCCTCTGCAGAACTCAAAGCCATAGACTTCTGCTTCCTGCTGTACCAAGAGACAACTCCTGATCCCAAGCTGAAGCAACACCCTGAAGTGCTTTTCCTGTCCGCTGTACTGCCTGCCCAATCTGCATCAGTATAGCCTATCAACCTAATACCATCACCTCGAGCATATTTGATTCCATACTCGATTGTACTACGCAAATACCGCAACACATGCTTTGCCGCCATCCAATGCACTCTCTTCGGCTCCACCATGAACTGACTAAGAGAGTTTACTGCAAAGGATATATCTAGCCTGGTGTTGACCAAATACATGAGAGACCCAAACAACTGTCTGTATAAGGTGGGGTCTACATCCTTCTCTCTAGATGTCTCTACCTTCTTCCAATTCGTGATCATAGGAGTAGACATGGCTCTGCAATCTTCCATCTCGAACCTCCTCAAGATTTCGATGCAGTATTTCCCTTGTCCAAGGAAAATCTCCCCATCTGTCTGCCATACCTCCATGCCTAGAAAGTAGTGCATAAGCCCCAAATCCTTCATCTCGAACTCTGCTGCAAGGTCCCTCTTGCTCTCCTCTATGAGCCCCAGTGAACCTGTTAAAAACAAGTCGTCCACATAAAGAACAAGAATGAGAACCTCACCCCCAACCACCAAGTAGTAGAGGTTAGCATCTGCTTCACTCTTCATGAAGCCCATTCCCTGCAAGTATTTATCAATGCGCTCATACCACGCCCTGGGAGCCTGCTTGAGTCCGTACAAAGCTCTCTTCAATCTGCACACGTGGGTTGTATTGTTGTGTGCCACAAAGCCCTCTGGTTGTTCTATGTATACCTCCTCTTTCAATTCACCATTAAGAAATGCCGTCTTGACATCCATCTGATGGATCTGCCATCCCATCTGTGCTGCAAGTGAGATCACGACTCATATAGAAGTATACCTTGGCCACTGAGCAAATGTCTCCTCATAGTCTATTCCCTCCTTCTGAGAGAACCCCTTGGCCACAAACCTTGCCTTGTATTTCTCGATGCTACCATCTACACCATGCTTGATCTTATAGATCCAACGTGATCCAACTACTGCCCTATCTGTTGGTCTAGGCACAACCTCCCACACATCGTTCTGCACTATTGAGGTATACTCCTCAACCATTGCATCTTGCCACACTTTCTGCTGTGCGGCCTCCTGATAGCTAGAAGGCTCACTATCTACCAACTGACTAACTAATGCCATATAGTCATCATACCTGGCTGGTTGTCTCCGCTGTCTACTACTCATCCTAGGAGCTCCCACAAACTCCTGAGTATCCCTTTGTGACTGCTGGTTCTTGCTACCAACTGTAGAGGATGAAGTATCAACCTCCATATCACCCTGATGCATCTCTTGGATCTGTTGCATCTACTGCTCCATATTCTGTGAACTCTCAGTACCTGAGCTTGTGCTTGTACTAGTAATTGTACTCGAGCTTTGCTATCCTTGATCTGGTTGAACGATCCTTGGAGCTTCCACTAACTGCTCACTCTAATCATCTGCTGGCAAATCTCTGGACCTCCTGAATGCCTTGTCCTCCATGAACTTGACATCACGCCTAACTATAGTCCTCCTGGTCCCTGGAATAAATATCCGATATGCCTTTGAGGTTTCACTATACTCCACAAAGTACCCTCTCTCTACAGTCTGATCTAACTTGGAACGTGTCGCACTTGTAATGTGACAATATGCCAAAATCCCAAATATCCTGAAGTGGCTGACATCTAGCTTCTTCCCTGAGAATGCCTCCTCTAGTGTCATCTTGCCCAATACCTTATGTGGAACCCTGATTTGTATGTACACTGCTGTACTGCATGCCTCTGCCCATAAGTAACGTGGCATATCCTGGTTATACAGCATAGCCCTTGCCACCTCTGATATAGACCGATTCTTCCTCTTAGCAACCCCATTCTACTGTGGGTTGTAAGGAACAGTCCACTCTCTCTTAATTCCTTCCCTGGTACAGAACTCCTGGAACTCTTTCCCTTTGTACTTGCCTCCATTGTCTGACCGAAGAACCTTTATCTTCTTGCCTGTCGAATTCTCCACAAGAGCTTTGAACTCTTGGAAGCGACTGAAAACCTCATCCTTGGTCTTCAAGAAGTATATCCAGGTCTCCATGGAGAAATCATCAATAAAAGTAACAAAGTACTCATATCCTCTGAGAGACTTTGTTGACATTGGTCCACATATATCTGAATGTACTAGATCAAGAACACCCTTGGATCTAGTGTCACTCCTTGGAAAAGTTGCTTTCGCAAACTTCCCCAACACACATCCCTTACAAACATCATCATGCTCTGTGCTCACCTCTGGAACACCTGTCACAGCCTCACAAAGCATTTTAAGTGCTCCATGATGTATATGGCCCATCCTCCTATGCCACAACTCTCCCTGATCTCTAGAATTACTGCTGCTCATCAGTGCCTTATGAGTATCAAACTGTAACCTGTAAAGCCGGCTGCTCCTAACTCCAATAGTTGTGAGTGATTTCCAATCCTTGTGCTTAATTAACACATTCGCCCCTCTAAAGAGTACATTGTAACCTTTATCCTGAAGGACAAATATGGAAATCAAATTCATACCCAAGCCTGGCACATGCAACACATCATGAATGGGAATCCGCTTACCATTCTCCCTCTGAAATAGAACAGTCCCTTTCCCAACTGGATTGAGCTTGGACATGTTCCCCATAGAAATTTGCATTCTGATGTCCTCCTCCTTATAGCTAGAGAAGTACTCTCTAACTCCTGTCATATGAAATGATGCCCCACTGTCTATATACCAAACACCCTGTGAGGTTGAGCTAGCCATACAAGCTATGAGAGTGAACTCATCCTCCATTCTGCTAGAGAGCTCATCTGCACTTGTTGAAGCTGCTGTCTGCTTCTTGCCTTTCTTCCTTTGCGGGCAATCGCTGACATAGTGGCCAAACTCATGACAACCATAGCACTTGACTTTAGACAAGTCCTTCTTCTTCTCACCTTGTGGATTTGAACCTTTACTATACCCCTTCTTTGCTTTCCCTTTTCCTGCAAGGGCAACGTTCTCCTGTTCCGCCTCACTTTTTTGACTCTTACTGCTGGTACCACTGACAAGACTAAGTCTAAGCTCCTCCTGAGTGAAGTCACTCCAAAGTCGATCCCAACTCGGTAAGGTGTCTCATCTATTGATAACTTGAACAAAGACATCCCACTGCTTAGTAAACCCATTTAGGGCTATCCGCACTAGCTCGTCATCATCTGGTTTATCTCCAACAACTGCCAACTCATGCTTGACAAGTCTAAGTCTGGTGAGGTAACTTGTCATGTCTTCTCCCTTGTTCATCCGAGTATTCCTCAAGTTTTCTCTGAGAATCAGCTTCCGGTTAGTGGTAGCATTCTGGTATAGATTCAGAATGGCATCCCACATCTTCTTCGTTGTATCTAACTCTGTGACATGTGGAACAATATGATCCTTAACACCATCAAGAATCAGCCTCCTCGCCTTGGCATCTTCCTTCTTATATGCTAAGAGTTGTGCTGGATCTATAGGTATAGGTACAACACTGGTCACATATTCCTTGATCCCATTCTCTTCCAACAACAAAGAAATTCTGGTTTTCTAGAAACCAAAATTTGAGGCTCCATCCAATCTGTCCTGATCTCTTAAACCTGCTGAGGCCATCTCAAAAGATAAAAGAAAACAAATAATAATAATAATTCTGAAGAGGTAGAATTGGGTTTTATAAACCCTCTTTCCTGCGCTGAGCTTTGTCTGCCCTCAGATCAGCTCTGATACCATGTGAAAAATTCTATTGTAGTTACTGATTATTAATCTCCTATCTAATACATAGATTATTTGACTCTGAAAATTAATTCTCAGCAAATATCGAAAAATAACACAACTGCAACTTCACCAATAAAACTCACAGAAATAGATAAGAAAACATTCACAATAATGAACACAATATTTTTGGACAAATTGTCCGTGGAAAAACCCCGAAGGGAAAACCACTACTGCAGATGAGGAATTATATTAAACTTCAGCAAATTAAGGAATACAAAAACTGCTTGCCTCTTGCTGGCAGAGCTCCGGCAATAATCTTCTCCGGAAATTCTTCCCTCAATTTCTCTTGCTGAAATTCCACAGCTGCTATCCCCAACGCTATCACTGTGCCCTTGCTAACACTACAAGACTATTTTCTCTCACTGCAAATCTACTTGCTATCACTGCAAGTCTACTTGTTGTGTTCTCCAATTGCCCACCAATCCCCTTTTATACTTTTCTCATTGGAAAACCAATGGCCATGATTTAATCTCAATCAATGGCTAAGATTAAATAGACTCTAACAACCCTAACTAACTGGATTCTAGAAGTCTCTAGAGGAAACAATTATTTAATTACATAATTATCTAGACAACTCAGGCCTTTCTAGAAGTCTCTAGAAAATAATTAAATAATTAAATAAACACTTCTTGGGAATGGAGACACCTGTCCAAGCTACATAAAAATCAACACATATGCTATTTGAACTTTCGGGGATCATGGTGTATTTGGGTAAATCTCTACATCCCTGCAACCTACATCTAACTTTCTGAATACATGTGCAGACAGGAATCCCACCATAATGTTATTCAAAACTTTGAATTTCACAATAACTTCCTCAAATCTAGATTGTAGTAGCTTTAATATGTCCTTGATCAATCCTCCATGTAATTTTTCAAAAATGTAAGTCTAAAATCTTAGAACATTTATTACCTTCCAGTCAGGGATATGTCATTAAGAAGATTAAAAAAGGGTTCATCAAAAGATTGTGGATGATTAAAGGGTAACAAGAAGAGTAAGTGGTCTTTACTATACTTTGGGCTCAACTTAATCCTAAGGAGGATATTCCTAGAGGTATCTTTAATAGGTTTGTACATCAACTAACATGTAACATGACAACACAATCGACGAATGCACACTTGACTCCAATTATTGCCATTAGGTCAAAGACAAACTAGCTATAACCTCTTATATAGCTAATAACACCTTACACATGCACCTATAGAAAACACCAATATTGCAATCCCTTTAGATGATTTTATTTAATATTTCTTACATAGTGGCAAGTTGCAAACATACTTGATACAATTCTTTGATGATTTAAAATATTTAGTTTGCTTAAGATAGTTCCCTAATTTGTAACACAAAAACATGGACAATATGTATATCCTACTCTACTCCTAATATACTCCTACAACTAACCAATATGGAGGGTGATTAAATGGTGGATGGTTGATCCATCACCAATGTGGACCAATGCCTACTCCATTGGGAAACAAAGTCATAAAAATAAAGAGCAAAAAGATGCAGTAGGTAAAGTATCAAAAGAACTCTCATTTATATGATAATCAAATATTACATTCCATGTGATGGACATACTTAATAATCCATTCTCAGAACTATAGTAATCCATATATGCAAAAGAAGGAAGACCATTACAATACATTTGTAATGTGTTTAAGCTATCACAATTACATCTAACTCCTATTACAACCATGCTAACAAATGTGGCAAGAGAAAACATATAAACTATGATTATATATTTTCCTAAATCGCTATAAACAACCATGGAGACATACCGTTGCCTAGAGCTATACATTACAAACCCTTCCTACTCTTTTCTAGAGGCATTTATTCATTTGTAGCTTAGACCTTGATGCCCCAACATCCATTTGAGACACTTGCAAGGTGGAAAATTGGCTCATAGACCAACCCTTTTGATGTAAAATGAGCCTGTATTTATAGTTTTAAATTTTTGGAACCCAACTACTTAATATGAAAACTTTGAGAGGGCGTGTAATCCATAAAATTGGTGCGTAGGAATCACCCAAATCATGAAATTTCTATGGGGAAAGCATCCAATTTTGTGGAATACTCAAAATAAATAATAGAGATCTATCATGTGTTGATCTAAGTGGTAGGAACTCCAATGACCACATTTATAGTAGCATGACCAATCTCAATATTTAAATGGATCTCTATGTGAAACCATGTCAAATAGGTTAAATAGATGCATTTTAGATAAGAAAGGGTGAACAAGTAGCTACAAGGTCAAATATAATGCTAATGAAATGATGGGAAAGTCGTGGAGGTAGGCAAAAAAGTGTCTCAAGGGTTATAGTGGAAATAATAATGAATCAATTTTTTTTTTGGTTCATGAGGGACCTTAGAACTAGGTCCAAAAGTGTAGGGGGAGTCCATGAATTTGGAAAGAGAAAAAGAGTGAGTGAAACTAGTGAGAGTCAAAGGATGAAGGAAATAGGGAATTGGAACCAAAAGTAGAGGTGCAAGGTTCTTCTAGAGGTCTAGGATTAGGGGAGGGAAAGTGAAATGGAGAGGCTAATTTTGGTGTCAAGGGTCAGGTCCTAGGAGGAACCATTGACTTGAGAAATTGGAAAGAGGGGATCCTATGAAGCTCTACAGTCTAGATGGAATTTGGACCAAGGGGAGTGGGAAGGAGGACGCTATGGGGATCAAGATTGAGAGGAACTTGGTACCAAGAGAAGTGGGAAAGAGGAAGCCATGTGGACTAAGTATGGAGAGGGAGTCAATATTGAGGAAAAAGGGGAAATGGGCACTGAGAACTAGAATGGAGTGAGGATTATGTCTTGAGGGGACTAGGGATAGATCCAATGATGAAGGTTACCTCTAGGAGTTTAGGGTATGAAGGGACATGAATATGGAGCTCCAAGGGCATGACTAAAATTGGAATATAGAAGCATAAAGTGTGGAGGGTAGGGATTGAGGAGGACTTGGTATTGAGGATTGGGATTTCCTTTAGATTTTTGAACTTTGGGGAGAATTTGATAGAGAATGTCAAGGTTTTGGTGTTCTTAGTAACTCTAGAACAAGGGAATGAGTGAAAGGTTTGGGGGATAGGGAAGGTCCAAGGAATTTGGGATTGGAGCATTAAAGTGGTTGAGGATTAGGGGTAGAGCACATTGACTACCTAGATAAGGGTAAGCCCAAAATGTTAATGTTAAATAGAAATAGGAAAGAATAGAGGTTTCATAGATTGGGGGAGTATGAAAATTATACCCGAGGAAGTGAAAGCCTAAAAATCTTTAAAAAATAACTCAACACAAATAATCAAGGTTTTACGGGGATGAATAATATAATACTCAATTAATAGAAACTTTGAAAGCCCAAAATCTCAACAAACAAAGATATATGACTCATAAACATCCAACCCTTAGAATTTTTTGTGGATTTTTGTAATTTTCAATACATTAATAGGAACATGGGAGATGAAGGGGAGAACACCAATGTAAAATTTGACAAAAGGAGACCCATTAGGAAAAATATCAAATTAGTTATCTATGATGGAGATAATAAGGCCATAAGTGGTCAAATGGATAAGGACTTAGCCATTTTTACAAAATTGAGGCTTATTAATATGGGCACTAATAGTGGATTTGGCTGGGGATGTGTGTCTCTTGTAGGTATAACGATGATCCAACTATCTCTAGAGGAGTAGACCAAAAGAGGGGACTAAAATGAGAACAATATAAACACACTTCATCATGATTGAATAGGGATCATGACTATACAAAGACACAAATAATATATAGAGAACAATGCACAAAACAAACCAAATATGTAATATGTATGAGGTACGACAAAGACACATCCAATGACATGGAAGCATAAGGGATGAAGGAATTATTGAAAATAAAAACTTACAAAATTCTAGTAGGTTAAACCCTTCAAAGAAGTGTTGAGAAAATGTGTCTCAACCTTGCAATTACATAAGGTACTCTTGTTGAGAAAGTGTATTGTGATGTATTCTGAGAGTTTGATAGTAGTTGTGTTGCCTCTAGATCTCTAAGTGGTGATACTCCTGTGAGAAACTTGCTTTGAAAGTATATTGTAATCTTTATGATTTCTAAATAATATATTGGGTGGCTTTTGGAGTGTGGTTTTTCTCCCGAAAGGGTTTTCCCCACGCAAATCATTGTGTTGTGGTATGCATGATATTTGTGTTTATTTATGTTTAAGTTTTTGTAATTGTTAAAGATCTGTAAAATTTTGTATTATTCTCCTCTCAAGGTGAGTGTAGGAAGTTGTTCCACTACCTTAGCTTCCTTACAAGTGGTATCAAAGCCTAATCACCTTTGGTTTCAGCCGTGGGTTGTTGGGTTTTTTGAACTAATCCAAATTTGAGTGGGAGCTTGTGCAGAAGACACTTTGTTCAATCTTGTTGCAAGAATTTTTAGATGGAAACTTAATCAAGGAGAATAGAGGTGGATAATTATTTTGGAAATAATTTTAAAATATGGAAGGTGAAGATGGAGGATCTGTTGATAGATCGAGATTTGTGGGATGCTATTGATGAGAATGTTTCAAGGTCTATAGATCCTACTCAAGCTTCTCAATATGATGTTATGGACTATAAAGCCAAGGGTCTAATTAGATTGTGCTTGGAAGAACCTATTTTAATCAATGTCCATGAAGAGACCTCTACATAGAAACTATGGAAGAATCTTGGTGAGACGTATCAAGCCAAATCTTTAGTGAATAAGATTTTCTTGAGGAAGAAATTGTATTCCTTGAGAATGGAAGAGAGTGGGTGAATTACAAAACACTTGGAAACATTCAATATGTTGGTGGCTTAATTGGCATCAGTCGATGTCAAAATGGATGAGCAAGAGAAATGTTAGATCTTGCTTTGTTCTTTGACTGATTTGTGGGACTCTCTTGTTATGGTTATTGGGAGTACTTCTATTATATTGAAGCCTGAAGATGTGGTGGGTTATTTTCTTTTGAAGAGATGAGGAGGAAGGTATCCATCAGTTCCAATGAGGCCCTAAATGTTCATGGAAGACCTAAGGAAAAAGGCAAGAAGAATGAGAAGTGTGATAAATCTAAGTCTAAGGGGAGATCTAAGTCTCCTAGAAAGTCCAAAGTTATTTGTTGGAACTACGATAAGCTTGGACATGTTCGTAAGGAATGTAAAGAAGAAAAAGAAGAAATTTGACTCTGATTCTAAGTCAGAGAAGGAAGATGGTGACGTATTCATTGCAACTTTGGTAACTCATGCAGGTAATGATGCATGGTTAATTGACTTAGGTACATCTTCCATATGACCTTTAATGGAGATTGATTTTTTGAATATGAAGAATTTTATGGAGGTAAGGTGTACTTGGGTGATGATTCTCATTTAGAAATTTGTGGCCGTGGTAAAGGTAAAATCAGGTTTCCTGATGGTAGAATAAGAAGGATTAATGGTGTGTTGCATATCCTTGGTTTAGCACAATTTTTTTTATTTGCGAGCAAACTAATAGATGCAGGTGTGTGTTATGCCTTGCATAACCACCCCATTTTAATCTAGATCAAAATGGGTCCCCCTTTTTCTTTTCCCTTTGGCCTTTGGTTTTCTGCCTTAGGTGTTTTCCTTTCAAATTTCTGGAGGTGGAACCGGGACCAATACCAAACTTTGAAATTCCTTCTAAGTTCGGGTCTTGTTTCGACCCCGGTCCCGGTTCCGATGGTTCTTTGCCTTCATCTTTGGTTCCTTGTCAGAGTCAGGTTTGGGTTCGAATCAGGAGCAGAAACTTGAAAAAGTTTCTGGTCCGGATTCCATCCTGGGTCCGACCTCGCCCCCCTTTTCTCTTTGTTGGTCTTTCGTTAGTTCTATGTCCTGTGCCTTGGGTGTTTGCGGCCCTAGGTGTCTTTTCTTTTTGACGGGCCCAAAACGGGATCGGATTCTGAACTTGGAATTCCTTTCAAGTTTTTCTTTTCTATTCCATCCCCAGTCTTGATTTCGCCGCTTTGGTTTTTCCTCCTTGTGTCTTTTTCTTTTTATTTCCAGCGGACTCGGAACTGGAATGGGAACTAAACCTTGAAACTTGAAATTTTTTTTGGTTCAGGTTCCATTCCGATCCCGATTCTGTGTGTTTCCTTCTTTCCTTTCTCTCTCTTCTTTTCTATTTTTGTTTTGCCACGGGGTGTTGTTCTTCCTCCCTTTCTCTTGCTTTTCATCTTTGTATTTTGTGGGAGGCGGGATCGGGATGGAATCCGAGACTGAAACTTTGAAGAAGTTTCAATTTTGGTCCCAACCCCGCCCCCCCTTGCTTCGGTTGAGGTTTGTCTTTGTTTTGACCCTGTTTTTTTTTCCGTTTTCATTTCCTTCGTGGACCCGGATCTGGGATGAGGTATGAACTAGGAAGTTGTGGTTACTTCCATGGCTCGTTCCCATCCCGACTTCGGTCGGTCCCGGTCCCGATTTTTCTTTTGGTTCCACCCCCGCCAGTTTCAAGGTGAGGGATGTTGTTTCTGGGTCGTATTTTGTCCCGATCCCAGTTTTTCCAGGATTCTTCTAGTCTTACCCTCTCGTCCCATTTTAGTTTTGGTCCTAGTTACGCCAGTTTTAAAGAGTGTGTTCCCGTTCGGTTTTTCCCCCGCCTCCATCAGTTTTGAAGGTTGTTGCTTTTTTGAGTTCTGTTTTGGTCTCGCTTCTGCCTCTGCCGGAGTTGTTTTTCTTTTTGATAAAATTGGAAGCATGATAAATAATGATATATCTTATTTGCCTTTGAGAACTAATGGAGACCTTGTTTTGTAGGATCTAGACGTGCGCATAAGGATGTTTCCCGGGTAAAGTCCTGCCAAAGGGTGACGCGGTATCAGCATAACGAATTAAGTTCAAAGAGAAGTCTTGGCGACCGAGTGAAGTCACGCCGAAAGGAGGATATCGAGGAGACTCAGAATGAATGCAACAAGTTCGGTAGGATGTCCTTCCGACTCGAGAAGGTCTTGGCGATAGCAGAGTTTTCCGAAAGAGGGGAGTTCGCCATAGGGTCTAGGCAACGACGGAGGGCTACAGCGAAACAGAATAGGCTCGTCACCAAGAAAACAAAGGGTCGCTATAACGTCTCCCCAACTACGGGAGGTCATGCCGACAACAAAAGGTCTTGCCGAAGTAAGGTTGTCTCCCCAACAAGAAAAGGAGCTCGCCAAAAGGCAAAGCGTTCACCAAAAGGTCTTGGCGACCAACTGAAGTCTTACCGAAGGCGCGTGGCTTTGGTGTAAGGAATGAAGATCAATGAGATGTCTCGTCGATACCAAAGGGTCTTGTTGATAATGAGATGGGCTCGGCCAAGGATCATGCCTTTGCCATGAGGTCTTGGCGAAGGAAGAAAGTCACGCTAAAACAAAAATAGAAGCTGGCGCGAGAGGGTCAACAAAGGATATCGAGAAGACTCCAAAGAAAAAAGGACTTCGCCATGTGGTCTTGCCGAAAGAATGCAGTCTCGCCAATAGGTTTTTGCGAGCTTGATATGACTTCTGTAGTTCACCAAAACGTCTCACCAACTGACCCATGTCATGCCGATAATTGCTGAAGGATGATATCGCATCGAGGAGACACTGGTGGTGTCTCACCGACATGTGATGTTGATCAGACTACCTTTGACTGCCTAAGAAGCTCGTGTGGCATATGCCTGACCAATCAAAGGAAGCCAAAAGAGTGACTCATCGGTCCCTTTGACCGATTGACTACTCCTACGAGGGAAGATCAACATAATGCAAATCAGATGGACATGAAGGAGTCCGAAGGAAGGATCTATGACTCGCAGGGAAAACTATGGCAAGCACTGGCAGGAGGCAGATCAACATTAATGATGATATTATGAGCATTCAAGACTGATTTTAGAAGGAGTTCGAGTATGGACACGCAGATAGATGAGTTAATGCTGTAGCAGCAAAAAAGATCTACAAATCTTTCCAGGAGGCGATCTTCACCAACATAGACGGCATGGACTCACATTTAATGCAAGACTGACTTGCTCCAAAAGATTTGGGTGCCGACCCTCTTCCAACCGACTCTTCTAGGTGTAGATATTTTGTAAACCCTAAAACAGGGGACAACGCATTCTTTTTGTGACATTCTATATATAAGGAATTCTTGCCTCTTTGTAAAGGTTAAGCACTTCTAGGTTAGAAAGTGGTAGATAGAGAATTTCTAGTTAGTATTCAGTAGAATAGGAATAGAGGGGATAGAAGCTGACCCTGATTCTTTGTAATAGGAGCTTCTTTGGTCTTCTTGGAGGAGGAGTTAGATTCAGGATAGACTCTAATGTATCTTTTAGTTTTCTTAGTGTAAATGGGAACAATTTGAAATCACAAATTTTTTGTACACTGGTGATTGTGCCAGCTTTGTAAATGTTGCCTATTTGTTTCATGAATAGTAGAAGCAACCGGATCTTAATCTACTTCATGTTGTGTTTCAGAATGGTGTTAGTCTTGAGTTGATCATTTGATTTGAAAGCTTTCAAGGAATGAAGTTTGGTTTTATGTTTTATTTGAATGGTAACTTGCAATCCGCTGTTGAAATCAACATTGTGAATGGACGAAGTTGTGTGTTAGTCACAAGTTGACTTTGTTCTGTAGTTTTAGTTAGGAATCCCTTGGAAGGTGACAGGTGTGGTTAGTTCGGATGAAGTGTCATTCTTTTCTGTTCCAAAACCCTAATCCATCTTTTTACATTTCTTTAAAACCCCAGTTAGAATAGGTTTTAAGTTTATGTTTTCTCTCACAACAGTCCAAAAGCTCATACCAGCAGGCCCTTGAATATTACTGTTACATTGACCACTAAGGGACATCAGCACAGTTGAGACCCAACTACCAAGACCTTGGGAGCTAAGATATCCATGTGATCATCTTTCTCTTTCAGGAGAAATAGAGTAGCAATATTTTGTTTACAATGTTGTTGTGCCATCCAGGACATCAACAGTGTGCAGGTCTAATATTTTTTGATGCAAGATGAAATATGGTCAGAGGTGTTATGGTGATTGCTAGAGGTTTCATATATGACACATTGTATAAGCTTGATGCATACATTGTTGAGTGCAGTAGTACTTCTGTGAAAAGCAAGTATGTGGAAGAAGTGAGGGTTTCACCTTCAATAGATGGTCATGGCTTTTGGGTACCCAAGGGTGCTCTCTCTTTCAAAACAAATTTACCTGTAGAGAAAACTATGTTATGGCACTAGAGACTTGGCAACATTGGAGAAAAGGGTCTAAGGACCTTGAAAAATAAAAACCTTGTTGAAGGTTTGTCTAATTATAATCTTGAATTTATTTCTGCGTGCATTGTATTTATGGAAAACAAAACCATGTTCAGTTTTACTCAAGTTCTCATAAATCTTGTGGTGTATTGGATCTTATTCATTCTTATGTGTTTGGTCATGTAGATGTTCCTTCAATTGATAAATCCACATATTATGTTTCATTTATTGATGATCACAGAAGAAGGACATGGGTATACTTTTTAAAGAGTAAATATGAAGTTTTCAATCGATTCAAAGAATTTAAAGCAATGGTCGAGTTGCAGACTGGAAAGAAAATAAAATGTTTGAGGACTGATAAAGGTGGTGAATTTTTCTCTAATAATTTTGATAGATTTTGTAAATATTGTGGTGTTCATAGATAGAAGACAAATCGATATTCTCCACTACAGAATGGAGTTGCAGAAAGAATGAACATGACATTGATGGAGAAGGCTAGGAGTATGTTGAGTGGTGTTGGTCTAGAACAAAATTTTTGGGCTGAAGTTGTTGCCACTACTTGTTACCTGATTAACATGTCTCCTACACCAGCTCTTGTTGATAAGACACCTATAGAGGCATGGTCGGGCCACAAGCCTTCATTAAGACATCTTAGAGTTTTTGGTTGCGAGGCATATGCACATGTGCCAAAGGAGAAGTGAACAAAGTTGGAGAACAAGGCTATGAAATGTATCTTCGTTGGATATATTTATGGTGTGAAAGGATACAAGATTTGGGATCTTGTTTCACAAAAGGTAATGCATAGTAGAAGTGTTATTTTAGAGAAACTAAACCTTCTTCTGTTACATTGCAGCTAGAACAAAGTAAATAGGAAGATGCGATTCAATTTCCTTCTACACTTAAGAAAGTTGAATCGAGGCCCATGGATAGACAAGAAGTTGAGGAGAGCTCATTCAACTCTAAATCTTCAAAAGAGGAGGAAGAACCTCCAACTAGCTTGTTCGTAGGTCTAAAAGGTGAAAGGTATTCACTTGATGATTGGAGATGTATTTTTTCTTTGAATACTACCATGGATGAACCTAGATCGGTAGAAGGGGCATTAGGTGTGAATGATGATGAATCTTGGAAGGTTGCTATGGATGAAGAAATGGAAGCTTTGAAAAAGAATGATACATGGGATATTGGACCATTTCCTAAAGGAAGAAAACCTATTGGTTGCAAATGGGTGTTCAAGAAAAATATTGGTTCAGATGGAAGTATTGAGAAGTACAAAGCAAGGTTGGTTGCAAAAGGTTACTCTCAAGTTGAGGGTGTTGATTATGGTGAGATATTTTCTTCTGTTGCAAAAATGACATCCATTAGATTTTGGCTTTTTATTGTTGTTGCTTATGATTTAGAGGTTGAGCAAATGAATGTGAAAATTGCTTTCCTTCATGGTGACTTGGAGGAGGATATTTATATGACATAGCCAGAGTACTATGTGATGAAATATAAAAGTAAATTGGTTTGAAAATTGAAGAAATCTTTGTATTGTTTAAAATAGAGTCTAGGATGTGGTACCAAAAATTTGATACATATGCGTTGAGTTTGGGATTTGAGCATTCTAAATCAGATCATTGTGTTTATTATAAAACTAATGGTGATCATTTCCTATTTATTGCATTAAATGTTGATGATATGTTATTCATTGGTAAAGGGAAAGGTATGATTTCAGAACTAAAATCTCAACTTGTTGCTTAGTTTGAAATGAAAGATCTTGGTGCAGCTAAACAAATTCTTGGGATGAAAATTAGAAGAGATAGAGTGAATAGAAATCTATGGCTTGGCCAAAGTATGTCAATTCAATTTTACAGAGGTTTGTTATGAAATATTGTAGACCATTGTGTGTTCCTATTTCAGTTGGAATAAAGTTAACTATTTTAGATTGTCCAGCATACCCATTGGAGATGGAAGACATGAGTAGAGTGCCTTACCAGAGTGCAATTGGAAGTTTTATGTATGCTATGGTTTGTACTAGAACATACATTTCCCAAGTAGTGGGAGTTCTTTCTAGATATATGTCTAATCCTGGTAGAGTTCATTAGGATGCAATTTAAAGAGTCTTTAGATATTTGTGTGGTACCTCAGATTATTCCTTGTGTTATCATAGTATTATGACTGAAGATGATATTTCCCTTGATATTCATGGTTATGTGGATTCAGACTGGGTAGGTGATGTTGATAGTAGAAGATCCACCAATGCGTATGTGTTTACTTTATTTGGTGGTGTGATTAGTTGGATGAGTAAGCAATAGGTTGTGGTTGCTTTGTCCACTACTAAAGCAGAGTATATGACAACTACTCATGCTTGTATAGAATCCATTTGGATTAAGAGACTATGTTCAGATATTGGAATAAAACAAGGTGTAGTAAAAATTTATTATGACAATCAGAGTACAATATGTCTAGCTAAGAACCCGACATTTCTTGCCAAGACCAAGAACATTGATGTACAATATCATTTTGTTAGAGATATGGTCAAAGATGACAGGGTGAATTTGGTTAAGGTAGAGACTTTGATGAATTTTGTTGATTCTTTAACTAAGCCTGTGAGTATGAAGAAGTTCAAATGTTGTTCAGAGACTATGGGCCTTTTGACCCCTAGCAATAAGGGATGATGATGACATCCTTCCATTTTCCATTTTCTGACGATGACGGGGGGAGGGGGGGTGTGGGAGGACCCCGAACCCCCCCTCGCACGAGGGGTTTGGGGGGATAATCCCCCATCTAAGGTCTAGGGGAAGCGTTCCCTGGTGGGGGCTCGAGGGTAGCGCCCCCCGAAGGAAATTTTTATTTATATTTTATTATTGTAAATCTGGACCATTCATCATTATGTCTCATATCTGACGGTCGATATTTTATTAGCTTGAATTTCCCTAGAAGGCATCCCTATTTTATGAGGGTGTTGTATTATGGTTGTGTATTAAGATATATTTTGAGAGTTTGATAGTAGTTATGTTGCCTCTAGATCTCTAATTAGTGATACTCCTATGAGAAGCTTTCTCTGCAAGTATATTGTAATCTTTTTTATTTTTGGATAATATATTGGGTGACTTTTGGAGTGGGATTTATCTCCCAAAATGGTTTTCCCCATGTAAATCATTGTATTGTGGTATGCATGATATTTGTATTTATTTCTGTTAAGTTTCTGTAACTGTTAAAGATCTATAAAAGTTTGCATTATTCTCCTCTCAAGGCTAGTGTAGAAAGTTGTTCCTCTACCTTAGCTTCCTTACAAGAAGGTCCATGGTACAAGGCCATGAACAAGCTACTAGACGATCACTTACCTTTTCAAATACAAGTTTTTTGAAGGAGCCAATCTCCCTTGAAATAAAATTATTTTCACCATCTAGCCATAGAAAGTGATGATTCTTTCTTGCATGCATTTAATTATGAAAATTGTCCAAGAAGTGGAGGCTAACCCCACCTTCAATAGATCACTACTACATAGTAACAAAAAAAAAAAGGTGTTGGACCTATTCCATGATGCATCATTTATGTTCACAACATTAAGGGGTGAAACTTGATAAAATAAGATAGCATAAAAAAAATTATAACTCATGGTATAAAGTAAACATCCCTCACATATGAGTGCATTGTTTTCATACTCACTAACCTCATCATATGAATTGAGGTAAAATGATAATTCCTCCAATTCATATATCGAAGAAAATTGTGTTTGAGTATGACCTTTCTTAACACATGAAAGGAAATAATCTTGCATTCCAAATTAGAATTCCTCAAGCTTAGTCACACTATAAGCTAAGGAACAACATGTTGGTCTTCAACTTGGAATATGTGTTGTTTCTCAACATTATCATCACTTGTATGTTTGACTCATATAATGGATTCAAATTTAGGCACACTATCATGCACAACATTAGAAGCCATGTACCTTTAGAAAGGAAAGTTTCATAATCAACATGTTGGTTTAAAAAAAAATCTCAATCCATTTTTTAACAATCAAGGATCCATTTAAGCTATAATACCAATTGGTGAGATACAAAATTAAAAATCTAAAAAACACATGCAAATATCAATTAAGTTTCCTTAATATAGAATTTCCATGCAAAATTTCAATCTCCTTATCATGCTTTAAATATCCACTTTAACATGCTTGAAACAACCACCTTAGATAAAATTAAAACAAAAATAAAAGGAAGATAGTATCACCATAAGATAGTAGAAACAAAGAGGCACAAATCAATAGCATAAGAATGCAAGAAACTCTAGAAGATCATCTCACAACAAAAGATTTACACATGGAGAAATAATTTTGGAAAAACTCCCCACCAAGAAGAGAGGCCAAGCATGTATTAAATTCAAATGCAAGATTACAATATAGTCACTTTTGTCACTCCTTTCTATCTTCAATTCATCCAAACCTATGTATAGATATTTTCTCACATCTCACACACTCCCTCAAGCACCAACACACAAAATTTTCTTACTTACTAATTTATTCTTACTTACTACCACCTTAAGCACCTCTTAAATAGTGTTTTCATACCCTAAATGGGACATTCAAGTTGGTTTCACATTCCAACAACCCTTCTTGGAAATCTACAAGATTTCTTAACATAGGCCAATGTAGGTTGTAACCAAATTTCTAACTCCATTTGGGAACCTAATTTTTTGTTAGTTCCAATGTGATTCAAGACATTTAATTTTCATCCCAAAATTGATTTCAAGTACCAAAAAAGTTACCACTCTAGTAAAATATTGATGGTGAAAAAATATTATGACACATTAATCCTAACATTCTTCCACTTAACATCATACATTGTAAATACATCCATAGGAAAGCCAACAAGAGAAAAACCTTCCTTAGCCATCCTTGTACCACTTTATTATTTAACATCCTCTCATAATCTAAAAGGATACTGGTTGGAATAGCAACCACACCAAGTTTCTAGCTCATCCAATATAACCATACCTCAAAAATAGGGTAAGAAAAAATAACATAGGTAGAATTCTATGTCATCAACATATCAACCCAAAACTGCAATCAGTTCCTTATATATCCACCAATCTAATCACCCATCCTCTCATCTCAATGCAATATACCATTGCACAAATAAGGTCAATTAACAAATTTTGCATCAACATTGAATTGATTTTTGGATAGATAGTCCACATTTGAGTCATCAATGCAACCAATGGGTAAATAGAGCTCATTAAATTTATCATCAATGCAAACTCATCATAACATCAACAACCCAAAAATCAAGACAACCAAAATGATACATTGCCAATGAAGAACATACATATCTAGGAACTCCCAGTACATCGGTAATACCAAATATAAAAATAGATCAAAGCATACCAAGTCTACCTATAATAATCATGTAGAGGATGTGGCTAAATACTTTATCACATAGTGTTAAGGAAACATACAATGATATGCATAAAACATCTCTCATTACCAAGATCAAAATAACTCTCCCAAGTCCTCTAAACCAATGAATAAGGATATCAAGGATCTATCAAATTTTTTCCTACAAAAATGAAGTAAAAACAATATTACTCGACTCCACATAAAACTCAAATTCATAAACTTCAAAAATTTAGGACGAATAAAATATAATAGGAAAGAGAGAACTTAAAAATCAAACCATATACTTGTACAACACTAACATATGCCAAGCTCTGTAAAGTAAGTTCTCCTCTAGCATTCCAAAACTAAAAGGAAATCAACATCTAACAACTCAAATTAGAATGGAAATATAGTAGCAATAGTGGTAAATATCTCAAATTGAATGTAGACCAGATCAACCAATCATTCTCACAATATTGTAATATACCTGTAGTGTCAAAAATTGCCACCCTTGACAATTTCACACTACCTTGACACCCTATTTTTCTTATATTATTAATTATAATAATAATTTACCAATTTCAAGACTAGATTACTAAAATATATTTAAATCCTCGCCATCCTGACAATTTTGGGCCAAAAAGTAATAAACTAGAGTGTAGGGCACCCTAGTCCAAAAAGATTGTTTTGAATATTCAAAATTTTGATTGGCAGGCTTTTATGATTTGAAAATGACCCCAGGTCGGACCCTACCCAAAAGGATTAATTAAAATGCATATAAAAACACGTTTTCTTCTCATTTTGAACATTAAGGAAGCAATTTATGAATGGGAGATCAATTATGATGCAATTATGAAGAAGTATTGAGTTATCCTCTACATGGTAGCTTTAAAAATCTATGGTATATGTGAGCAAAATTTTTGCAAGTCTATTAAGAAATCAAGACATCCATCAATCAAATTGTGTGTGGCATCTCTTCTTCAAGGGTTTTGACATCAAGGTAATACTATATTTTTTTTATCATTCATCAATTTCAGTCAATCATTATGTTTTAGCCTCTGCCCTAGCCAGGGTATGTTCTCTTGATCATCATCAATCATTGTAAGTGGAGGTAGAAATACCAAATCTAGGGTTTGACTTAGGCAAGCCCCTATACAACACAACCTTTCCCCCATTTTCATGTGTGCAGGTTAGATATGAAGGTTTCAACCAATGATAGTCCAGGGAAGAAGACTGCAGAACTTAGCCTATAATCTAGAACTTTCAAATCCAAAAAAGAAGGAGTCATACAAGGGTGCCACATGCCCTAGTTGAGAAAAAAATAGCTCGGATTTTAGTCACATATTCCTTTCTATCATTATTTTTTGGTTTTGTGTCCATATTGTTACTTTTGATTATCGTTTCTATGATAAATTACATCTTTAGATCTAGGGTTACATATCAAATAGGATCATTAAATCGTACATCAAATTCATCATCCTCATAACCTAAAAAAAAAACATAAACCATAGGAGGTTGGTTCTCCATTGTGGTAGCAAGTCAATCATAAACCCTAGGAAATTTATGTTTAATGTTTTGTAAGTGAAAAGGAGGTAATACTAGTTATCCTAATTGGATACAGGATCACCTTTCCTACATAAAATACCCAAAACCACAAACCATGTCCTATACCTCTCCAAAAAAGTCCCGAGAACTAATACCATAGTGCAAGACCAAAATAAGGAGAATAACAAAAATCCATTAAATTATGAATCTAATTCTCAATTATCCTTTAGAACTCACAAATATCAAGAATAATGTGTATGAGAAGACAATAAAAAAATTAAATAATGCATCTAATAAATAAGTGGGAAACAACTCTTAGATCATTCACTTGCCAAGTAGATCAAGAGCAAGACACAAGATTGTCCTATACATATAATAACAATTAATAAAAGCATACAATAAATGGCAACCCTCTCATCAAGCCCATAATGGACTCATGCCCAAATCTAGGTGTAGGATCCTCAATCTCACTATTGAAAAAATACATAACAAGTAATCATTCCAATACATACCTCTACGTACAAGATAAACCTAGCCTTACCCAAGTATCTCTAGTGTCTATGAACATCTACCAATTAATCCATGTCAAATTCATATGCAACCTAAAAAAACATAGCTCCAAGAAAAATATTAATACTCAAAATCAAAAGGAACTAACAAGACCACTGCCAAAGCTCCAATTATAAAATCAAGAGCATATCATGACACCATGATTTAACATTTTTCTCAAAAGAAGATCATATGCTCCAACAAACATATTTTTCTCCCAAGATAACTAGTACATTCTAAAACTCTAACTTATGATCAAGAGTGAACTATGACATAATACCATACATCCTCTAAACCAAGGATCATCTGTAAAAATTGACAAGTCATAAATGACATCTTACCAAAGACTCTAAGAGTCCTTCATGGAAAAACAAGATGTCATAAACCTCTTCAAATAAAATTAAGATCAAGAATCCTCTATCAATACAACCAAGTATGTCAACAAACTCTCATAATAACTTAAGGGAAGAATCCAAGGCCTCCTTATGACACTAATTAACCATCTTCTAATCAAATATTATTAATTATTCACTACACACCACCACCACAACAACAAAATATTATAACCAACATATTGAAACAAAGAAGATATAAACACTATGTAACTACACAAAAATACCATTGAAAGTGATACCAAGTTATACATGACATCATGACCAATATCATTCCCAAAAATCTACTAAAAGTGAACAAAGCTTGTCAATGACCATAGACTATGACTACATATTCTAATGAATAACTATATCAAGTATTCCATCACCTTTTCTATGTATCACTATAATAAGCATACCAATGTAACTGAGGCGACCAAGAATAAGGCCTACTAGAAAAAATCCACATAAGAAAATTTACAAGATCTACACATATGCAACATCTCATGATATAAATACATAATCAATGATCTAATTACAAGTAGATAAATAAACATATTCAATATCACATCAATATCATGTAGAATAGAGGTAACCAAGTCTAACATGTAGATTTCCAAGACTCAAACACTAGAATTAATGCTAGACTTGATTTTCCAAGAAAATGCACATACGATTACCCATACATCAATAAGAACCTAATAAGAATCCCTAAAAATCTATAATTATTTCCATCTAGAAAACTCTAAGAATTTGAACACAATATTTCCATAAATGTACAAACCAAAGATTGTGGTTAACAAGTAAAACCTATAAAAAATTTCTCTTTGTAAATGTAAATTCACTTAACCATCTAGACATTCACATCACCAAATATGCCATCTAAAACAATGGAATATCATAAATATACAAACACACAACCTTTTAGAAAAAAGGAAAAATGTAAAAATTATGAAGGAACTAAGTTTTCCAAGACAAGATAAAGGAAAAAAGTTGGTAGAAGAGGATGGTGATGGGAAACATCTTGTTTGGTGTGTTGTGTGCTAGTGTTTACAGGCCCTATTCATGCTTGTTTGTAGTTGTTTGGGATATTTTTGGCACAGACAATAGGAGTTTATTAGAGTGTAAGGTGTCTGGTTTCTCCGTGGCATGTGGTGTTACAACTTTAGGGTTTTTTTTTTGGGTTTTTAGGGGGTGTGGTTGGTGTTGTAGGGTGTGGGGAAAGCTTTCTTGCCATCCTTTTTTATTTCTTAGTTTTTGGAAATGGCCTTAGGTGTAGGCCCGAGTATTTTTCAAAATTTATTTTCAGAGATCTTGTCAAGGGGTGAACCCTCCCCTTCTATGCATGCAAATTTTATCAAGTTTTTGAACAAAACCTCAGGTGGTGAGGGTTAGACCCAAAATGGTGGATCTCGTATCCAGAAAGTGAATGGCTACCTTGAAAGAAGTGTTGATCGACCCATATTGGTGATCAAACCAGATTCTGTAGTGAAGGATGTCAATTATCTAATTAACCATTACTTAATTTGTGAGTTTATGGGAAGTTGAGTCTTGTTTCCACTATTGGAATTATGGACACGCCAAACATGGAACCCAGTAGGTGAGATAGAGGTGATGTTGACAGCTAATAATTATTGCATGGTGGTGTTCTTGTGCTTGGCATTTCACAACAAGGCCTATGGGGGGTCCATAATTTTAAAACCAGGTGGGCCTTTTTATTAATCCTTGAAATATAGGGTTTAATCCTTCTAAGGAGCTCCCATCATGGGTTTTTGTGTGGGTTAGACTCTCATGGCTTCCATTGGAGTTTTGGAGAAATGATATTTTGCACATGATTGCTTTTTTGTTGGGCAAGCCATTTGGCCCATTGCAATAGACACTAGATAAGAAGGCAATACCTTATCCTCATAATTGTATTGAAATTTATTTGAATAACCCATTTCTATATTAATTGGAAATTTGGGTTGGAGACACTACATGGGTTCAATAGCTTGAATATGAAGCTCTTCCTTCTCAGTGCCATATTTTTCATGTGTATGTGCATTTGCAATGAAAATTTCATAAAATTAACCCTTTGGGGAAGGAAACTAATGGAACTACAACCAAGGTTGCATCTCACTCAGAGCAGGAAAAGGATAAAGGGAAAGCCCCTATGATAGAGGGGGGTGCAAATAAAGAGGGTTTTGTCCTAGTAAAGTCTCGTATTAGGGAAGGGGCCAAAAGTGACCCCTTAAAGATATACAAGGGGAGGAGACCTATAATCCCTTTGAGGCTCCAGAAGATTTTGATGGTCATGAAGGGATTCTAGAAAGAGAAAATTTGAGAGTAGTCAATTTGGCGATTGAGTATTTGTCATTCAAGGAGGATGCCAACCAAAACAGATAGTTGGTGGAGTATTTTGCATCTCAAATGGATATTGATTAGGTTCTTGGTGTCCAATATGAGTTGATTCCTTTAGAGAGTTTAGAGTTGGTTGAGGAACTGACCCAATAGAATCATGATCTCAGCCTAGACATGGTGGTTTCATCTCTTGGTAAAGGCAATAAAGGCATATCAACATTAGGATTGTAGCAGAAGAAATCCAAAAAGGGGGTTCTTGAGAAGCCTCTCAAAGTGGGGATGAAAAAGGACCAAGAAAAAATAAAATTAATGGGTGAGAATTTGGTGGAGTCAAGGTCAGTTAAGAATATTGACTCCCTTTCTTAACTCTAAAAAATGATTATTATTTCTTGGAATGGAAGGGGATTGAATAGCAACTCGATACAAATGACTATTATTGAGTTAATTAGAGTGCATTCTATTGATTTTTTATTTATTCAAGATTCAAAAGTGTCTATGGAAGAAATGATCAACATGTTAGATGCATAGGACAATTGAGAGGGGGTGAATCAATTGTATACTTTAAAAATTCAATCCATCAATATATATTTGAACCCTTATCAACCATTAAACCCTTATTATGCATTATAAAAATGTAAAGATGAGAAACAGTAATGCAAACACATCAAACACATAGGAACACAAGATTTACAAAGAAAACCCAAGAAGGGAAAAACCATGATGAGGATTAGCTCAGAATATAAAGTAATAGCAACACTAAATACAATAGGCTCATTATTGGAGGTCTCACTACCCCAAAATAAAGAAGGGATCACTACCAAAGGACTCACTGTCGAGAAGAAAGAAGATAGAAGAAGGGGTGGCTCACTGCCAATTTGAACTGCTAACAATGCATCTCTCTTATGCTGAAGGTATAGTTCAACTGAAGCACAAACAACTCATTCAACAAACTAAAATGTTGAAACCTTTTTCTCACTACATCTGGGAGTCATAGGCATTAAATATCACACTCAAAACACCACACTTGATCACTTTCACATCTTTCACATCACACACACTCACTACTTAATCCACACAACAACTCACCTTGTATCTATACCAACCGCACCCTAAAAAAATCAATTAGCTTAGCCTTAAGGACATGTATGAACCTCAACTACGCAACATCAAATAGGTTGACACCAAACACTTCCAAGTTGTAAAGAAGTGAAGGTAGACCACACCACAACTTAGTTGGGACCCAAATATACAATTAAACACTTCTCAACACTTCAACAAACAACAATCATCCTCCACAAGTAACACTAGCATGCCAAGTCATCCAAACCTACACTAAAACTAATAAGTGATCACAAGCATGCCTCTCCAGGTCCAAAAATATCTCATGGAACACATAAAAACATTCCAAAATATCTCAAAATATTCCACATCAAAATATTCTCCACTGCTACTACAACCTCTTGAAACTTAAGAACACCTTTATTAGGTGCAACTAGAAACATTGGCACATATATCCAACACACGAAACAACCTTGGGGAACACCACAAAACCTAAAAATTCAAGGGAAGGTAGATACAAAATATTTAAGCATATTCCAAAATCTACAAGATAAGAACCTTCAATGAGGAGAAATATGGAGTAATCTCATCTCTCCTAGACACACTGTTTCATCAGACAAACATATTGTCAAACACATCTTCCATTGTAGAATGATCCAAAACTTGAAACTCTAGATATAGAATCTTTGAACACGTCTAATCATCATATCCAAGCCTTGCAAGTATATCTTCAACCATGAAGAAATGTGGATCAGAACACTGAACACCACTTTGTCACACTAAACTCTCTTTTATTCAAATTTTCTCAAAAGCACTTAGAAACCAAATGAACCAACTGCATTAGCAACACTACTAACATCTCTAGAACACATATACAATATCTATAACACTTCTTATTAACCATAACACATCCATGCTACTAACAATCTCATCAAACACAACTTTTGCAACTATACTAAAGTAAGACATCAATACCAACAACTCTAGGTTTCCAAAAACTCTAATGATAGGGGTTGACATCATCAACACCAACAAAATTATAACATTCTCAAGTCATACAAGGGGTTGACATCACTAAAAACAACCAAAAAACTCACAAACAACTCAAGATTCCAACAATATCCCCCTTTGTCATTGATGGCAACACCCGCTTTCTAAAAAAATGTCAATAACAAAAACAACTAATAGTAACTCTACAATAAGCAACAACAAGAAACACTCCCCCTAACTGAGCAACTCTCACTCTTGAACACTCTCTGCTCCCTGTGGTCTTCAAACCATATTCTATTATGCACTATGGTTTTCAACCAAATTTCTCCCCCTTTTACATAAATGGCAAAGGGCTATAGACACATCCAACTCTCTTTCCTATATTGAATTCTTTTTCTCCCCCCCTTTGACAACATTTAAAGGGAAACACCTACACCTTTCACACATGATCTGCATAGAATTTTTATTTTCTGCTTTCCCTTTTGACATCTGTATAGACCACTTGCAACACCAGCAAGCAAATTGCACTAACTAGTAACCATTACTACCTACTCCCCTTGAGAGGTAGCTACCATCAGTCTAGAACAAAAGAATAAATCTTGAATTGATCCACTAGATTGATGCATATTTTTATGCATCTAGTTGAAAGGATGGGTAGTATCCCCTAGCTTGTGTAAGAGATACTCAAATGTATCTTTAGAAAGAGCCTTTGTAAAAATATCTACAACTTGATCTCTATCTTCACCTCATTTTTTGCAACCTTTTCTCTTACAAAGTGATACCAAATTGAGATATGCTTTGTTCTTGAATGAATCACTAGACTCTTTGGTATATTTATCGCACTTGTATTATCAAATAGGATAGATATAGGTTCATCATATGATATTCTGATATTCTTCAATGTTTGCTTCATCCACAACACCTGTGTGTAGCAAGATGCCACTACAATGTACTCTGCCTCTGCAACTTACATAATGACACAAAGTCTTGTTTCTTACTCAACCATGAAACCAATATACTTCCAAGAAAGAAAGCACCTCCACTTGTACTTCTTCTATCATCCATGTAACTTGCCCAATTTGTATCAGTTTATGCACTCAACAAGAAGTTAGTATCCTTAGGATACCACAAACCATAGTCTGGAGTGCCCTGTGTCTGCGAGCAACATTTTATCACCAATTCATCTTCTTCCTTGTATAATTAAATAATTTAATTATTTAATTATTCTCTAATGTCATTTTCTTCTATTAATTAAATAATTTTTAATTATTTAATTCATTCATTTTATCCCCTTTCCTCCTTTGATTAATTTAAATAAATATCAATTTTATTTAAATTACATCATTGATTTACCTTTTTCTATCCATAATTAATTAAATTATTATTTATTTAATTATTTATTCCCATTTTTCTTTATAATTAAATAATTAATCATTAGCCTTTTCTCTCCAATAATTAAATAAATTATATTTATTTAATTATTTTTCATTTTCTTATCTCCATAATTAAATAATTATTTTTACACTCCACCTTTCTTATATAGTCAAATAATTATTTGTAATTATTTAATTATTCATTTTCCCTCATTTAAATTAAATAATTGTCATTATTTAATTTGAATTTCTTCTTGGCTAAGCCCTAAATCTCAACACTTTCTTGAGTTTTGGTCCATTCATCTCCATCTTTATCTCTTCTTGTCTCAATTAACCTTATCCATTAATCATGATCCCTCATCTTTTAATCCTAGCCCTTCATTTGAAATGTGATTTCTATAAAAGCAAGCCCTCTTCTTCATTTGTCCCCTAACCACAATCTTTGAAAATTTTCTATCAAGAGATCAAGCTATCAAGTCAACATCAAGCTCATTAAGTATATTGGATACTACAAATCTATGAATAGGCAAAGAAAAATGGAGAAGAGCAATGCCGGTGTTTCAATTATGACATAGAGATTGAGGTTGTATTACTTCATTTATTTATATTTCTATGTTCATTTGTGCTTCATTGTTGGATCTAGAGTTTTATTACTTGAATTAGGTAGTTTTGTGGTTGCTACTATTGATTCATGCATGCTCTCTAAGATTTTAACCCTATTCATAGTTGGTGAACCCGACATGAATCAAACATCCTTATTGCATCTTTATTTTTATGAGGTTTTTCTAACCTTATCTTGTTGTTTTGTTCAAATTTTTTTGAGACTAACCTTGTGTAGATTAGATTGAAGTCAAAACCCTACAATTTTCCAAAGATTTGATCATCTCTTAAATGACAACAATTTTTTTCACAAAATTTCTTTTGTAGGTTTGGGATGGTATCAGGAGCTTTCACTTAGAAACTCAAATTTTTTGGACATGTTTTGAGCGATTTATAATTTTTTTAATGTTTTTTCATGAAAAATTAATTTTGGGAGAAAATCAACTAATTTTTTGGATTTTCTTATATTTCTGAAAATCTCTCAGAATTCTAATGGGGTCTATTCTTTGTTTTTTTAGTTTTGATGAAAAATAATTAGAAAAAACTTAGATCTTTGAAAATTAGGGTTTTAGAAATATTTGATCATATCTTACAAATGGGTGCAATTTTTTTCACAAAATTTGTTTTGCAAGTTTAGGATGGTATTAGGAGCTTTCAATCAAAAACTCAAATTGTTTGGATTTGTTTTGAGAAATTTATAATTTTTTATGAATTTTGTTTTTTTGGAGAAAATCAGTGATTTTTTCAGATTTTCTTATATTTATGGAAATATTTCAGAATTATAATGGGGGTCTGCTCTTTATGTTTTTAATTTTGATGAAAATTAATTCATGAAAAATTAGATCTTTAAAAATTAGGTTTTTCAATAAATCTACTCTCTAGGGCTAAAGTCAAGAAATTTTTCTAAAATTAATACATTTTCAAAAAGCTGTCAAAATTTTAGCAGGGGTGTCTCTTTTGAATTTTAATTTTTGGAGTCAAAATTATTTCAAAAAATTTGAATCTTGTTAATTAGATCAAAAAATTAAAAATTAAAAAAAGGGGGGTGTTAAATTTTGCAGCTACTAATTTTTGGTTTTTGCAGGGGTATCTAGTTGCACGTTTGTGCTTTCTTGGATTTTTTGAGCAATTTATAATTTTTTATGATTTTTTATGAAAAATTAATTTTGGGAGAAAATTAGTGAATTTTTTAGATTTTCTTATATTTATGGAAATATTTCAGAATTATAATGGGGGTTTTTTCTTTATGTTTTTAATTTTGATGAAAAATTAGATCTTTAAAAATTAGGGTTTTTCAATAAATCTACTCTCTAGGGCTAAAATCAAGAAATTTTTCTAAATTTTTTACATTTTCAAAAAGCTCTCAGAATTTTAGCAAGGATGTATTTTTTGAATTTTAATTTTTGGAGTCAATATTATTTAAAAAAAATGAATCTTGTTAATTAGATCAAAATAAAAAAATAAAAAAAATAAAAATAAAAAAGAGGGGTGTTAAATTGTGCAGCTACTAATTTTTGGTTTTTGTAGGGGTATCTAGTTGAGTGTTTGTGCTTTCTTAGATTAGCTCGCATTTCAATTTGGTGCATTAAAAAGAACCTTTGTTTAAAGTGTCTTGTGTGCTTGCACGCTTTATGTTGTAGAACCCTAAGGTGTTGGTGAAAGTATCCTCTCCCCTCACCTTCGTGGATCTTGGGTGTAAGAGAAATCACTACACACATTATTTTTACTTTTGTAGAAGGGCCTACCTTTAAGAAGTGATCACTCCAAGGGGTACAACCCAAAGCAATTTTTCCCTCGGGCCACTATATAAAAGATTAAGGCGAAAGCTAAGGTCTAATTAGTGAGTACCTTGTTGACAGTGCCAATCTAAAATGGGAAGTTACCCACATTCATGTGAGGTATTTTGAGTACCCAAGTAGGGTTGGTTACAACCTTAAGTGGCTTGTTGGGTGCTAGCAAGGAGTTAAGTCCCCAAGCAGTGACTACAAACCTTATTTTAGAGGCCCACCCTATTGATTGAGTTGTTGTTGTCATTCTTAGTGCAAGGGATGTAGACCTCACCCTGAAGTTACTCACCATATGGGTCCCTTGAGATGAGACAAAAATCCCTGATTTAGCATAAGCTATGCGTAGCTTTTTCAGCGATAGGGTAATTGGATCATCCTTCAAATCCTAGAGGCCCCTACCTGTCCTCTCTTGCAAAGACAAGAGTGTACACACCCATTTAGGTGTTCCTACATTTGAGTCAGAGGAGATTCCAAGTTGTGGGCTTGAGATTGTTGCTATTGGCCTTGACCTTAGGATTAGGAAGTTTTTTTATTTGTGATAAGACCAGTGGAAATTGAGTTGAATTTGGCCTATGAACATACACTATTTGCATAAAAATTTGGGCAATCACACAACAACCATTGTGTCTTATTGTTTGCAGTGTTTTCTTGCCACAACAATCATCAAATAAAAAGACATAGAAAACATCAAATTCCAACTTCTAGTTTCCTTACAGATTGTTGTTTTACATTCAGACAAGAGACTTGTTAGGTTCAGTTAGTCCATCCATAACATCTCATTATTCATCCTAGGTCACCTTGCATAGTCCTAGTTTGCATACCTTGGTCTATGTCATACCTTGGGGTTCGTTGTTCATTGCCATAGTAAGTTCTATAAGGACATTTATGCAATCAAATACAAGCTTGATCTCAAGATAGAAAGTCCCAATTTATCCATTTCTTTCTTCCATTTCGTTCCTCATCCACTTTCTTTTTGCACTAACATTTCATCCATCCATCTGATTATCTAAATTTGCCAATTTTTTTACAAATTTTCAAAAAAAATCAATTATCTCGAGGGGGCATCATCATATCCTGTGTCCACTGGGGCACACTAGTGATCTCGTGGGTTGATTTTTTTTCTTGATTATTCTTTGACACAACATGATAAACTGCATTATGTCAAAGAGGGGCAAAATGTAGACACTGAAAAATATCCCACATCTACGAGCAACATTTTATCACTAATTCGTCTTCTTCCTTGTATAATTAAATAATTTTAATTATTTAATTATTCTCTAATGTCATTTTCTTCTATTAACTACATAATTTTTAATTATTTAATTAATTCATTTTATCCCCTTTCCTCCTTTGATTAATTTAAATAAATATCAATTTTATTTAAATTACATCACTTATTTACCTTTTTCTATCAATATTTAAATAAATAATAATTTATTTAATTATTTATTCTCATTTTCCTCTATAATTGAATATTATTTTAATTATTTAATTATTCATTAGCCTTTTCTCTTCAATAATTAAATAAATTGTATTTATTTAATTATTTTCTTATCTCCATAATTAAATAATTATTTTTAATTATTTAATTATTTGTCATTTTCCTTCATCTCTCTATTAAATAATTATTTTTAATATTTAATTATTCATTTTCCCTCCTTTAAATTAAATAATTGTCATTATTTAATTTGAATTTCTTCTTAGCTAAGCCCTAAGTCTCAACCACTTTCTTGAGTTTTGGTCCATTCATCCCCATCCTTATCTCTTGTTGTCTCAATTAACCTTGTCCATTGATCATGATCCATCATTTTTAATCCTAGCCCTTCATTTGAATTGGGATTTCTATAAAAGCAATCCCTCTTCTTCATTTGTCCCCTAACCACAATCTTTGAAGTTTTACTATCAGGAGATCGAGCTATCAAGTCAACATCAAGCTCATTAAGTATATTGCATACTAAAATTCTATAAATAGGCAAAGAAAAATGGAGAAGAGCAATGAAGGTGATTCAATTATGACATAGAGATTGAGGTTGTATTGCTTCATTTATTTGTATTTCTATGTTCATTTGTGTTTCATTGTTGGATCTAGGGTCTTATTACTTGAATTAGGTAGTTTTGTGGTTGTTACTATTGATTTATGCATGCTCCCTAAGTTTTAGCCCTATCCACATAAATTATTTTTGTTTGATATAGTATTTCTCAATCCCTTGGACTATCCTACATCATAAAAATACATCCATATGAATTGAAGGTAAAGGAATGAAAAATATTTTAAAAATTGAACAACCATAAAATCTATACCCATTTAAGTTAATTGAGTTACTAAAGCAACTAGAGAACAAGAAAGATAATATCCCTATTCCCCTTACCTAGAAACTAAACCTTATGGAAATTTGAAAAAAAATTGAGAATTTTTGGAATAATATGTATCATACAAGGATGCAAGGAGAATATCAATTTTCATCCCATAAGAGACCATTAAATATGCACAATCCTCTGATATTGTGGAATGCCTTAGCGTTGCTCAAAAATATGCATTATGAATAGTAATGTTGAGGGCGATTATTTAAACTTAGGTTCATAATGATCCATGGATGGGCTCCTCAATTGAAGCTAAATGAAATCCTTTGATAGGTAAGTGAGATCATTTCTAGGTCCCAACTCATGAGTTTTTCACACTTCTACTAAGAAGATGATAGGTCACTAGGCTACTTGATAAAATTTAGTGTCATGTGTGACTCTTTTTCCTCCATTTCAAGATCACATATGTTTGATTTAGGTGGCCATCATTACCTTTTCTAAATTTATTCAATCCCTCTTGCAAGGGAACCATTTCCTCTAATTGGTCCCTTTAAGCCTTCCTCACTTTGTTAAGGATTTGCATTATTTATAAATATATTTCAATATTATCTCATCCTCATTGTGTGGAAGATTGATGAAATAATTAAGTCTTAATTATAAAATTAAGGATGGTTTGATATGGGATGACCCCTTTGAATCACATTTGTACCATAATTCATCAAGAGAGATATCTTGTTGGGTATTTTCTCTCATTTCGGTTAAAACACAACATTCTTCTTTTCTCTTATTTCTTTTAAAGTTTATTTGTCACTTGACATTATGTCTATTTTGTGATATTTTACTATCATGATGTTGTGAACTTTGTAAGATACTTGTTACTACCAAAACAAATTTCATTTCAAGTGAATATTTTTAATAATAAGGTTACAAATATTTTATCAATCGTAGAATGTTAGATTTATTTTATATTTATGCAATTTTTACAACAAAATGGAAGGGAGGAATTTCTAAAGATATATCTATAAATTCAAAAATAACTAATACTTTTATGTATAATATAAATTCTAAAAATAACAATTATAATTTTTTATGGCTACTAAATGTTTAGTCAAGGAAAAATAATCCTAATTTAGAATTTAAACTATTCTATAGTGAAAACAAATACTATTGTATACTCCATAATTTTAACATATCATTGATGGTGAAGCCACAAATCTATATTTTATGTGAAACATGAGTTCTTGATAAATCCTACTTCTTGGCCATGTCTAGGTTGGTCCTAATTCAAATAAATGATATTTATAATTAGGACTAGAGGAGTCTAAGACCAAAAACTCAACATGTAGCATGAAACTTAGAATAGATATACTTCTAGAATTATCAATATGGAAGTTTTAACACTCCTCTTATAAAAAATGATATCCATACAAGATGGTTTGAAAGTTTTGGTAATAGGACGTGATGATGTTGCTATATTATCCATTTTTAGACGATTCATTTTATTAGTGGAGTACATATGGTGGAGGATGGTGTTTTTTCATATAACCTTAGTGATGTGAATAGGGATTGTAATGGTGGAGTAGTCATTTTATTCTATATTACATTTATATGACATTTTTTTGAATGAGTGGTAGACATGTAATTATCCTTGTAGACAATATTTTAGCCAGTATGCTATTTCAATCTAATTATTTCTCTCTTGTAATATTTTAAGCCTCCAACCATGTGCACAAGATTCATCTATAAGAACATGATGTACAAGTTGTGATCTTCGTTCTTAAATAAAGACCCTTAATAAAAATATATTTATTTAATTGAAATTTAATTAATTTATGTTATAAGATATTATATAAAGATAATAAAATTATCTATATATTTTAAATTTATCTTATCCATTTATTTTAAATGTATTACTACAAATTAATAAGTATAAAGTTTAAATAGTAAACTTTACTTAACTAAACAACTTAGTTTGATTTCATATTTTTAATATATAAGATATTTTTTTCTCCTACTAAAAAATAAAATAAAATAAAATATCATGAATTTTTATTGAAATAATGATAAATACCAAGCAATTAGAATCTTACCCCTAAAATCGCAAATAATCCCAAATGAGAAAGGATTATTATATGCTTTATTATTTTTGAGCATTTTTCCTCATTGACCTGCTAATGCAAGAATATAGAAAAAATTAATAATATGAAAAAAATTATTTAAAAATAAAACTATTTTTATAAATCACTTAAAATAACTTTAAAAATTGATGTTTCTTTTTTAATTTCTATATTATTTAATTTCAACACAAACAAATTTCAAACTAAAAGTGTTTGAGAAGTGACATGTAGAGTAGGTTTAGTGTTGAATCTTAATGATTGCTAATGAAATGATTTTACTAGTAAATAATTTATTGTAGATGTCATAATTATTTTTTGATAAAAGTGGTTGAGCCATTGTAAGAAGTTTCTAATGATTCTTGAAGGAGTTTTACAAAATGCACAGTCCAGAATTCAAAATATTCCTGCAAGATCGTAGATACCATGATTATTTTAAGTAAATTATTATTATTTAAAAAGAAAAATTAAAATTAATCAGACACATTATAATATGTAGAAATTTGATACAATTTAACATTTAAGTGTTATTTTTTTTCCGCTCCTCTCTCCTCTATCTGCATTTGAACAACCTGCGTGCATGGTGGATTCTGCCCTGGGGGTACCGCATGGTCCCCCTTTGTCCCCTCCTAACCCGAATCTTGCCCTATCACATGTGGACTCGTGTCCCTTGGGAGCCACTCCTAGAGGGTCCGATCCTTTGATTGCGGGTCTATTGGAGTCACCCGTGATTTCAGTCTTGTTTGGTGTGGAAGTGTCGACAGTTGAGATTCTTTCAAAAACTAAAGGTTGGAAGGATGTGTTGACCAATGGTAAACAAAGCTCAAACCCTTCACCTCTTTATGAAGAGGAAGTCAAAGCTTCAAGAAAAAATTTCGCTATCTCTGATATAGTCAGTGATAGGATTCTCTCCTCCATGGAGAATGCAGTTGCATTAGGGGATATTTACATAAAAAAGGGCCTCCTAAGGAACTCTAAAAAAGAAAAAATTATCTCATATGATACAAATTATTTAAATATAAAAAATATAAATTACTTAACTACATGAGTTAAGTGGGGACACACGTTTCTATTATAATTCCTTAAAAAACTGAAGTCTATGATTTTTTAAAAGTGGTAACATGTATTTCTATTATAATTTATTAAAAAACTCAAGTTCACTTTCTTCATTATTTACTTTTTATTTAAAAACTCTTAAACTTAAGTTTGGTAACTTATATTTCTATTATAATTAATTAAATAAGTCCAGTTCACTTTCTTTTCTTGATTATTTGTTTTTTAAAATTATTTTAAAAAGGCAAAGTAAAAGATAATGAAAATTAGCAAAAAAGAAAGTAATCTTTTAAATGGTCTTTCTTTCAAAAAAAATTTAAAAATATTATTAAAAGTTTAAAACATATTTAAAAAATATATATATATATTTAAAAGTTTAAAATATATTTAAATAATAATAATAATAATAAGGGGCCCCACTAAATGTGAGTGTTCCCCCTTAAAAGGAGGAATGCATCACATAAAGTGAGCGCACCCTTATAAAAGGCCACGGAAAAATTTAAAATAATAAAATTTTGATATTAGAATATTTAGATGCTAAACATTTAAATATTAGAATATTTGAAATTATTAAAAAATAATTAAAGAATTTTTTTATTTTTGCAGCAATTCATAAATGATTTTTATGATTTTTTAATATTTTTTTAAATGTTTTTTATATTTTTTTCTTAAAGAATAAAAATATTTTTTTGAAAATATAAAAATTTCTATAATAGAACTTAAGAATATAAATCTAAAAAACAAAAAGAATATTTTATATTTAGAAAGATGAATGAGATAGAATAGGATATGCAGAGTTAAATTAACCATCATGAGTTAATTCATAAGATTTTAGAAAGTTTTATTTTATAAAATAAATAATTTTATTTTTATTTTGGATGATGTCACCGTACAGGTTGATGTCATCTTTTAGTTGATTTTTGATAACTTAAAAAGCTAATGATGTCATCCTTAGGAGGCCAATTTTTTATGTAAATTTCCCCTAATGTGGGTCGTTTTCTTTCATTTCGTCCCTCTTTGGATATGGTATGAAGATGGGCTATTGCTAAATGGCACCTCAAAGGAAGTGTGGACATCTACATAATGTTGGGTGGTCTCTTCCTTTTCAAATTCATGATTTTGGAAGACTTGGTTGTGGTCCTCTCTTCTGGGCCTTGGGTGTATGAAAAGTACAGTTTGGCATTATTCCGTTGGAAGCTGGGGTTTGACACTACTGTGGATCTAAATAAATCGGCACTAGTCTGGGTTCATCTGCCTAGGTTGCCCTTGGAATACTGGGATGAATCCATCTTCAAAAGCATTGGGGATTCCTTGGGCCAGTTCATTACTTCAGACTCCATCACCAAATCCAAATCTAGGTTAGTGTTTTCCCACTTTTGTGTGAATATTGGTGTGAATAAGACACTTCCTAACTTTGTGAAGTTGTGCTCTAAGTTTGGTACCTAGCTTCAACTAGTTTTCTATGAAAATGTTGTTGTTTACTGTCAGAAGTGTGCTAAACCTAGCCACCTTATCTTTGACTGTAAATCTTCCTTAATCGGGAGCCTAACCCGGGGGGCTCTGCTACAATTGCTCACCCTCCTTTGGAAAATGACTTTCTAAAGGATGGTGACTCTCTAGCCAAGTTTTCCTCACCAATTTTGGTTGAACCCTCAATCTTTGGGGATCCTCTTAGTGGGATGGAAATATCTAGTGTGGATTCGGCTTCGAGCCTTGCTATTCCTACTTTGACTGAGAAGGTGGAAGTTGATAAGATTTTGGATGTCGATGCTCTATCCTTTGGCCCAGATCTTGGAGGGGATGAGTTATTAGGTGGCTCCCTATTGGAGGTGGGATCATCTGGGACTAGTGACACTATTGGTGAAGAGGAAAAAATTTGGAAGGATGTGGGTACTGGAGTTATAGAAGAGACAATTTTTAGTTCTGAGGGATTGAATCAAGAGAAAGATGTAGAAGAGGATAACTGGGTAACCCCAAAGAAAAGAGGGAGAAAGAAGAAGGTGGATGTGGGAGGTGACTCCAAACCTAGAAGAACCAGCCATAGACAAGCTAGGTTGAGAGAGACTGCAAATGAGATAGCCATTGGTAAACAGAGGACATTGGAAGTGTCCTCCAAGAAGGGTAAAAAATGAAGGTCATGTCATGGAATGTGTGAGGGCTGAACAACTCTCATAAGCAACTTGCTCTAAAGAACTATGTTTTAGAATATAAGATTGATGTATTACTTTTACAAGAAACCAAGATGAAGAAAGCTAATTTTGATAGTATTGCTAAGTATTTATGGTTGGGTACCACTTACTCCTATAGTGATGTTGATGGGGCATCAGGTAGTCTTGCGGTGCTATGGAACCCCTCTAGGTTTAATGGATCTAAACTATTATGTTGTCAGAGTAGTGTGGGAGTTTCCTTTTCTTACCTGGGTAGCTCTTGGTTGCTTATTAATGTCTATGCTCCCAACTAGAGAAATGCTAGGAATGCCTTGTGGCAGGATCTTTCAGTTTGGGTAAAAAATAATAGCAGATCTCATTGGCTGGTGGTTGGGGACTTCAACTCCCCCTTATATCCTTCAGAGAAAAGTGGTGGTCTGGTGGATTATTCTGATAGCATGGTTGATCTGGAAAAATTTCTGAGCTCTATTGGCCTAATTGACATTGAATTATTGGGCCAAGCTTTTACTTGGACCAACAGGCATCTTGGGGAGGACTTAATTCAAGTCAAATTAGATAGATTCCTTTGCTCTAGTAACTAGACTGGCATGCTTAGTGCCAATCTTCAGGCTTTTCCTAGGATGGTGTCGAATCAAAATCCTTTGTTGTTGATCTTCAATGACCATTCTATTGTTAGACCATTCCCTTTCCGGTTTGAGATAATGTGGAATTCCCACCCTGACTTCAAGAACAAAGTTGTTGAATGGTGGAATATTCTTGTTTGTGGTTCCCCCATGTTCAGGATCTTTTTAAAACTAAAACATATCAAATGTATGGTGAAAGGCTGGAACAAAAGAGTTTTTGGGGACATTTTCCAAAAAAAAAGAGTTGTTGGGGATAAATTAAAAATTATCCAAAAGAAAATGGAGGGGAATGTCAGTCTACCTACTTGCAACTAGGAAAAAGAGAGTCGAAGGGAGTGGGAACAAATTCTAAGGAAAGAGGAAATTTTCTGGAAACAAAAATCCAGGGTCCAATGGCTAAAATAAGGTGACAGGAATACCTCTTTTTTTCACATTTCTACTAGTAAGCATAAGAAAAGGAATCAAATAACTAAATTTCATTTAATGAGTAGGGGGATGTGATCAATATGCCCACCCAGATCGGTCTCTTGGTTGCGAACTATTTTTAGAAGACTTATTTGGCCCCTACTGAGGCCCCTGATCTGGCTTTGGACAATTTGTTGTTGGACCCTCTCCCGACCATCATTTTCCAAAATGATAACCTTGGGATCCTCAGTGTTGTCACTCCTAAGGAGGTCAGGTTGGCTACTTTCAGTATGGAGGCTTACAAAGTGCTTGGCCTATATGGTTTTTCATTGACCTTCTTTCAAATCTTTTGGGAGATTGTTGGTGGGGACCTCGTCTTAGCTGCTTGTGATTTTTTCAAATCTGGTAAGATTCTCAAACAATTGAACCAGACCTTTATAGCCTTAATTCCCAAGATTGTTGATCCCCAATCTATGATTGATTTTTGACCCATCAGCCTTTGCAATACCTTTTATAAAATCCTCTCTAAAATTCTAGTGAACCACATCAAACCTCTCATTGACAAATTAATCAACCCCACTCAAAAAGGGTTTGTACCTGGTTGTCATATCCTTGATGCTACCATAACCACTCATGAATTACTCCATTCCATGGATAGATGCAACAATTGTAGTATGGCCCTTAAATTAGATATTTCAAAAGCTTATGATAAGGTGATTTGGGACTTTATCCCTAAAGTCTTAGCTAAGTTTGGGTTTGACCAATATGTGGTCAAACTCATAATGGAATGCATAACTACGGTAAAGTACTTTATTCTCGTTAATGGGACTCCTTTTGGGTTTTTTAATGCTGGGAGAGTTATTAGACAGGTTGATCTCCTTTCATCTTATTTGTTTATCATGATTACAGATGTCTTGAGCAAAAATTTTTCTAATATATTGTCCGAAGGGTATATTAAGGGAATCAAGACTGCCTCTTCTTTAGATCTGACTGTGATCCAACAATTTTTGGATGATACTTTCCTATTTAGGAAAGCCTCTGTGATTGAAGCCAGGAAATGGAAAAATTGTCTCAATAGCTACACTGCTTGTTCTGGGCAGTGTATTAACTATAATAAAAGTATGATTTACTTCTTCAAAAACACTCCTAACCTGCAAGCTTGGGTGACTACTATCCTAGGATGTATGAGTGGTTCTCTTCCTCCAGTTTATCTTGGTTTACCCCTTACTATCAAGGAAGTCACTCCTGACTTTTGGAATTTGGTCCTTGAAAGGATCCAAAGAAATTTGGCTGGGTGGAAAGGCTCCATCCTTAGTCATGATAGTAAACTATAGCTTCTATCTGCTGCTCTTCAAGGTATCCATGTCTACTTCCTCTCCATATTCAAGATCCCCAGATATATTATTGAGAAATTTAAGAAAATTCAAAGGAATTTCCTCTATTTAGGGACCGAGGAAAGGAAGAAATTTGCTCTAGTTAAATGGGACAAAGTATGTCAACCTAAACATTGTGGTGGGCTTGGGATAAGTATTGTCTCTAATACCAATAAGGCTTTGATGGCCAAAGTTGGCTGGGACCAACTAAGGAATAGAAAGGATTGGTGTAATATTATGAATGCTAAGTATCTTCAAAACAAACCTTTGATTGACTATCTCTTGGAGGTTCACCCTTTAGGTTCCTTGGCTTGGAGGAGCATTTGCAGTCTACAAGGTTTTCTTAGGATTAGGATGAAATGGAAGATTGGTAATGGTAATAAAATCAGATTCTAGGAGGACCCCTGGTTACTTGTTACCCCTCTGGAAAACTCTGAATTTAGGAATCTTATGAGGCTGGCACAATGATTCTTTGGTGTTTATATTAGTGATTACGTCCTTGTCCCACATGGAGCTAGAAATTGGAATGTTTTGGCCCTTTTCTACCCTTTATCCCCTAAATTGAGCCTCCTTGCCAAGTCCTTGTAGGAGTTTCTCTGAGACCTTACTAGACTTCCTTCAACCAACATGGGGGATGAATTTTTCTGGACTCATGAAAATCAAGATGATCTTTTAGTTAAATTGGCTTACAATTTGCTGACAGACCAATGTGTTGTCCTTGACCTAATTTGGAATGTTGTCCTTGACCTAATTTGGAAGAGGGTATGGAATCGACACATGATCCCAAAAGTTAATTTCTTTTGGTGGACTTCCTGCTATAACAAGATTCTTACTCAAGACAATTTGAGGAAAAGGGGATTCCAGATCCCCAATAGATGTTTTTTATGCAAGTGTAATGAAGAATCGGTGGACCACTTGTTGTTACACTTCCCATTTGTTGTTGGTGTGTGGGAGCTGGCTATATAACATTTTTGCATTCAGTGGACTATGTGTAAGGATATTAAATCCTTTATCTTGAGCTGGACTGGACCCTTCATCCACCCCTTACCTTGTGAAATTTGGAACCAGGTTCCCCCCATTATCTGCTAGTGCTTATGGAAAGAGAGAAACAATAGGATTTTTTAGGAACATTGAGATGAGTCTGAAAGAGGTTTTTGGTATTGGTTCTCAGCTCATTGTGGAAAATATTTCTCTTTTCAAAGGGAAAATCTTAGATAAAGGTCCGATTGAGAGGGAAATTATTATGGCCAAAGCTTGGCATCAAAACTTGGATGTCAACTCCTATGACAACTCTAGATCCCTGGCTAGAAGAGACACTATCTGGAAGCCTCCAGAAAGTGGTTGGTATAAACTTAATTTTGATGGGGTGTCTAAAGGCAACCCGGGTGGAGCTAGCATAGGAGGTGTTATGAAAGATTGCATGGGAAATTTTGTGGTTGGTTACTCTGGGGGGATTGGCATCCAATCTTCTATGATTACGGAAGCTAGAGCACTACTAAAGGGCATCTAGTTAGCTGTTACTATGGGAATTGAGAGCCTTCATACATAAGGTATTTCAAAGTCTATTATTGATGTTGTTAACTTTGACAGATTACTAGGGTGGAGTACTAAAGACATTTTATTAGACATAAGGCTCTTCATGTCTAAGTTGAATTTGAAGATTGCTACCCACATTCACCGTGAGGGAAATCAAGTGGCTAATGCTTTAGCCAACTTTGGCACACATTGAAAAATCTCTAAGTGCTAGCATAATTTGGGGAACCTACCACCAGGTATTCAAGATTTAATCTTGAAGGAGGAAATCCCTTACTTGATCCATGATAATAACTAATCATGCATTTTTATGGGCTTTAAGGGGGGTCCACATTCTTGTCTTATGGGCTATGTGGACGGGTGTAAATGCTAAGGTGTCCTACAAGTGGTAAAATTTGAATAATGGGGTAGAGTCCATTTTTAAAAGGCCATCATGAGGAATTATGGTGGGTACTTTGTGATTAAGGTCAAGTTGGGCAGTACCTTACATAATCTCCTTTTGGGGATTGCGCTAAGCTATCATATATCCATGAAGTTTTTTTATTTTAATTTTGATGTGACTAATAATTATGAGATAAAGCTCCTAATTAATTCTATCTTTTCTGCTATTTTGTCTCCTCTTCTAAAGGCTGGGATCTTAGGTGTTTCTAAATTTAGCCCCATGGCCATCTTGCCTTGGTTTCTATGTAATAACAACGTGGAAGTCAAACCTTCCATTCCCATCATGTCCTGCTTACCTAGCCGCAAGTGTTTGAAGATTTTCATTTATGAGTACACCAAGATTGCCTTTATGGATTTATCTCCTCAAGCGTGTGACCTGTACATTGCTTTGATTGCCCAAGGCTGCATTGTTTGGCTTAAAATCTTAAGTGTGCAGGAGATCTTTCACTTAACCAATTTCTTTAACCTTTTTCTCTCATAGGTTTTTTGGTTATTCTGTGTGCAAAGAGGCATTATGGGTGGCGATAGGGTGTGAACGGAGCCCAACAACTATGGGGAATTTTGCAAGGATCCATTGGTGTGGTACAAATGTGTTGAAGGTGGTTTGGCTCCCCTGATGGAGAGCCTAGTGGGTCATGACCCTAATTTATCTGTGCAATTTGCTAACTCTTGGAAAGACAGAAGAGTGACCATGGGCGGTATTTCCTTTGAAGTGAATGAGGAAGTGATAGCGCAAGTGACGAGCTTGATGAGTACTAGTAAGAAGTACCCAAAGCATACTAAGGCCCAAGATAATGAAAGTATGAATGCTTTCTTTGTGGGGAATGAGAAGTCAGTTCACAACTAGTTAGGGTTTGAGAGAGAGGCTCTTCTGCAACCTTGGGACCAAGTCTGCCTTGCCCTAATGAAGTACGTGACCATGGAAGGTAGATACAAAACCTACTATTTCTATCACTTCCCTCCTTTAAATCACCTCAGGCACAAAATTTTGTTAAGCTTTCCTTTTTTCCTTCTTAAGGATTTAGAGAGCTCCATTGAAAAATGCATTAAGGATGCTGGCCTAAAACCTTAGGATACTCCTCCCCTGCCACTCCACCAAGGCCTCATTATGAGGCTCTACCACTTCCATCTTGTGTTATGCCTTCCCAAACCCATTTTTGTTGTCTGTGTTGAGAAAATTGAACCTCCTATTGTGGCCAATATATCCTTGGCTGAGTCCAAAGGTCCCATCAAGAAAACCCATCTAGTTTCTACTAAAACTCATAAGCCTAAACCTACTACTAAGAAGCTTAAGGGAATGCGGGAATTTCCCAGACTAGTGTTGCGGCTAGTCTATGTGAGCTCAAGTTGACCCCTGCCAAGACTGATAGCAAACCTACCCCAAAGAAGAAAGTTAAGGATGATGTGAAGGGTTTGATGGATCCTTTCACCAAGGATAACAAAAGTAAAAATGTTGTGGGTAGGGACTCTAATGGGACACTGCACGATTGCGGCTACGATGTTGACTGGTGGCGATACCACCATTAGGAGGTCTGGTAGGCTAGCTAAGAATAACAAGAAAGTGTAGGTTAATGACTTGGATACAAAAGAGGAGCGGTATGACAACAAAGATTGCAGGGACAAGGAGGATTCTGGGGAAGAGGAGGAGGAGTATGTTGGAGGACCCCACACCATTCCTGATATTAGCAAAGTGCATAAGGAGAACTCGACATCCCAGTCCTCAACCCCTCTGGATGTGGAGCGTGTTGATACTATGAAGGCTGCAGATTATGGGGAAGAGCTTTGTGTGACATAGGAAAGAATGGAAAAGATGGACAAGAAATTTAGTGGCTTGACTCGTTTCACTATCAAGCTGGTCCACTGTGTTACCAACACCCTTTCTGCTATGATGAAGGATGAAATGGACAAGAAGAATGTTGAAGAAGGCCAGGAATGGGTTGGGGATGATGTTGTTAATCTCCTTTCTAAGAACTCAAAAAATGCTAGTTAGTTTGTTGTCGTTGCGTTGTATGTATGTTTGTTGTTGGTCCGTTGTGTATGTTTTTTGGCTTGGTCTTTAATGTTTTTTGGACTTGATATTTTTCAGCCCTAGTGGCTCTCCATTTAAAGGGCACAACATCCTATAAATTCTGCTTACCATATCAAAAATATTTAAGTGTTAAAATTAATTTAAAAAATTATATTATTTATTTTGTTAAAGTTATTATATTAGAGAGTTCAAATTTAATTATTTTCTATAGTCTATTATCTTAGTGTTGAAATAAATTTATTTTATCTATAGTTCTAAATCTATTAAAACAATATTTTAATATTTTTATTGGTTTTATTCCCATAATTTTTTTAAGAATCAATAATATTGTAGAGGGAAAAGTAAATACTAATATTTTTTTGCTTGTTTCTTGGATGTATGAATTTAGCACATAATTTGACTATTTTGAACCATCAACTTACTTGAGAATTAATGCCACATTCTAATATGTCATATTATTGTATCCAAATAATTTGTCACCAAGTACCTAAAAATATAATTATCTTAGACAATACCACAATTGTAATCTTATCTCTTGGACAAGGTATTGTTATGCCTTGCATAACCACCCCACTTTGATCTAGATCAAATGGGTCCCCCTTCTCTTTTGATTTCTTTTCCTTTGTTATTTGCTTTGTTTTTGGGGTTCTTCTATTTCTCCATTCTTCATCTTTTGTTCTGTCTGATTTAGGTTTGGTTCTGCCTCAGTTGGAATTCAGGTTTTCTCCTAAGTTTGGGATTTTCTACCCCATCTGGATTTTCTCGGATCTCACTCAAACTCCAACTGAGCGTTGGAGTTCAGGATTTTCCACCCCATCCGTATTTTCCCGGATCTCTCTCGAACTCTTACTGAGCATTGTCATTTGGGGATTTTCGGTCTTCGTGGAAATCCGTGTGGACCGGATTTTCGTGGATTTCTTTCTCCCCCAGATTTTCTTGAAATCTGTTGTTCCCTATTTGTTTCAGGTTTTCCGAAATGTCTTCTCCTTCACGGAAATCTGTCTCGCGTGGATTTCCCCGGAATCTGGTGGAGTGTGAAGAAGTATGGAGTAGCAAGGCTAGTTAATAAATGATGATGCATTTTATGAATAATTGATGCTATTTTGAGATCTCTCATGCTATTCCTTGATTGATAATGATCAGATTAAGTTTCTAATGGGTGTTTTCATGTTTATTCTGCTGGAATCCGCCTGACTCGGAATTCTTTGAAATTCCTCCCCGGCTTGGATTTCGCGGGTCGACCTGAAACCTAAACTGCTTGTATGATCATTTTGTTTGAAGATTTAATGGTACCCTACTGACATAGGATTCATTTTAATGATGATTTTGATTAATTAACTCCTGTTTGTGTGATCTTTAATGTGGTTTTCTTTGTTGAATGCAGGTTTAAATCACATACAGGATGATATTTGTCAAGGGAGCTCAATTGGGGTGCATTCTTCAATCTAGTTGGTCATGAAAATTAGCTAAGGAAAAGGTCGGCAAGACTTTCCTAACCTCTTGCCGACTGGTGGCTTGGCTTTGTCTACTAAGGATCCAAGGGGGGATGTTAAAACTGCACAATTTTGATGATATTACATATTGTCCATACTCGCAAAGTTTCCAGAAAAGTCCCACCATGAGCATTTTTTTCCCCATATCTAGCCCTGTTGCACCATAGATTCCATCAAGTCTGGATACTCCACATTATAGGTCATATCACCATGAGATCATCAAAGTCTCCCCGAATTATAGTGCATTTTTCTAAGTATGCATCTCTGTTGCCTATTGGCAAGACCTCAGGGATGTCACTACGAATGGAGTTCACATGCAGTTGCTAATCGATAACACATCATTCAGAGTCCCAGTGACTATCAGCTTCCCATCGGCATAAAGGCTTGTCTTCGGGAAAAAGGTCTTGGTGAAATCTTTGTGTCTCACCGACTAGTGCATAGAGGCCCACACTTCGGCGAGAGTTGTTCTCTTCAGTATGTACTCTCACCGAATGCTAGGAGTCTTGCCGACGGGGAAGGGTCCGTATATCATTAAAGCAAGATCACATCGCCAAGAAGTCTCGGTGAATGGGTGCAGTCTCAACGACAAGGATGTCTTCAGAGAGAGTGTGGGCATTTGGCATAATGTCTTGCCAATGAAATATAGTCACGACAACTAAGAGTTTCTTGTCGGTGTAGGTTGGTCTTCGAGGGACTATCTTGGTGAAATCTTCAAGTCTCGCCGACTGCTGTCTAAAGGATTCATATATCGGCATAGGGTTTCCTCCCCGCCAAGAGGTCTCGGTGAAAGTTTCAAGTCTCGCCGACCGCCAACAGAGCAAACACACTTTGGCAAGACTCAACTGCATCGGGGTAACATCTCACCGAGAGGCTCTGGTCACGTCGACATATCGCGGGGGACTCTATCAGTATTTCTTCAGGGAGAGAATCAAAGTGTCTTGCCGACAGGGAGGGGTCCCATCAAAGGTCTAAGGTTAGCGATAATTTTTCCTTTGGCAAGAGATCTTGTCGATTGGCATAGGTCTCGCCGAAGGGAGTTGCATTTGGTGAAGGATAAAACCTTTGGCATAATGTCTGGCCAAAGAGTTGGGGTCACAACGACAAAAATGACATTGAAAAAATGGAGTGGCTTTGGCCAAAGGTCCCATCGATGTGAGATCGTCTCACCGAAAGGATAGAAAGATATCGCCGAAAGATCTAAGGTTCAGTGAGATGTCTCATCGATTAAGCAACCTCTCCCCAAACTCAAATGAACACTCGACGAAGGATAAGAGCTCGATATAAGGTCTTAGCGAAGTTTGAAGGTCACGTCGAAACGAAAGAACTCAGGGAGACTCCAGAAGAATAAAGGGAATTCGGAAAAATGTTTGGGTGACTCTGGACTATCTCAGCGAAAGAAAAAGGGGGATTCGGTGTGATCGCGTGCCGAGGAGACCAAGTATCACCGAAAAGAAAAGGATCTCAGGAGAAAAGAGGGGTTGGGGAGACTTCAAATGGATGAGGTGTTTTCACGGTGACTTCCTGCCGACCCAGCAGGCTCTTGCCGAAAGGAAGGTGAGCTCGAAGGGAATTCGCCAGGAGTTCTCACCGAAAGGTGGGTGTTTCACCGAAATAGAAAGAGCTCGGGGAGACTCTGAACAAAGGAAGGGGCTCAGTAAGATGTCTTGCCGATCCGATAACGTCTCCCCGACACAAGGTGGATATCGCCAGGACTTCCCGCCGAGGGTCATGTTTTCGCCATAAGGTCTTGACGAAGGAAGGGAGTCTTTCCGATAACAAGGGAAGGCTTGGTAAGAGAAGAGAAAATTGGGGTAAGGTCTCCCCAAAGCATTACAGTCTCCCCGACATCCGAGATGAGCCTACCCAGTGAGTCTAGCTTCGCCATGACTCTTGTCAATAGAATAGGTTCGGGGAGAAAATAAAAGGGCTTGCTGAAAGATTTGCATCCTCACTGGAAGGTCTCAATGAAATGAAGGAGTCTTGCCAATTGGTTTTGTGAGCTTGATACAACTTCTTCAGCTCGCTAAAATCTTTCCAACTGTTTTGTGTCATGCTAATAACTGCATAATGGTGAAGTCACATCGGGGAGACACCGATGGTGTCTCACTGACATGCGATGTTGATTGTACCACCTTTGACCGCCTAGGAGCTCGCTTGGCGTATGCCCAACCAATCAGAAGGAGCCAAAAGAGTGATTCATTGGTCCCTTTCATCAATTGACTTCCCCTTGTGATGAAGAACAATAGAATGCCAATGAAATGGATTCCTTCTGAGATCCAAAGGCAATGGATCGACTCAGGTGAAAGGTTTAAATCTATAGGAAGGCCCGATGGCATTTCCAAAAGAACGGTCAAATGTATAGAGAAGTCTAGAACAAAAGGAGGTCGAAGGAAAGAAGAAAATGACTCATAGGGATAGCTGTAGTGACCACTGGCAAGGAGGTAGATCAATATTAATGGAGATATTCTAAGCATTCAAGGTGACCCCAATAGAGCTCAAAGATGGACATGCAGATAGGAGAGTAAAGGTTGTAGCTGCAAAAGATCTAAGGTCATCCCCGGAACAACTTTTCAGCATGGACAGTAGGGCTTCACATTGAATGCAGTTTTGACTTTCCTCAGAAAGATCTAAGGGCCGACTCTCCTACAGTCTGCAAATATTTTGTAAACCCTAGTGCAGGGGACAACACATTCCTGTTGGTGCATTTTGTATATAAGGAAGTTTTTCCTCTTTGTAAAGGTTAGCACTTCTAGATTAGAACTTCGAGGGTTAGAGAACTTTTGGACTGAGAACTATTTAGAGTTAGAACTATTAGGAGGTAGTTAGTTAACAAAAGGAGATAGAGTTGTATCTTGATATTCAGTAATGAGAGCTTCTCTTGTCTTCTTGTTTAGCAGTTAGATTTCAGTACAGACTATAATGTATTTTCTAAGTTCTCTTAGTGTAGTTGGAAACAATTTGGAGCCGCAGATTCTCTATACACTGGTGATTGTGCTAGCTTTGTAAACATTGCTTATCTATTTTTACTAATAGTAGAAGCAATCAAAGTTTAATCTCCTTCATGTTGTGTTCCAGAATGATATTTGTCTTAAATTGATCATTTGATTTGTGAAGTCTTCAAGGAATGAAATATTATTTGGTGTTTTATTTAAATGGTAATTAAAATATGTTATGCGAATTAGCACTGTGAATGAAAGAGGTTGTGTGTCAATCACAATTTTACTTTGTTCTGTAGTTTTGGTTTACAAATTCCTTGAAGTTAACAAGTCTGGTTAAGGTTGGATGAACTATTATTCTTTTCTGTTTCAAAACTCTGACTTATCTTTTTATATTTCTTTAAAACCCCTGTTAGAGTAGGTTTTATTTCATGCTTGATCTTAGAACAATCCAAAAGCTCAACACCAGCAGGCCCCTTGAATATTACTGTTGCATTGACCACTGAGTAACATCAGCACAGTTGAGACCCAACTACAAAGACCGTGGGAGCTAAGGAATCCATGTGTTTCCTTTCTCTTTTAGGAGAAGCAGAATAGCAATATTCTGCTTGCATTGTTGTGGTGCCAAAATCGCCATCAATAGGTATTTTTCATGATCACATCCCCATATTTGAAATTTGAAATTCCTCAAAATTAATACCCATAAGCATAATCATAATAAATTCAGAATTGTACATCTAGGGTTATCTATTTAAAAGAATCATCCTAGGGTAGTTTCACATTATAAAATAATAATTAATTAGAGATAAAAAATAATTAAAAAAAAAATATTCTTTTCTTCTATATAATCAATTGTCAACCATCCTCTATCAACATTAGTATTAGTTAATCTAGGTTAACAATTCAAAAGTTTTATTACTTATTAATCCACACTCTAATATATTTCCCACATAGTCACTCATTATCTCACAAAAATATTGAATCTAGGGGATTGTTTTCCACCCTCTTATCTTTCTTATATTTTTTATTTACTCTTGGGGTTTGAATAAGTTGAAAATAATCCCTAAACTTTAATCCTTGTAGTAGGTTTGAAGGTTCTCCCTAACATCACCACCATTTCATTTATTTAAATATCATTAGTCAAATAGGTGGTAAAAGTATCAAAAAACCTAATTTTTGTCTATAAATAATCATAAAAATCAAGGCATGACTCTTGTCTTCAAGGCATGACTCTACTACAAGACAAGATTAGTGTCAAGATTCTATCCTAAAATATTAGTTCCTTAAAAATCATTCATCTTTGTTCATTAATCTTTCTTTCTTTTTAATATTTGTAATCTTTTGTCATAATTCTATAGCTATCAAAATTAATATAATTAAGTACATATTTATAACACTTCTTATTTGCATTTCAATACATTTTTTACACATCTTTTAATATTTCATGATTATATATATAATTTAATGTATTTTCACACTCTTATTAAAAAGAGGGAAACATATAATAATATAAATTTCATCCTCTACAATTCCTTTTATTATGTTTTAGAATCATTTTAACCCTTTTGTTATTTTATGTTTTTTAGACTTATATATCATTTCCCCATTCTTAATACATTATAATACCTTCCTCGTGACCCTTATGCCCATTTGATGTCAAATATTTATTTATTCTACCTTTATTTAATTTTTTTCCTTCTCTTTATGTTCTCTTTACCCTTCCTTCCAATCACTAAAAACCTTTCTTATCACTTGATCAAATTATTAATATTATTATTATCCCTCTCATGTGTTTAAACCTCCTCTTTTCCTACTTGAATATAAGTTTCTCATAGTTTCCATTTATTTCTTAGTTTCCCTTTACATACTATCTATTTTTCCCTAATTTGATGTTTTTTTTTTTTGTCTCTTATCTTAGTCCTCTTCACATACATGTTAATTTTACTTCATATTTCTTCTATTTGACCTTATTTATTTTTCTCCCCATCCCTCTTTTCATAACCTTGTTTTGTTGTTTCTATTTCCATTATACATCAAATTCATTATGGAAATATCATAAGATGATTGATTGAGGGAGACTCAACCTTGGTCATGTAGTTCGAGGATGGGGTGTTTTATCAAACAACCCATCTAGAAACCAACTACAATAAAATATCATACAAGAGCCTTCCAATCGATTCCGAATTGATTTAATTAAAAATAAATTTCAATTAAATATCATTTGCAAACCCACAAATTACTTGCAAAAAACTCATTTGCTTTAAATTGATTTCTCACAACAAATATTTTTTATACAAATATTACACAACAAATTTATGAAATCCCTCTTTAGAAAATACACAACAAATTTGTTTAAATTGGTAAGTAAATCTACAAATTGGTGTCTCACACACATTGAATCTCTTAGTTTGGGCATTGGGATTTTATCACAAAAAAAATTGTTCTTTCTTGAATCCTCAACTTTGTTGCCACTTCCAACTTCTCTTTCTTGTGCTTGGGTGCTGGGGATTTTTTTTTCTACCTTATATTTGCATTAATTTCTATTTTAATAAATCAACATTATCACTTAGCATATGGCACCACTCACAAGGATATTCTTCTAGCTTAAGGCATCCTTCCCCTTATCAAATGCCTATAAAATTTAGTTTTAAATCTACCAAAAAAATGATAACCAAAATATGGTGCTACAGAAGGTAACTTCCCAACAAGAAAGAATATAGTATTTTTTTCCATGTAATGCTGTAAAATTACACCCCTTGCAATTTCACTTGCATTTTCGCATCCACTTTATTGTCCATTCCCTTAGTATTTGTGTAGGCTCATTTTAGCACTTACATCAGCCTTTTTCCCTCTCAAGATGCTTGAGACCCATTTTTAGTAGCTACCCTTGTGCATCATCTCTGCGTCAAACCTTGTGTTTTCTCATTCCTACCATTTTGTGGCATGATTTGTTTGAAAACTCTCATGTCGCATGGACATCCAGGTTCCATGCTAGCATCTCGCAACATTTCGATGTTCAAATGGTCATTTCTGAGTTCCTTTCCACTTATAAGCTACTTTTGTCAGTGGTAATGGCTCAGAACACCTTGTAATGACCTAGGAACCTTCTTTTCCCTCCTCTTTTCTCTTTTAAATCCATCTTTTCATTCTTGTTGCCCTATCTTGGAATTTTCATTCCTCTCTAGATCCCTTGCATATTATCTCTTCTTGGAAGTCTTTCTCTTCTCTCTCAATCTTGCACAACTCTCTTCTTTGCTAAAACTATCTCTCACTCTTTATCTAGATTTGGATTCCTCAAGCCTTGTAGGTGATATCTATCTCTTGTCTTGTGTCTTTGAGCATCTTGGGATTTCTCACATTCCTTAACTATGCACTTTATCATTATTTATATCATCTTTTTTATTTTATTTCTTGTTTATTATTCTATCTATCTATCTATCTGGTTGTTTATGGAGGTGGAAACATCAAAACAGAGGGTTTGACTGTAGAAAACCCCTAAACATCCCTAATATTTTTCATTAGTCTTATGTGTGCAGGTATTGGAGATATTCATTTGTTGGAGGCTTCATTGCTTAGGTTGTTGTGAGAACTTTCTCTCTCTCCCTTCCTCTTTGTTACCTGTAGGTATATTATGTATCATGTACTTTCAAATTTTTTCATCCTTGGTTGTTAATTTCTTACTTTCCGCCCAAGTCTAAAGTCTTTGCCTTAATTTTAGCCTTTGTTGTGGGATCTGCTAAGTTTCTAACCCCTTATCACACGTTCTTTAAGTTTTGAAACCTAGGTCACTGGCACCCGGTTTCTTTAAAACCTTGTTGTCAAGTTCATGTTTTTCCTAACTTCCTGATAGCTCGACTTATTCTCTTTTTGTAGCGTCAAGTATGTTGGTCTATTGTGTATAGTCAAAGAGTCAAAGGTTTTCATAAATTTGTAACTCCCGACTTTAGGTTATAAAGTTTCAATTTTTCGCGACAAGATGATATGTTATCCATCCCGCATGTTTCAAGGCACCGCCTATACATTTAATGAGGTGTACAGTAAAACCTAGAGATGTATTGTCAATGATTTTTGTAAAGAACAAAAATCAGAGGGTTTTCTTTATCAAGGATTAAAATAAAATGACATATTAATTTAGCACCAACGCACGCCTTGTCATTTTACATGACTTAAGGTGATGGGAATTTATTTGTTTGAGTCTACAGTTGCACCTCCACCTTCTGTAATTATTTCTTCAAGCATACAAGTGTTCCTCTGTGTACTGTGAGCTCATGCAGTCTAGAATTGAAAATCATTGGCTCAAGCATAAGAGACATGGAGCTGGCATCCTTTAAGCTTGAGGAATTCTAGGCATGTTTGGAAAGTGACAGAAGATCTATTATCGACTCAAAATTGTTAGAAAGTGGATTAGCTCATGCCAGAGGTTTTCCAGAAGTCATATTGAGCGTGTACCTAATAGATGCATACGTGAGAAGATATATTCCAAAAATGCAAGCAATCAAAGTCGTGGACAGGACTGTTGTTGCTAAAATTTCTCCTGGAGTTGTTTCCCACACGCTAAAGATTCCTAAAAGAGTGCACATATAGGACATGTATGTTGCGGAGGCTAGTGATTTTTTCAAAGCTAATGATAATTGGTGCAAGAATTCTATGGCCAAAGGGTGGTTGAAGTTGGAGAAAAGAGGTAAGTCACAGTTACCTGCCAAACTTAAGAGAATGCATTTCAAAGGGGAAATCGTAGATGACATTGCTTTGTTACATCATATTGTTGGAAATGCACAAATTGAGTATTTTGAAGATTGGATTGATGTGTTAGTTTATTTTGTTTATCTGTGATGAGAATGTGTTCATTGATTGGGCTAAAATAATTTGCTTTCATTTGAATGAGCAATTAGTCAATTTCTAGAAAATTGCTATCTTCCATCTATGTTCTTGCTTGACATACATTATAGCCAGTCAAAGATCCTTTTGGCCAAGATTAAAGCCACAAGTACCTCCAAATTTTGGCATGCCTATATATAAGTGCTATCTGTAGTTTACCAAGCAAGTTGGAATGGGATATTTTTTCCTTGCAATGATGCATTCTTGATGGAAGTTGTGAGGAAATTGGATGGAAACCCTGAAATGCATTTTTCTCCTAAGTCAATGAATTTTGTGTCAAATTTTGGAAGCTTCTATATTCAATTTGATAGGTTTTCCTACTTGAGGATAGGAGGTTTTGAGAAAGCCCCATTGAAATTGCCTAGATATCCTAAAGATTTGTTGGTGTTCCTGGAGGTATGTAGACAAATGGCCATGGTCAATGTAAAGTACATGAATATGGGGAAGTGGGGGTATTTTTTCTTGTTGAAAACTAATTCCTTCATGTGTAAAAGTAATCAAATGGCCAAATGTGCTGAAGGAATTCTTAAAGAGTATAACCTCCAACATTTATTCATGAGGGCCAACTTTGATAGCAAGGGTTTCATGAGACAAAATTTATATGGGGCAAGTTCATATCAGCATCAACCTTCTATTGAGGACTTTTGGGAAGATTGTGTTGATGAAAATGAAGTCTTGAAAAGAGATTATATGAGGTTAACCCTCAAGAAAATACAAGCTTTTGGTCTTTCTTTCTAGATTCCTAAAAATGCAACTAAAGATTCGGTCGTCATTGACCCTGAATATGAAAAACTATTAGATAAATCTCATCCCAAGGTTGACTGGAGTAAAAATGAAGTTTTGAATATGAATATATGAGCTACTCCAGTGTTGAAAAGAACTCACGAGTAGTTGGAAGGAAAATGGCGACAGGTTGCAGGTTTTACTCAAGAACCAAAATCATCTCACAAAAATGAACAGGGGCCCACTCAGACAGTTGCAGTGGGTACATCATTAGGGAGATTGGCTACTAGTTCTTCTAATGTGAATTCACAATCTGGGGGTGATGGTGAGAAGCTTGAAGAGATGACTAAATTGAAGTAAGTATGTGAATAGAAAAACATATCTACCCCCACTCCTAAAAAGAAGATCAACCAAACAAAACCTGTTCCTGAAGATTTTGATGCCATTTTTTAATAGATTGTTGAAGAAAATACCTTTCCTCCTTTTTCTGAAGCACCCTCTTCCCTGGTAGAAAATATACCCATCACTCCTAGTGAGTCTAAGGAATTTTCTCAAGGGAACAAGGATTTTGTTTTGGTAGAAGCCTCCCCAGTATGGTTGAGAAAAGCAGTAGAGAAAAAGAGAAAATATACTCCCACAACAACAGTTGGAGTAGATATAGTTGCAAAGTTGCTCCAGACTTCCTAAATGCCAAAGAAAGCTCAGAAAATGTCAAGAATGCTGACTGGCCCTACTTCTGCTAATCAAGTATTGGAAATTGCAGATCCTATAAAAGATCTCAATGAGGATGAGATAACAACTTAGTTGACTATAAAGTCACACATGTTGACATGGGGCCCCAAACACTTGAAGGTGATGTGTATCATGCTAAATATTCATTCAATGCCTTGATTAAGTGGGTAAAGGAAGAAAGAAAGGATAAGGTAGCCTTGCAATCTCAGGTCCTTGATTTAAAAAACTTTATTTCTTCTATAGTTCCCCCTTCTATATCTAGTGGAGCCTCAAGTTCTCAGACAAAAGTTATTGATGGTCTATAATGCAATTAATCAGAAAGAATCTAAGCTATTCCAAAAATTTTAGTGAATGGATTGATGAAATAATATAGGAGACTATCCTCTTTATTAGTAAGTATATGCTTTTCTACACTTAGGTTGTTAATAAAAGGAAGGAGTTGATTACAGAGCTACAACAGGTCAAGAAAGATCAGACCAGTCTCTACATGCTCTCACAAGAAATAAAAGAGTTGATTTCCAAGGATCAAATGAAATTAATCAATGAAAAAATTGTGAGTGATCCAAAGGAGTTAGATCCTTCTTGGTCTGACTCATTGGAGTGGAAATTAAGCATTTATGACAGCCTGGTAAAAGAGATTTATGCAACACTCGAAAGGTATGTGGATATGCTTGTGGCTCAGATTAAAGGAAATTGTCAGCACCTAAAAGTAGAGATAACTGATGAGTTTGATGAGAAGATTCTGGATTCGAAGGAAGTTTGTCTGAAATTCAAAGAAATATTCAACAAGGAAATGGCAGATTTTTCCATAATGACTAGTGAATCTTTCTGAAAGCTTGATAGATTGCAAGTCTACCTCAATTCCTTTAAAACTAAAGAAAATAGGAGGTTTGACACTCTTAATGAGTCTGAGGCTTCTCTAACCAAAGTAAGAACTAGACCGTAGATCACCGTGACACTAGGGAGAAAAGAGATATTTGCAATTATTACCAAGTACAGAGACTACAAATCCAAGATGAAAGCACAAGAAAAAATGTTATAACAAGAATCGATCAAGGATCTGGAAGATGAAGAGGCTGAGGCAAAGAGACATGATGCATAGTTATTTTTAGTATTTCATGATACTTTATTTTAATTTGGCTCTTTTAAGTTAAAAAAATCTTTTCAATTATTCAATGCGATTACTTTGAAGAAACCATTACTAAAGACAATTATCTTATGCTTTAAATATGGATTTGGCCGATGTGATTCAAATCTTTTGGGAAAAAATTTATTTACTCATTAGAGCAAAAATTTGTTATCTTGAATTATTGCTTTCTATTATTTTGATATAGAAGACAATGGTGGAATTTATACATTCATAATCTTTGAATTATGGTGTATGAATCTATTTTGCTTATTTTGAATGTTCTGCCAGTGTGTGGTCTATTATTGGAATGATAGATACTTTAGTTTTTTGCACCATTGTAGTATTATTTATCTATTAATAAGGATTTTGCAGTGATACTTGATTCAACTTGGTTGTAGAATGTTTTCAGTTTTATTGTATGAAGTCGATGAATGCCTTTAAAAATTTCTAGTTAAATTTCCCTTCCTTTATTTTCTATTTGGTTAAAAACAACATTAGTTTAAAAAATTATTTATTGAATATGAAATGAAGGTAGCCGCCACCTTTTAAAATAAGTAGAGAATCATTCTGGAAATTATATTATTATTGATTCAATTGTGGTTACATTTATCACCTTAGTGGGAATGATAATATAGAGTTAGGAGAATATATATATATATATATATATATATATATATGATGAGTTACTCTATGTTTAATAGTAATGGTTCTCCAAAGGCGTAATGTTTTTGTTCTTCATCCTAACATAGATTGGTTGGTGGGTGATCAAGAAGATATAATTACAAGTCTCAAGCTATTGGCTTGGAAACAAAGAAGAACCAACTATCAATATCACAGAGTTAATGAAGTATTGGAAGAAGAGGAGGAACTTGGAGATATTATTAGAGAAAATATAATGTGTTTTGAGAATGCTCAGGAGATTGTGTTTGTAGAAAATATCCCACCTCCAACTAGAAGAGTAAGATCCCCTCCAACACAGGCTCCTAGAAATCGGGTAAACAAAAGGCAAAATCCCCCATGAAACCATCAATAAACAAAAGTTGGCGATTCTGTTGGCCTATTAGTATCCTGTCAAAACCTAGCTTCTAAGAGGTATAATAGGGGTGATAAGAAAAAAGGGATTATGGATAAAGATTTTGAGTTCTTAGAAACTGTTGATTTTTCATATTTTTCACCTACCCAAAAAGTTAAGTCTATCAGTAAACCATCTTCTCTTCCTCCTTCTCCTAAACCTAGTGTATTTGGGGTTTCAAAGATATCTTGCCAAGGTATTCTTTTGTGCAGCAACACCCTTCCTACACAAGTAAATTTTCCTTTAGTAATGACACAACCCCAACCAGTCCCATGGGGGGCCATCATAGATCCTCTAATCTTTGGATCTGGTGCACAACTCCATGAATTACCCAAAGGTTCAGGGAAGATTATACCCAAATTCAGTGGAGATGGGAAAGTTTCTCCTAATGAGCATATGAAGGCTTTCTTTGCTACCTCTTCCATTCTTGCAATACAACAAGAAGATGTTGCTATAAGGCTCTTTGCAAAATATTTGACGAACGTTGCTACTAACTGGTTTTATTCTCTTCCCAATGACTCAATTAACAATTGGCCTACCTTAAGAACAAGGTTTGAGAACAAATTTAAGTCTCTAGAAGATGATCAATTCCTGGTTGCTCAATTAGGTTCAATGAAAAATGAGGTTCACAAGTTAATGAGGGATTTTGTGGCCAAGTTTAATAAGTTATATAACATAATTACTATGAACATGATGCCTGGTCCTGAATTATTGAAAGTGATGTTCATTAACACTCTTCCACCAGATGTGAGTTTCATTATTAAAAGGGAAGGCATGACTAATGTATCTACTGCACAAAATAGAGTTGTATCCATAGAAGATGATCTGATTGTCTTTGGAAAATGGAAGAAAGAACGAAAAATGGGTAGACCTTCACCATTAAATTCTACTGACCCCGTCATTTAGAGATTGGCCAACAACATAATCACTCTTAAGAGACAAATGTCGAAGGGTCCTTCACAAACGCCCTATCAAGATGTTTCCAGGAATTATCAAGGTGCTCCTAACAAAACACTTTCATTGGCCACTCCAAATCAAAGGTTGGCAATTGAGGGTCCTTCTTCTTCCAGTAAGGGGAATCATTGTAATGTTCATCTAACTTCGGATCATGATGGAGGTACTTGTTTGAAGATGATTAGATTCATGTAAATTCTTTCAACAAATGAACACACTATATAACCATATGTAAAAGAGCTTATCTCGTCCAATGATGTTGGAATGAACTTATTTGAGTTCGTATTAGAGGCAGAAGATGGAGAGGATGTATATGTTAGAGTTGATGACCCAAATTTTGTTGTATTCACTAGAGCACAACATGCCAAGGATGATCAAGGTGGCTCATCTTCAGCCCTGAAGTACATTTTAACAAGGTAGAAAAAGCAAGAACAAACTACTCCCAACAATGTACAAGTTGAGGTACCATCTTCTTCATCTTTTTTTCCCCTTCCTTTTGGTTCATTTGATATAGACGAGTCTTGCAAAAATACCAAAATCCAAATTTCACAAGATGAATACTTGAGACTCAATCCCTTAGAACTAGATAGGCTAGTGAAATATGTTAAACAAGATCTTCACCATCCCAATGTAATGTTCAAATTTCTGATGATAATGAAGCCAACCTTAGGAACTAGAATTGCTCTAATACTATAGATAAACCTTCAAGCTCAAAAAACCCATTCATGAAACCATAACCTTTCAATATATCACTATACATTGTTGGTTTTAGACCGAGTAATTGTATTATTAACTCTAGAGCTTCTGAAAATGTGATGCCTGCCCAAATAGCTAAAGCCTTAGGTTTATCTTATACCTCTTCCCAAGGAAAATGTTAATCCATGGATGGATACCCAGTTCCTATTATAGGTCAAATCAAAGATGCTCAAGTAGCCCTAGCTACTTTTCCCAAAAAAAGACTGAAACTGACTATATTAGTTGTTGATATTCCTACAAGTTATGGTATGCTTTTGAGTAGGAGTTTTTGTAAGGATTTGGGTGGAGAAATATAGATGGATTGGTCTCATGCCTTAATACCTTTGGATGGAAAGAAAATACACCTGAATCTTGAACCCAAGACCAGGTTCATTGTCTTAAAGTTTGGTGATCCGAGAGCAGACATTATGTTTGTTGAAACAAGATCGGGAACCTATATGTGCACTTCTGACCAAGAGGAAAATTTGAATCCTATTAGCCCTGATTTGGTGAATGAATTATGGGTGCTTGAATTTGATGGAAGTTGTGCTAATTTTAGGTTAGGTGATGGAGTAGTTTTGATTTCTCCTGATGGCTATAAGTTTCCTTGTGCTTTCAAATTCGAGTTTGCTAATACCAATAATACGATTGAGTATGAATCTATATTGCTTGGTCTAAGTGTAGCCAAAGAAAAGGGTATAAAACAATTGAGGGCTATAGGAGACACAAAATATGTGGTAAAACAGCTGAGGAAGATTTGCACTGTGAAAAATGGTCGACTTAAGCATTATAGGAACAAAGTTTGGGATTGTATAGAATATTTTGATGCTTTTTCTATAGAGTTTGTTCCCAGGAAACAAAACGCTAGGGCTGACTCCCTGGCAATCTCATCATCATTACTCTTGCCGCATCCAGATTTCAAAGATGAGTCTTATAGAATTGAAATTGTGTACAGACCTAGTGTTCTTGAAAATGTAAATCATTGGCAAGTGTTCAATAATGATTAGAAGATTATTGAATTTTTCGAGAAGGCTGAAGCCTTTGCTCACATCTATTTTAAAGGAAGTGATGATAAAAACAATGTTGTATTAGAAGGTGACATTGTTAACCCTGATGGGAAGGATATGAAGATTATTCAGTTGAAAGGTAACAGGATTCCAAAAGGTTTAGTTTCTCTCAAACATTTATTCAATAGGAATGAGCAATATTTGAAGCAGAAGGGTAAAGTCTCTATTGAAGCATCTGTTGAATATGATAAGGTGAATATTGGTATAGAGGATGATCCTAATATTATTTGTATTGGGAAGTGTTGTTCCCAAGAAGAGAGAGAGAGACTTATCTCTCTATTGACACGTTACAAGGATGTCTTTGCATGGTGCTATGCAGATTTAAAGAAGTTTAGAAATGGAGAATTCCAGCATAAAATTCTATTGAAACTTGGTGCCACACCTTACAGACAAAAACAACGAACTTATAACCCCAAGGTTGTAGAAGCTATTTTCAATGAAATTGATAAAATGCTCAAGGCAAGGATTATTTATCCCATTCATCATTCCACGTGGGTAGCCAATATATTTCCTATGAGAAAGAAAAATGGAGAAATAAGGATATGTGTTGACTTTAGGAATTTAAATCAGGCATCTTTGAAATACAATTACCCACTACCTGTAATGGATCATATTCTGCAAATAGTTGTTGGCTTCGAAATGATGTCCATGCTTGATGGTGTCTCAGGTTATAATCAGGTTGAAGTAGCTCTAGAAGACCAGCATAAAATGGCATTCACCATGCCCATTGGTGTTTTCACCTATAATAAAATGCCATTCGACCTTATTAATGCAAGAGCCACTTTTCAAAGGGATATAGATTTATGTTTCGCTGATCTTAGGAATAAAATTATAGTGATTTATTTGGATGACCTTACAATTTTTTCTAAAAAGAGAGCCAATCATTTTCATAATTTGGAAGTAGTATTGCAGCATTGCAGAGAAGAAGGTAGCTCTTTAAACCCTAATAAGTCTCTATTTGCTGTGACGCCACATTATTTCAAAGGATGGAATCAAGATAGATCCAGAGAGAGTGAAGACAATCATGTAGCTGGGATTACCTACCAATAAAGATGGTACCGGGTCTTTCTTTGGTCAGGTGAACTTTCTAAGGAGGTTTGTTCCTGATTTTGCTGAGTTGACAAAGTACATTTTTTATATGATGAAGGATCACCCGGTGTTTAAATGGAGCAATGACGGAAAACAATTTTTTGCAGCTATTAAAACTGTAATTGTAAATGCTCCCACTTTAGTTCATCCTGATTTCACTAAAGATTTCATCATATATAGTTACGCCTCTGAGCACACCTTATCATCCATCTTACTACAAAAGAATAAGAAAGGTATTGAAGCCCCTATCTCTTTTATGAGCACTCCTCTGAAGAAGTATGAACTCAAATATTCACCGCTTGAACATGCATACGCTATTGTGAAGGCACTCAAGAGTTTCAGGTTCTATATTCTTCATTCTCATACTACTATGTTTGTTCCCGAAACTGTTGTGAAAAGTATTCTTACTCAACAAGATATTGGATGCAATAAAATATGTTCTTGGATAGCCTAGATTCAAGAATACAATTTGGATATTAAACCCACTAATTTGGTTAGGGGAAAGGGTCTGGCTAAAATGATTGCTGAGAGTAAACCTATTGAAGAAGAAGAGTTACCATTAGTACTATTCACAAGCACAATTGATGATTAGTTTTCTAATGTCAGTTATTTTCTAACCTATGGTGATTTCCCATCACATTTATCATCAAGAGAAAAGAGAAACTTAAAACTTAAAGCAAACAAGTACGTTCTCTAAGAAGGGAATTTGTATTAAAAAAGATGTGGATGGGACCTTCTTAAGGTGTGTTGACAAAGAGCAGAAAAAGAAGCTATTTGAAGCATTTCATAGTGAGGCATATGGTGGAACTCCACACAACTATCACATATGGAAATTACAAATGAGATAAATAATAAATTATAAGGTAATTTGACAAATACTAAATGACAAACCACCTGAACTCACTAGGGAGTTTGAAAAAATCTTATAGGAATAAATTAGATGAAGCCATGGGGCTCATAGGATTGCATGTATCTAATAGTTGTTTTTTCATATTTTGGAGTGGTTGACACCTAAGAAAATGTGGGACAAACTTGATCAATTGAATGGTATAGTTAACGAGTTCTTAATCTTGCAACTAAAGGTAGATTTGACATCACTATCCAAATGATTTTCCTACCTTTCAGGATTTTCTTACAAAATTCAAATTAATTTTATTAAAATTGAAAGGATGTGGACATGATAAAACCAATAAGGAATATGTATTTTTTATTATGTCAACTTTCAAGGGTCCATTTTTTGGCTTTAGTGACAACTTTCAAAATCCTACATCATAGATTCTATTGGCCAGGTATGTTTAAAGATGCTTATGAGTGGGTGTTGAAATGTGAAAAGTGTTTAAAATTCACTAGAAAACCACAACTTGTTGCTTTACCCTTGAAACCTGTGGTAATTGATGAGCCCTTTTAGCAATGGGGTCTAGATTTCATTGGGCAAATTAACCCAAGTTCAAGTGTGGGACATACACACATATTGACCGCTATAGACTATTTCACCAAATGGGTGGAAGCTATTCCAGTGAAGCATACCACCACTGAAGTCGTATGTAATTTTCTAAAGGAGAATATTTTGGTAAGGTTTGGAGTGCCCAAGAAAATTGTCACTGATAACACTAGCTCTTTTTCCTCAGCTGAAATTACCCTTTTCTACTACGACTATGGCATTAGTCTTGCTCATTAGTTTGATTATTATCTACAAGGAAATGGGCAGGCAGAGTCAAGCAATAAGAATTTAATCTCCATTATCAAGTTGGTTGATGAAAATAAAAGGGGATGGAAGAAAAAGCTATATGATGCTCTATGGGATGATAGAGTTACTTGCAAAAGAGCTTTTGGAATGTCCCCCTTTCAACTAGTATATGGAATTGATAGCACATTTCCTACACCATTGGAGATTTCATCAGTCAATTTACAGAAGGCTATAGAAGATGGGCAATTTCAAACTACTTTGGAAAAATGAATTATGTATTTGAATAAGCTAGAAGAAGAAAGGGAGGTTGTGTTGGATAAGATTACCAAACATCAATAGATGGTGAAGAAGGTTTTTGATAAAAGGGCTAGACAAAGGGACTTTGCAGTTGGCAATTCAGTTCTTCTCTGGGATAAAAGGAGGGAAGCAAAGGGAACACATAAAAATTTTGATTCTCTTTGGAGAGGTCCTTTCCTGATCAAGCAGCTTGTTGGTGATCATGCTTTTTGATTGGCTTATCCTAATGGTACTATTCTACCCCTTGCCTAAAATGGGCAAGATTTGAAACTTCTTGAATAATTATTCCATTGGGTTTGTCCTTGTATATAGTTTCTTGTTTGTTTTGTTCATTTTTGGCTTGTATGATTTCGACTCTGTTGCCCGATGAATAAGGCTTTATGCCATGTTTATGGATTCTTTGTGTCCTGTCAGTCCTGGTCCCCATTCAGAGCCAATGTTACCCATAGGTATATTATGTATCATATACTTTCAAATTTTGTCTTCCTTGGTCTTTAATTTCTTACTTTCTGCCCAAGTCTAAAGTCTTTTCCTTCATTTTAGCCTTTGTCACGGGATCTACTAAGTTTCTAACCCCTTGTCACGCATTCTTTAAGTTTTAAAACCTAGGTCACTGGGGCCTGGTGTCTTTAAAACCTTGTCGTCGGGTTCGTGTTTTTCCTAACCTCCCTATATCCCAACTTATTCTCTTTTTGTAGCATCAAGTGTGTTGATCTATTGTGTAGTTGGAGAGTCATAGGTTTTTATAACTTCGTAACTCCCGAATTTAGGTTATAAAGTTTCAATTTTCTATGACAAGGTGATATGTTTTCCATCCCGCATGTTTCAAGGTGCTACCTATGCATTTAATGAGGCATACAATACAACTTGGAGATGTCTTACAAATGATTTTTTTAAAGCATGCAAATATTAGGGTTTGCTTTACTAAGGATTAAAATAAAGCACCATATTAATTCAGCACCAACACACGTCTTGTCATATTACATGACTTAAGGTGGTGGGAATTTATTTTTTTGAGTCTACAGTTACACCTCCACCTTCTGTAATTATTTCTTCAAGCATATGAGTGTTATTCTGTGTACTATGAGCTCATGTAGTCTGGAATTTAAAATCATTAGCTTGACGTAAGAGACATGAAGTTACGATCCTTTAAAATGGAGGAATTCTGGGCACATTTGGAAAGTGGCAAAAGCTCTACTATCGACGTAAAATTGTTAGAAAGCAGATTATCTCATAATAGAGGTTTTCTAGAAGTCGTGCTAAGCGGAGACCTAATAGGCGCATGCGAGAGAAGATATATTCTGAAAACAAAGGAAATCAAAGCCGTGGACATGATTGTTGTTGCTAAAATTTCTCCTAGAGTTGTTTTTCACATGCTAAAGGTTCCTAAAAGAGCACCCGTAAAGGACATATCTATTGCGGTGGCTAGTGAGTTTTTCAAATCTAATGAGAACTAGTGCAAGAATTATATGGCCAAAGGGTGGTTGAAGTTGGACAAAATAGGTAAGTCACAGTTACCTGGGAAACTTAAGAGAATGCATTTCAAAGGGGAAATAGTAGATGCCATTGCTTTGTTACATCGTATTGTTAGAAATGAACAAATTGAGCCTTTTGAAGATTGGATGTGCCAGTTTATTTTGGTTATCTGTGATGAGAATGTGTTGATTGATTGGGCTAAGATAATTTTCTTTCATTTGAATGAACAATTAGTTAATTTCCAGAAAATTTTTATCTTCCATTTGTGTTCTTGCTTGACATACATTATAGCCAGTCAAAGATCCTTTTGGCTGGGATTAAAGCCATAGGTGCCTCCAACTTCTGGCATGCCTGTATATAAGTTTTATCCATATTTTACCAAGCAAGTTGGAATGGGATATTTTTGCCTTGTCAATGATGCATTCTTGATGGAAGCTATGAGGAAATTGGATGGAAACCCTAAAATGCATTTTTCTCTCAAGTCAATGAATTTTGTGTCAAAGTTTGGAAGCTTCTATATTCAATTTGATAGGTTTTCCTACTTGAGGATAGCAGGTTTTGAGAAAGCCCCATTGAAATTGCCTAGATATCCTAAAGATTTGTTGGTGTTCCTGGAGGTCTGTAGACAAATGGCCATGGTGAATGTAAAGTACATGAATATGGGGAAGTGGGGGTATGTTTTCCCATTGAAAACTCCTTCCTTCATGTGTAAAAATAATCAGATAGCCAAATGTGTTGAAGGAATTCTTAAAGAGTATAACATCCAACATTTATTCATGAGGGATAATTTTGATAGCAAGGGTTTCATGAGACAAAATCTATATGGGGAAAGTTTATATCAACATCAACCTTCTATTGAGGACTTTTGGGAAGATTGTGTTGATGAAAATGAAGTCTTGAAAAGAGATTATATGAGGTTAACCCTTAAGAAAATACAAGCTTTTGGTCTTTCATTCTAATTTTTGAAAATGCAAATAAAGATTCAGTGGTCATTGACCCCGAATATGAAAATTTGTCAGATAAATCTCATCCCAAGGTTGACTGGAGTAAAAATGAAGTTTTGAATATGAATCTACGACATGCTCCAGTGTTGAAAAGAACTCAGGACTGGTTGGAAGGAAAATGGCGATAGGTTGCAAGTTCTACTCAAGAACCAAAATCATCTCAGAGAAATGAACAAGGGTCCACTCAAACAGTTGCAGTGGGTACATCATTAGGGAGATTGGCTACTAGGTCTTCTAGTGCGAATCCACGATCCGAGGGTGATGGTGAGAAGCTTGAAGAGATGACTAAATTGAGGTTAGTATGAAAATAGGACAACATATCTACCCCCACTTCTAAAAAGAAGATCAACAAAACATAACCTATGCCTAAAGAATATGATGCCATTTTTTAACAGATTGTTGAAGACAATACCTTTTCTATTTTGTCTGAAGCACCCTCTTCCCCATGGAAAATATACCCATCACTCTTGGTGAGTCTAATGAAATTTATCAATGGAACAAGGATTCCATTTTGGTAGAAGCCTCCCCAATATGGCTGAGAAAGGCAATAGAGAAAAAGAGAAAATATACTCCTACAACAATAGTTGGAGTAGATACAATTCCAAAGTTTCTCTAAACTTCCTCAAGACCAAAGAAAGCTCAGAAAATGTCAAGAATGCTGACTGACCCTACTTCTGGTAATCAAGTATTGTAAATTGCAGATCGTATAAAAGATGTAAATGAGGATGAGATAACAGTAGCTAACTATAAAGTCACACATGTTGACCTGGGGCCCCAAACACTTGAAGGTGATTTGTATCACGCTAATTATTCAGTCAATGCCTTGATTAAGTGGGTAAAGAAATAAAGAAAGGAAAAGGTAGCCCTGCAATCTCAGGTCCTTGATTTAAAAAACTTTATTTCTTCTATAGTTCCCCCTTCTATATCCAGTGGAGCCTCAAGTTCTCAGATAGAAGTTATTGATGGTCTACAATGCAATTAATCAGAAAGAATCTGAGCTATTCCAAAAATGTCAATGAATGGATTGATGAAATACTTCAGGAGACTATCCTCTTTATTAGTAAGTCTATGCGTTTCCACACTCAGGTTGTTGATAAAAGGAAGGAGTTGATGATAGAGCTACAATAGGTCAGGAAATATCAGACCAGTCTCTACATGCTCTCACAAGAAATAAAAGAGTTGATTTCCATGGATCAAATGAAATTAATCAATGAAAAAATTGTGAGTGATCCAAAGGAGTTAAATCCTTCTTGGTCTGACTCATTGGAGTGGAAATTAAGCATTTATGACAGCCTAGTAAAAGATATTTTTGCAACACTCGCAAGGTATGTGGATATGCTTGTAGCTTAGATTAAAGGAAATTTTCATGACCTAAAAGTAGAGACAACTGATGAGTTTGATGAGAAGATTATGGACTCGAAGGAAGTTTGTCTTAAATTCAAAGAAATATTCAACAAGGAAATGGAAGATCCTGCCATAATGACCAGTGAATCTTTCTCAAAGCTCAATATATTGCAAGTCTACCTCGATTCCTTTAAAAATGAAGCAAATAGGAGGTCTGACACTCTAAACGAGTATGAGGCTTCTCTAAGCTAAGTAAGAATTGGATTGTAGATCACCATGACACTAGGGAGCAAAGAGATATTTGCAATTATTACCAGGTACAGAGACTACAAATCCAAGATGAAGGCACAAGAAAAAATGTTACAACAAGAAGCGGTCGAGGATCTAGAAGATGAAGAGGTTGAGGCTGAGAGATGATGCATAGTTATTTTTAGTATTTCATGATACTTTCTTTTAATTTGGATCTTTTAAGTTAAAAAAACTCTTTTCAATTATTCGATGCGGTTACTTTGAAGAAACCATTACTAAAGAAAATTAGCTTATGCTTTAAATATGGGTTTGGCCGATGTGATACAAATCTTTTGGGAAAATTTTGATTTACTCATTAGAGAAAAACTTTGTTATCTTGAATTACTGCTTTTTGTTATTTTGATATAGAAGACAATGGTGGAATTTATACATTCATAATCTTTGAATTATGGTGTATGAATCTGTTCTGCTTATGTTGAAAGTTCTGCCAGTGTGTGGTCTATTATTGAAATGATATATACTTTAGTTTTTGCACCACTGTAGTATTTTTTATCTGTGAATATGGATTCTGCAGTGATACTTGATTCAACTTGGTTGTAGAATGTTTTCAGTTTTATCATATAAAGTCGATGAATGCCTTTAAAGCTTTCTAGTTAAAAGCAGCATTAGTTAAAAAAATAAATTCATTGAATATCAAATGAAGGTAGTTGCCACCTTTTAAAATAAGCAGAGAATCGGTCTAAAAATTATATTATTACCGATTCAACTATGGTTACATTTGTTACCTTAGTGGGAGTGAGAATATAGAGTTAAGTGATAAATCTGTTAGCCAACAGATTTTTGGTGACTCTACAGGGGATAACTCAAAAATATATATATATGATGAGTTACTCTATGGTTAATAGTAATGGTTCTTTAGAGGCGTAATGCTCATGTTCTTCATCCTAACGTAGGTTGGTTGGTGGGTGAGCAAGAAGATATAATTATTGGTCTCACGTTGTTGGATTGGAAACAGAGAAGAATTGACTATCAATATCATAGAGTTAATGACATATTGGAAGAAGAAGAGGAACTTGGAGATATTATTAGAGAAAATGCAATGCATTTTGAGAATGCTTAGGAGATTTTGTTTGTATCCCACCTCCAACTAGAAGAGTAAGAGCCCCTCCCACACAAGCTCCTAGAAATCAGGTAAATAATAGGAAAAATCCCCCATGAAACCATCAATTAACAAAAGTTGGTGACTCTATTGGCCTATTAGTATCCTGTCAAAACCTGGCTTCTAAGAGCTATACTAGGTGTGATAAGAAAAAAGGGATTGTGAATAAATATTTTGAGTTCTTAGAAACTGTTGATTTTTCATATTTTCCACTTACCCGAAAAGTTAAGACTATCAACAGACCATCTTCTCCTCCTCCTCCTAAACCTAGTGTATCTGGGGTTTCAAAGATATCTTGCCAAGGTATTATTTTGTGTGGCACCAACCTTCGTACACAAGTAAATTTTCCTTTAGTAATGGCATAGCCCCAACCGGTCCCATGGGGGGACATCATAGGTCCTCTAACCTTTGGAGTCGGTGCACAACTCCATGACTTACCCAAAGGTTCAAGGAAGATTATACCCAAATTCAGTGGAGATGGGAAAGTTTCTCTTGATGAGCATACGAAGGATTTCTTTTCTTCCTCTTCCATTCTTGCAATACAACATGAAGATGTTGCTATGAGGCTCTTTGTAGAATCTTTGACAGATGTTGTTGTTGACTGGTTTTATTCTCTTCCCAATGGATCTATTAACAATTGGGCTACCTTAAGAATGAGGTTGAGAACAAATTTAAGTCTATAGAAGATGATCAAGTCCTGGTTGCTCAATTAGGTTCAATGAAAAATGAGGTTCATGAGTTAATGAGGGATTTTGTGGCCAAGTTTAATAAGTTATATAACATAATTACTATGAACATGAGGCCTGGTCTTGAATTGTTGAAAGAAATTTTCATTAACACTCTTCAGCCAGATGTGAGTTTCATTATTAAAAGGGAAGGAATTACTGATGTAGTTGTTGCACAAGATAGAGCTATATCCATAGAAGATGATCTGATTGTCTTTGGAAAATGGAAGAAAGAACTACAAATTGGTAGAACTTCACTAGTAAATTCTACTAACCCTGTCATTCATAGATTGGCCAATGACATAATCACTCTTAAGAGACAAATGCCAAAGGGTCCTTCACAAACACCCTATCAAGATGTTTCCAAGAATTATCAAGGAGCTCCCAACAAAACACTTTCATTGGCCATTCCAAATCAAAGGCTGGCAATTGAGGGTCCTTCTTCTTCCAATAAGGGGAATCATTGTAATTTTCATCTAACTTCAGATCATGATGGAGCTAATTGTATGGAGATGATTAGATTCATGGAAATTCTTTCAACAAATAAACACACTATAGAACCATATATAGAAGAGCCTATCTCATCCAATGATGTTGGCATGAACTTCTTTGATTTCGTATCAAAGGTAGAAGCTGGAGAGGATGTATATGTTAGAGTTGACGATCCAAATTGTGACATTTTCACTAGAGCACAACATGCCAAGGCTGATCAGGGTGGCTCATCTTTAGCCCGGAGGTACATTTTAACAAGGCAGAGAAAGCAAGAACAAATTGCTCCCAATAGTGTAAAAGTTGAGGTACCATCTTCTTCGTCTTCTGTTCCCCTTCCTTCTAGTTCATTTGATATAGTTGAGTCCTACAAAAATACCAAAATATAAATTTCACAAGCTGAATACTTGAGACTCAATCCCTCAAAACTAGATAGGCTAGTGAAATATGTTAAACAAGAGTCTTCACCATCCCAATGTAATGCTCAAATTTTTGATGATAATGAAGCCAAGCTTGGGAACCAGATTTTCTCTAATATTATAGATAAACCTTCAAGCTCACAAAACCCATTCATGAAACTAGAACCTTTCTAGATATTATTATACATTGGTTGTTTTAGACTGAGTAATTGTATCATTGACTTTGGAGCTTCTGAAAATGTGATGTCGATCCAAATAGCTAAATGTCTGAGTTCCTTTCCACTTGTCATCTACTTTTGTTGGTGTTAACGAATCAAAATGCGTTGTAACGACTTGAGAACCTTCTTTTCCCTCCTCTTTTCTCTTTTAAATCAATCTTTTCATTCCTATTTCTCTCTCTTGGAATTTGCATTCCTCTCTAGCTCTCTTGCATAGTTTCTCTTCTTTGAAGTCTTTCTCTTCTCTCTCAATCTTGCACAACTCTCTTGTTTGTTACAACTATCTCCCTCACTCTTTCTCTCTTTGGCTTCCTCAAGCCTTGCAAATCAGATATCTATCTCCTTTCTTGTGTCTTTGAGTATTTGGGATTTCTCACATCATTTGTCTATGCACTTTATCATTATGTATATTATCTTCTCTATTTTATTTCTTGTCTATTATTCTATCTATCTATCTATTTGGTTGTCTATGGAGGTGGGAACATCGAAATGGGGGTTTGACTGTGGCAAGCCCCTAACATCACCAACATTTTTCATCGATCTCATGTGTGTAGGTATTGGAGATATTCATTTGTTGAAGGCTTCATTACTTGGGTTTTTGTGAGCACTTTCTCTCTCTCTCCCTTCCTCTTATCATTTGCATTCTTTATTTTACTCTCTGTTATAGTCTATTATTTTCTCACATTTAAGAGTTCTTAGTAGTCAGTAGAAATAGCCACTAAGCTATTTTATGAGATATTCTCAATTTTTGGTCTGTACAAGACACCAATGCACCTCGAGGATGCCAACATGTCACGTTTCAATTTATATGCCATGTTTCCATCCTTTGGTTGAGAGTTCGTTAGTCTATCCAAGAAACCTTTGTGACCTACTCTCTTTGATTCTAGAACTCTCATCTTTTTACCCCATTACTTGAGCACTATTCCTTTAGGTAGTCTAAGGTAGTTTAGGGAAATTCATTCCTAGGGACTCTCTTGGTAACTAAGAGACTCATGAGTAGTGAATCTCCCTTCTCTACATTCCAGCTTATGGCGTGATTCCTCTCCTCATTCTTCATCCATTATCTATTCTTTTCTTTTCCAAGCATTCTCTCTACCCTTGCTAACTAACTCCTTCTCTTTCTCCCTTGGCGTTACTTGTTTCTTTCCCAAATTTTAAATTAAAAAACAAACTATTTTCAAACTATGCAACCTCTTATTTTATTCTCCTAGAATTATCATTAATTTTGTCTCCTTTTCTACTTATGTTGTGCACCACATTTTTGTCTTTTTTACAAAAATATTCTAACTTCTCCATGCATGAGTGCACTCAGTTGCTCTTGCATCAGACATGCCAGGTAAGAAGTTTGTGAGCTTAGTATCACTAATTGGAGTTGAGTACTAGAACTACTCTTCCAAGTTGCAAACAACTTACAACACACTTTGACACTGTGATAGGTACCCTATAAAATTCTTTTTCTCCCTTTTCCAACACTTATCTGAAACATACACCATCTTCCTCCACTAAATCTTCCCTTTATTGTCATATCCCTTTGCGTAAATTCTTCCACCATGATCTAAATTCTCTTGCCAAATACCTCTTCCTTTTGATTCTTCCTCTCATGGGATTCAATCCACCATATTCTGACCACCTCCACTAAGTTTTTTCTCCCAATTCCTTACCATTGTACCTGCACACATATCGTAGGAATCTAACATATCCATCACCTCCTCATCAACACTTACCAATTATTTTTTAAAATTTATTTCTTTCATTCCATACTCATCAATATTTTGCAACATAATGAATTTCAACTCTTTCATGCTTTCTTCCATTATTTTGAATTGATGCAAATCATCATATACTTCTCAAGCACAAGATTTAGAAAAATAAAATTTACCTCATTTTCTTGAGCTGCAACTTCAAATTTATTCATTTTCATGCCTTCAAAAAGACACATCTCAACTACAAACTCCTCTCTTGATTTTCCTTTCTTATCCTCTTGCATGAGGATTCCTTTTTCAGTGTCATATACTTGACATCTTGTTGCAACTTATGTCATGATTTCATCATGCACACTTGTGTGGGATGCTCCCACATGTTCACCTCTCCACAAAACCTCCTTCAAAGAGCTACAACATTGTACCTTGTTTTTCCCACCCTCAAGGGCATCCAATCTTGCTTGGATTTTTTCTATCTCTTCATAAAAAAATTCATAAAGGTCCTTCTTTCTTTTTTCTCCACAAAAAAAATTCTTACTGGTCTCTTTATGACCAATCTCATCCTCTTCCTAGAAGACATGTTTCTCACATCCAACCACTCACAATCTGCAATCTTTGGAACCTAACAACATACACAATTTTTAGAGCCAATTCTCTTTGCAATTGTGGGTACTCCCTATAGCAAAAATTCACACCTACACACTATCCTCTACCCAACAAAGACTTTAGAAGATGCTCCTCTCAAAACCCCATCTACCCACTTTCTCTCAATGGAGGAATTCTACACATATTCTATCTAGCTTTATCTTTGTTGGAGGACAACCAACCACTTCACACACCAACTCAACTCTACAATTGTAAAAGAAAATCAATTTTTATTTCACACAATACTCACCTCAACACATTTTCCAACAAGAAACCATGCCCTATTATCATCAATTCTATTCAACTTCTTCAACTTTCATTTTCCTCAACAACCCTTTTTTTGTCTCTAATACTAAATGATACAGTTTGAGGATGTGGTGTTTTATAAAACAGCCCATCCAAGCAACTAACTACAACAAAGCCTTATAGATAATTCTAAATAGATTTAATTAAAAATAATTTTCAATTAAATCATTTGCAAATCCACAAAATGTTTGTAGGAAACTCATGCATTTCAAATTAATTTCTCATAACAAATATTTTGAATACAAATATTATACAATTTTTTTATGAAATCCCTCTTTAGAAAAATACATAACAATTTTTTTGAAATCAATAAATAAACCTACACATTGGTGTCTCACACATATTAAATACCTTAGTTTGGGTGTTGAGATTTTCTCACAAAAAAATTATTTCCTGAATCCTCAACTTTGTTGCCACTTCAAACAACTTCTCTTTCCTAAACTTGGGCATTGGAGAATTTCTTCTTTTTCTTCATTATATTTGTATTAATTTTTTATTTTAATAAGCCAACATTATCACTTATCATATGACACCACTCATAGGGATATTCTTCTAGCTTAAGGAGTCCTTCTCCTTGTCAAATACTTGTAAAATTCTATTTTAAATTTGCCCAAAACATGATAACCAAAAATGATAACCAAAACATGGCACTATAGAAGGTAACTTCCCAACAAGAAATGCATTTCATTTTTTTCTAGCTTATGGCATGAATCCTCTCATTCTTCATTCATTATATGTTCTTTTCTTTTCCAAACATTCTCTCTACCTCTATTGGCCAACTCCTTTTTCTCCCATGGGATAACCTGTTTCTTTCCCAAATTTTAAATTAAAAAAAAACATGTTTTCAAACTATGTAGCCTCTTATTTTATTCTCATGTCATTATCATTACTTTTGTATTCTTTTCTACTTATGTTGCATACCATATTTTTGTCTTAAAAAATAACTCTTCAAAATTCTATATTTTGGTTGTGCCTTTTCCCATTCCTATGTCCAACACTGCCTCAAACAAATATTCTTTTTTTAAATTCTCTCTTTTTATTCAATTGTGCCAATCATTATCTTTTCCTATCTTTAATGTTTTAGATTTGAATTGAAAAAAATATGATTTGAAATAAGACATTTTGTCAATTCAAAATGACAATAATGTCAATTCACTCTGCCTCCCAAATAGAAAATTCAAAATTAAATTGCACTTCAAAATTGAAACAATTTTTTAGTTGATATTGATTGTGAGTGTAGGAGCATTTGGGTACATATTTCAGTTGTTTTATCTATTTGGTTGGGTTTTAGTTCATTAATTTCATTTTTGAAGTTGTGATCGATTCCAAAGTTCAATTTAATTTGTGTTCATAGTCATTTGAGGCAAAACAAATTGACATTGTTGTCATTCCATTTGAAAAAAATTCATGTTTGACATATGTTCAAATTTATAAATTTATTTTGATGTTGTGGAGGATATTGAATTCAATTTGTATTTGGTTCATGTTGATGGGTGTTTTAGCACTTCTCAACACAAACAATGCATAAGTGCATCACCTATCTTGAAAGACAATTTCCTAGAAGTAAATTGCAGAAGAATATCCCAAGGTTTTGAATGTCAGGTCATGAAAGTTCTTGGAACATCTTAGTTGTTTCATGTGATTTGTTCATAATCACAGGGAAACCTTACATATGTTAAGTTGGAGGGGAATTGGTCCTTCCAATGGAGCTCTTAAGGTGTGGAAATTGATGTGCAATTGCAACAGGTTCAAAATAGTAGTCTAGAACTCTATTTTCATCACCAGATTTGGCTTTACAATGTGCAATGAACCTTGTCTAAATAATATTTTAAAATAAAATTCAAAAGGAAAGGGGAAGACGAAAGTTCCTAGGTTTGAAACTATAAATAAACAGTGATAATGGAGGATGCTACAGTGGACAACCTTCCCAAACTAAGTTCCACTTAACTAAATCAACTCACAGTTTCATGAAACTAGTGCAATCTTCTAAGGTTTATAGATTTCAACCATTTATTCACCATAAAGCACGAACAAAAGATAAAATTTAAGTGAAACATTTAATTCATGTCCATACTAGCTTTATACTACTATTTATCATCAACAGACAACAAGAATCATGGACAAGGAAGGGCATCAACACAAAAAAATTCTTCAATACCAATGAAAAACATCTACTAACCTACCAAAGCAAGTTAAACATGTGGAACAACAAAGTAAATCTACTAAAATTCACTAACTATGAGGAGAAGAATCATGAAACATGAAATGGAACTCAAGAATCCACCAAAATTAATGAATTTCTATTAAAATTCCAACAACATGTATTTACAACAACTCAAATCTCTCTTGAAAATGAGAGGAGACCTCCTATTTATAGTGTCCAAAAAGAAAAATGAATGGCCAAGATTTAATCTCATTGTGTGGCCAAGATTCACTACAAATTAGGGTTTCACCTACCTTGAAATATTTTACAATATAAAATACATCTTTGTCCTCTAGCCTATTTTTTCTTCTATTGGGCAGTGTTGTAGCAATTTTGTCCTTTAGCTGGCTTCCTTTGCTGCAACTATACTATGAGCAATTCATCATCAATCACCGAATTCCCTTCATGCTTCTTCATAGTAGCATATTACATGAACTTTCCCATCAATGCCTGGAGCTTATTCCACTCCATTATATCAGATTGAAGCACTTGGAAGTTCAACTTCCTAGACCATCCAGTAATCAAATCTCAATCTTTATCACATTTGGGAGTATTATTTATCACTTGCTCAGATTGAGTGAAGGCTCAAGCAACAAAATCCATAAAGTTTGGTGTGAGGGCATCAATGGCTCCATCCTCCATCTTCTTATGGAAGTAAGAATTTATCTTTTTCGGATCTAGCTTGATAGAGGGAAAATCATAATTTGTCATTAGCTTCAAGTATTCCTCACTGGTCATCCTGATTTCCTTGGCCCAATCAATATCAAGCTCCACTTCATGGAGCACCCTTTCCAATATTTCTCTTTTGTGATCAAGGCCCAATTTCCAGGTTTCTACCAGCCAATGATCATCTTTTGCTAGTGCAAGCTCCTTTTCCCACGTTCTCTCGAGCATCTTGAGGATATCCTCAAGCTTAGGGTATGTAATTCTATATAATTCTAGGAAGTTAGTGCAGAATTTTCTTATGCCTTCAAGTTGCTTTTCCACTTCCTAAAATTTATTTGTCATTTTGACAGCCCGGCTGATGCCCATATTTCCATTGTAAACCACTTGTTGGAACCAATCCTCAATGGCCTTCATCCAATTCTTTCTCCTTTCTAGCTTACTGATATGGTCTTTTGAGAATAGTAGAGGAGTAGCTGATGATGTTGAGGGAAGCTCCTCAATCGAGGACCATTCTTGTATGTAGGTTGTTAGTTCTGCTACTTGTGTTTTTAATTCCTCCTTAGAGGTCTTGTCCTTATTCATCTGATGCACAATATTAGCAACTGATCCTTGAAGATGATCAATTTTCTATTCTCTCATAGTCGTTCCCAAGTCAATGGTAGAGATATTATAGCTAACTCCTTCTCCTTCCATTACCATAGTAGCTATTTGCAGGGTCCTTGGTCCCAAGGAATCCATTATTACATAAGATCTGATCTTTAGTTTCTTCTCCTTCTTTGTGCTTATCTGTGCCCAAGCCAAGATGGCTTCCAGCCTCACTTTTGGATCCATGAGGATGGGGGCCTTCTTCTGTAATTTCTTTTGAGCGTGATGGATCTCCATTTCTTGGTGACCCAAGGCCTTTTGTTCTGTCTTTTCTTCCTCTTCTTCATCTGAATCTTGAATAAATATAGCTTCTTTCTCTAGAGATTTAGTGGTGGCTATGTTTTTCTTGGGGCTATCTTCCCCTTCGGATCTCTCCTCTTCTTCTTCTTCCCTACTATGTTCTTCATGGTGCTCAACTTCTAGGCTTTTCCTAGCTTTAGCCTCTTTTTCAGGCTTATGTTCTTCTTCTTCTTCTAAAGGAGGCATTTATTCATCATGTTCAGGGATTTGTTCTTGATCCCCAGTTGGAGGTTTTGTGGTTACCTCCATTTCTTCATCTGTATCCTTCTCTTCAGAGGGTTGCTTCTCAACTTCCTCCCCAACATCCTTGAGTTATTGAGCCAACTCTTCCTCGAGCTCTTGATCGTAAGTTTCTACAATGTATTTTAAACCAGGATCTTCAATTTCTTCCTTGGAGGATTGTGTTTCCTCCTCTTCATGCACCACTTCATCAATAACTAGGTGTCGATGCTCAGGATACTCATGATAATCATTAGCTTCTTCATCGATTTCTTTTACTTCCTCCCTCTCTTGTCTCTCCAACTCTTAAGAAGTCTACATTGTTACCTCCATTTTTGGTGGCTTAGTTAGAGAAGTAGGAACAGAGAGGCTGACAACAACTTGTGCTAGGGAAACCTGTATTGTAGGATTCGTTAATACTCCTAATAGCTCCATTGGTATGTTTTCATATGTCAAGCAAAGGCTTCTGGGAGCGAGAGGGTGGGCATTTTTGTTGTTGCAGTGGCCAATGGAAGGGTTGTTGATGGAGACATAGAGGCAAAAGAGAGAGGAGAAGTGGTAGCAAAGGAAGAATCTATCATCATAATTTGTGCAATAGGTGAGGAGAGGCAAGGTGAACCAAAATGTCCACCATGGGCAAAGAATAAGCAAGCATTACCTAAGAAGAAGGAAGAGGAGTAAGGGAAATGGAAATGGTAGTAGTTGTGGCAGTGAGAGTAGAGGCAACATGTGGGGACTTTGGCTGCTCAACCTCTTCTTCCTAAACCACCTGACTTCTTTGCTTTCTTAGAAGGCTTTCCTTTTGATGCCTTTCTTGAGTAGACCTTGTGCTTAGGCTGGCATTCAACCAACTCTTTTCTTTTCTTTGAATGGGTAGTGGGAGGAGACTTTGAAGTTTATCTGAATGGGGTAGTAGTAGAGACACTGTCATTCTTGCTCTCGGGCTCATCCTCAAGCTTTCCATAGGTCAAGGTTACACCTTGGCATTTCAATTGAGCAACTTGTCTATCAATCCACTAATTTTTTCTTGCCACTATTGGTTTCATCAAAATATCGAGGTCATTGGAATCTTCCTCATTCTAGTCAATTATGGGCAATGGTAGGTTGGCAATGACAACATATCTTGGATCTATCACTGTGTTTTCATCCTCCACAACCTTGTCTGACACTGCAAACAAGTTGACTGTTTTAACAAAATATATCGTCATGCGCATGTAGTGCCTCATATACACTTCTTTATCATCTCTATAATTTTCCCAAAAGTCTTCAACGTTATGTAGATGGGAATACTCCTTTCCAACCATTTTCTTAAGTTTTTTGTACAGATCCATCCATGGCATGGCCGTGTTGAGCTCCAAGTTATATTCATTTGTCTCCTTTTCAGAATATTTCGCACATTGGGATGCGTGGATTGCATACATGCCCTAGCCAAATGTTAGAGGATATGGAATTCTTGGCCTGTGTTTGTCACTCAGTAATGTGTGACCATGCCACAACTTCCTGGAGAGTTCAAGTAATACAAACCAGTCATTTGGGTACTGCGGCAGCTTATATGGCCTCTTTGAGAAGCCCTCAACTCTTATATATGTGAATTTAGGAAATTGAATAAATAGAAAGCCAAACCAACGGATGAAGGTGTTAGCACTATGAGTGACTCTCCTTTCAAATTCACCTTTGAGCAATCTGATAATGTGCCTGATGGAGGCATCATTCACTCTGTAATAGTCCTTCTTGAAATTTTTATACTGGAGCTATGGGTATCTGTCATATACCTTTAATTCCCTCCCTGGAGTTTGGCTTGGTGCCACAAATAGTCCTCTGTATTGAGCACAGTTGGCTAGCAGATAGACCAAGTATGAGGTGATATAGAACTATGAGGTCTTCTTTACAACTACAAACTGCTCATGTAGGAAGTTGCTAATCATTCCTGCCCAGTGAAATTTAGTCTCTCCTCTGATGATTTCTTTTATGAAGTACAACATCCATTCCTAGAAGAAAGCTGTAGTCGAGAGGCCCATGACCCTGCCTAATAAGGTTAGCAAGTCATGGTAGTCCTTGTAGAAATCACTCCTGAAGAGCTTGTAGGGTACTTTGTTTGCGCTACCCCTCTTTTCCTTTAACCAGTATTGATTGATCAGTTTCTTGCACTTGAGGGGGTCAACCTTCCACATGCTCTCAACATACTCCTTAGATGTCTCCTCCATTTCATTGAAGGTGGGGATATGGGAAATTTTTCCCAATGGACTTGGAGGATAAGTCAGCCAATATGTTGCCATCCCTATCCACAATTCTCTTGGTGTTCTCCTAATATGCCTCTCTGCAGGCCATTACTAATTTGGGAGCCATGAGGGCAGGTGGGAACCCAGCAGCCTTGGCCAACCCACTCTTTCTAATCTTCTTGGTATTCTCTGTGGTAGGGTTGACAATGACCCTCTGCTTCAATTCATCAATGTCAATGTGCCCCAAGTTAGTAGCTGAGACCTTGTCCCTGTCTGTGGTGACCTTTGACTTGAGGTCCTCTCCTTGAAACTTGTACTTCATTTGATCCTTGTCCTCCTTCCCTCTTGGTGCTTTGGCAGCTTTCTTGTCCTTTTCCTTCTCTATAGTTGCTTCCGAAGGTCCTGTAGCTAGTTCCATATATCCTGCAAGTAAAGGAGCAATAAGTATATTCAAGTGTAAAACATGAGAAATATTAGCAAAAACCCATAAAAACAATGTTAGATAGAGTAATTCATCATTCAAGGATCCTAACATTTCTTTCAGATCATCATTAGCCTTTTTTTGGATGGAGATATGGCAATGCGGGCCCTGGGGTGCAGAATTCCCTGAGCTAGAAACCATTTTGGAGGCAGTTACAAACAGATGGCAAACAGGGCATGGCAATCCGCATAGTTCTACCCGCATCAAGTTTTCATCTTGAGGTGGGACCCATCAGGAGGTTAAATCTTTTTAGCACATGGATTGGATTTCTCTTGATGTTTTGGAAGCTTATCTTGGTCATTTAGGCTTGTGGAAGCAAAGGGTGCAGGTGCAGGAGGCCTCTCGGTCATTTTGGGCTTCGCCATTTGAAACAAAACTGGCGGGAAGGAATCTTGCAAGTGGCATCCTGCGATGCAGGGACCGCAGTTGGGGAGGACAACATCATTTTATCTTTGAAGTTGAAAGGGCTCATATGAACGTGGGTAGGGAGATGCGCGAAGATGATAGACCAAGGCTATTTAGAACAATGGAGGTGGAACAGAGTTCCATGTTCGACGATTCGCATCGTCAAGTTTGCAGGGGGGTCGCGACTTAAGTTGTTCATTGACAAACAACCAAAAGGAAGCAGTAGGTTTAGACCCTGCATAGCAGGCTGACGCAGGTCATTGGCAATTTTGAAGCGGTGAGAGTAGGATGGCAGCCCGTGGGCAATCACCTGCATGGAACCCTACACTTAGTATTTTGTCTTGGGCTCAAACAATGGCAGAAAGTGTGGGGTCCACTAGGTGGATGGGTGGTCAACCGAGGCTGTTCGAAACAATAAACACCCAATGAAAGCACGCAGATGGAAGTCCGCAACGAACAACCTGCCAAGGGCTCAAAGTTAGATGTTTTTAGTGCAAAGGATCAGACGAAGATAGTCGAGGCAGGGCCCGCTCATCAGAGGATCCCAAGGCTTCACCCTTTTTGGAATGGTCATCTAAGCAGCAGTAGAAGAATGGCAAAAGTCCATAGGGGATGGTCCACAGGGAGTTATATGCTAAGTTTAATCGACAAATGGGAATGTAGCAGGACCCACAGGGTGGGTGGCCAGGAGCGATCAGTCGTTCGGAAAGGTGCATCATGAGGGAAAATTTGGGTGCGAAAGTCCTCACCTGTGGACCCGCAAGAGTGAAAAGCCCTTGTTTTAACTTATGATTTTTGTTTAAGTTTAAACAATGATGGTTGCAAGTAGGCGCCTTCCCACATACATGGGCCCAGAGGGGACGAAAGTCAGTGTTTAAAGTTTGGCATTTTAAGGAACAAGGTGATGACATCAGGTGCTTTACGGGCTGCAAGGATCTGATGGCCATGGTTCAAGAACAATCATGGAGACCCCAAGTTCTACACGCGCCTTATGGGTGATTTCCAAAGGATTTCTAAATTCTAAAATATGGGTTTTGTTCACCTTGATATGATCTAACTAGTTTTGATTTTCGTTTCATCAAAATTTTAATAACCTATGCAAAAATTGAAGAAAATTCATGACAAAGGTGGTGCCAAAATACTGACCTAGAAAATTTGATGAACGATGCGAAGAGACTGCAAATAATGATGCTCGAACGACAATGAGATCTTGCGGGTGTGAAGGTGGCAATGGCTGAAGGCTCTGACAAATTTTTGAGAGTCTGACGGTGAAAATGACCCGTGAAAAGTGGCTATTTATAGAATTTTTTGCATTAAATTCTCACCATTAATGCGAGTACAGAAGTAGCCAAGGTTGGTTTCCACGCAATTCAAAAGAGTCGGCGGTGAGGATGGTAGGGTCCGCAAAGCGGATGATAGTCAAGGGTTGGCCGTTGGGCAAGTCAGTAATGGAAAATGACGAAGGATGCTGTGGATCCCGCAAGGCGAGCGGAAGTGGTGGGTCAGTTGTTTGGAATGGCAGTGAATCGACGGTGTTCCGCAGACGAAAGCTCACAAGTGCAGACCCGTAGGACATGAAGGACGACAATTTTGAAGTTTGAAGGAAAACTGCCAAGGAAACTTCATAAAGGCTAAAGATTTGGAAATTTTGAGGGTGGCAAAATTTGATCAACTTAGGATGATGAATCTAGGAATCCTTGACCACTTAGGACTCAAAACAGGGGGTATGCAAAATGAGGCGATGACAAAAGTGACCCAACAAAGTGAAAAGAGAGGGTCCCTGTTCTGAATAGGGTGTGTGTTCTATAGGCACAACAAATGGAAACTTTGTTGGGGAACGCTCCTAAGCATTCTAAGGATAAATGCTCATTTAGAAACCAAAATCTTTGGTTTCGTAGACCAGGGGCTGATTTCCAAAAGTGAATTCACTATGGAACTTAAGAGAGAATGAGGTTCTTAACGGAATCCAATCACAAAAGTGTCTTAGAAGTGTGTGCGTAAGGTGAATTCATTCCTTTTTATTAGAGACTATGATGAATGACTGTTAATCAGACCAAGCAGGCTATATGAATCATCTAACTCCAAAAGTAACTTGGACATTTCCCTGCTGCCAGTCAGGTGTCTATAGCCCTGCTGGAGTTGTCGTTGTGATTCCACGAACATTACTCTACTGCCAGCCATACATCCATAGCCTCGGTAGAGTTGTCCGCACACCCACACGGTTGCTTATTTTCAACATTTTCTTTTCTTTTTCCCCCTTTTGATATCTATTTTAATATTCTTTTTTTTGCTCAACCACGTAAGAATTGAAGCTTGCAGTTGGTTTGGAATCATAGTGGTCACTGAAGCAGACATAAGATTTTCACTTGCTAGACCGTCATAACCACCACCGTACAACTCTTCAAAAACAATTAGTGTACGGTTTGTGCAAGATCTAAGATGAGATGTGGGAGGATTCAACCAAGGGTCGTGTTCTAGGTCAAGTCAACAGTTCAGATAAGGAGACCATTCCATAGCAATAGTCAAAGACCAATAGTTGAGAGTAAATGCTTATCCAAAGAACACTAAAAGCGAGTAGTAGAGTGGACCATTTGTCAAACCGAGCATGACCACCACATTAGAGACAAAGAACACCCTCAACAAAATAGGAAATCCAGGAAATGAGCAAAAAAAAGTGAAGCGATACAACAAAACAAATAAACCTAAACTAACCTATATACAGGTATTTACAAAGAGCTAGCTCAAAAAAGATCAGGAAAGGAAATAATGCTTAAGATGTTGCACATTGAAAAGCAGCAGGACATCTTCACTAGTTAAGGTCTTGAGGCAGAAAGCATTATCTCCTAGGATTTTAGAAATTTGAAAGGGGCCAATGCAAAGCTTGTCAAATTTACCATGTCCCCCTTTATTTTCATGGGCCTTGTCCTAGTATAGGACCAAATCAGCTATTCTAAAGGCCTTGACTTTGGCTCATCGATTGAACCATCTTTTTACCACACCTTGGTATTTGGAAAAAAATTCAATGGCCCAGGTCACACACTTCCTCAAGGTGGAGTAATTCAACCAAGCGGGCTTCTCATTGATCCCCCTTTTCGTAAAAGGTATTGATGAATTGGAAGGTGGGGATCTTAAGGTGAACATGAAACATAGGTTCCAAGCCATAAATGTGGAACGGAGAATCACCTAGGGCAACCTTGTGGTGTGTACGATCTTCCCAAAGGGAAAAACGGAGCTATGTGTGACTGTGCTTAGGATTCCTATCGAGCAATTTCTTGATCATGGTGATTAGGTTTTTGTTTGTAGATTTAGCTAAGATGTTACCCTATGGATAATAATTAGATGATAATTTAAGGGCAATGCTGTAGTCAAAGGCCCAACTAGCGAATTTGAGCGAAGCAAAAGCGGGACCATTATCACAGACTAAAGTGTATGTTCAACCAAAATGATTTAAAATGAAACTTTCAAGAAAATTGGTAACTACCTTTGTGGTGCATTGCTTACATGCAATTTATTTTGTCCATCTAGTACAAAAATCAGAGGCGGTTAGAACGTACCTGTGACCCGCAAAAGGTGGTGGGCTTACCGAACCGATGAAGTTGAGACCACATTGCGCGAACGGTCTTACCTCCAAGGCTGGTTGTAGCAGAACACCATCATTTCTTTCTCTAGTAGTAGTAGTCTAGCTAATGTGGCATGTACAGACATGGCTATGTGCATCCTTGAAGATTGTTGGCCAATAGTATCTTGCTCGTAGGATTTGATGAGCGGTAGAAGGACCAAACCCATGGCTAGTGCCAAACTTATCATGAAATTATTTTAGCATTTGATTTGCTTCTTCTTTTCTAAGGCATCTAAGGGAGATTCCTTCATGATTCTTCTTATAAAGTATAGACCCTCATAACATGTAACTATTGCTTTTTAGTCAGATAGCACACTTTTGAACTCCCTGTAGATGAGGTGGGCACTTATTATGCAACAGATAGTAGACGATATCATCATACCACTCTTTGGGGGAGACATCTTCAAGTTGGTGATGGATCTCCATTTCTTGGTGACCTGGGGCCTTTTGTTCTATCTTTTCTTCCTCTTCTTCATTTGAATCTCAAATAAATATAGCTTCTTTCTTTGGAGATTCAGTGGTGGCTATGTTTTTCTTGGGAATATCTTCCCCTTTAGATCTCTCCTCTTCTTCTTCTTCCCTCCCATGTTCTTCATGATGCTCAGCTTCTGGGATTTTCCTTGCTTCATCCTCTTCTTTAGGCTTTTCTTCTTCTTTCTTTTCCTCTTCCTTTTCTTCTTCTTCTTCTGAAGGAGGCATTTCTTCATCATGTTTAGGGCTTTTGTCTTGTTCTCCAGTTGGAGGTTTTGTGGTTACCTCTACTTCTTCATCTGTGTCCTTCTCTTTAGAGGGTTGATTCTCAACTTTCTCCCCAACATCCTTGAGTTTTTGGGTGAAATATTCCATGAGCTCCTGATTAGAAGTTTCTACAATGTATTTTGAACTAGGATCTTCAGCGTCTTCCTTGGAGGATTGTGTTTCCTCCTCTTCATGCACCACTTCATCAATAACCAGGTGTTGATGCTCGGGATGCTCATGATAATCATTAGCTTGTTCCTACATTTATTTTACTGCCTCCCTCTCTTGTCTCTCCAACTCCTCAGAAATATGCATTTTTGCATCCATTTTCGGAGGCTTAGTCGAAGGAGTGGGAACAGGGAGGACGACAACAACTTGTGCTAGGGCAACCTATACTGTAGGATTCATTAATACCCTGATAGCTCTGTTGGTATGTTTTACATATGCCGAGCAAAGGCTTCTAGGAGCAAGAGGGTGGGAATTGTCATTGTTGCAATGGTCAATGGAAGGGTTGTTGATGGAGACATAGAGGCAGAAGAGAGAGATGAGAAGTGGTAGTAGAGGAAGAATCTATCACCATAATTTGTGCAGTAGGTGAGGTAGAGGCAAGGTGAACTGAAATTTCCATTGTGAGCAGAGAAGAAGAAATAATTTTTTGAGAAGCAGGCAGAGGAGTAAGGGCAATGGAAATGGTAGTAGTTGTGGTAGCGAGAGCAGAGGCAACAGGTGGGGACTTTGGCTACTTGGCCTCTTCTTCCTCTCCCTCATGGAGTGGTTCCTCTTGAATGGTGGGAATCTCAGTGAAACCACTTGACTTCTTTTCTTTCTTAGAAGGCTCCCCTTTTGATGCCTTTCTTAAGTAGTCCTTGTGCTTAGGCTGGCATTCAACCACCTCTTTTCTCTTCTTTGAATGGGTAGTGGGAGGATACTTTGAAGTTTCTCTGGATGTGGTAGTAGTAGAGGTACTATTAGTCCTGCTCTTAGGCTCATCCTCAAGCTCGCCATAGGTTAAAGTTGCACCTTGGTATTTTAGTTGAGCAACCTGTCCATCAATCCACTACTTTGTTCTTGCCTCTATTGGTTTCATCAAAATATCGAGGTCATTGAACTCCTCCTCATTCCAGTCAATCAGGGGCAATGACAGGTTGGAAACAACATCATATATTGGATCTATCACTGTCTTTTCATCCTCCACAACTTGGTCCAGCACTAGAAACAAGTTGACTATTTTAAAAAAATATGTCATCATGTGCATGTAGTCCCTCATGCGCACTTCTTTATCATCTCTGTAATTTTCCCAAAAGTCTTCAATGTTATGTAGATGGGAATACTCCTTTCCAACCATTTTCTTAAGTTTTCCATACGGATCCATCTGTGGCTTGGCCGTGTTGAGCTCCAAGTTATATTCATTTATCTCCTTTTCAAAATATTCTACACATTGGGATGTGGGGATTGCATACATGCCTTGGCCAAATGTTAGAGGACATAGAATTCCTAGCATGTGTTTGTCACTCAACAGCGTGTGAGCATGTTGCAACTGCTTGGAGAGTTCAAGTAATACCAACCGGTCATTTGGGTACTGGGGCAGTTTATATGGCCTCTCTGAGAAGCCCTTGGCTCTGATATACATGAATTTAGGAAACTAAATAAATAGAAATCCAAACTAATGGATGAAGGCATTAGCACTATGAGTGACTCTCCTTTCGAAGTCACCTCTGAGCAATCTGATAATGTGCCCGATGAAGGCATCATTCATTATGCAATATTTCTTCTTGAAATTTCTATACTAGAGTTATGGGTATCTATCATATACCTTTAATTCCCTCCCTAAAGTTTGGCTTGGTGCCACAAATAGTCCTTTGTATTGAGTATGGTCAGCTAGCAGATAGACCAAGTATGAGATCATATAGAACTGTGAGGTCTTCTTTACAACTACAAACTGCTCATGTAGGTAGTTGTTGATCATTCCTGCCTAGTGAAATTTAGTCTCCTCTGATGATTTCTTCTATGAAGTACAACATCCATTCCTGGAAGAAAGCTATAGTTGAGAGGCCCATGACCCTGCTTAATAAGGATACCAAGTCATGGTAGTCCTCATAGAAATCACTCCTTAAGAGCTCCTGGGGTACTTTGTTTGCACTACTCCTCTTTTCCTTTAACCAGTATTGATTGATCAGTTTCTTGCACTTGAGGGGGTCAACCTTCCACATGCTCTCGGCATACTCCTTGGATGTCTCCTCCATTTCATCGAAGGTGGGGATATGGAAATTTTTTCCTGTGGACTTGGAGGACAAGTCAGCCAATATATTGCCACCCCTATCCACAGTTCTCTTGGTGTTCTCCTGATATGCCTCTTTGCAGGCCATTACTAATTTGGGAGCCACGAGGGTAGGCGAGAACCCAGTAGCCTCTGCCAACCCACTCTTTTTGATCTTCTTGAAATTCTCTGTGGTAGGGTTGACAATGACCCTCTGCTTGAATTACTCAATGTCAATGTGCCCCATGTTAGTAGCTGAGACCTTGTCCCAGTCTGTGGTGACCTTTGACTTGAGGTCCTCTCCTTGAAATTTTTACTTCATTTGATCCTTGTCCTCCTTCCCTCTTGGTGCTTTGGCAGCTTTCTTGCCCTTTTCCTTCTCTGCAGATGCTTCTAAAGGTCCTGCAGCTGGTTCCATATATCCTCCAAGTAAAAGAGTAGTAAGCATATTCAAGTGTAAAACATGAGAAACGTTAGCAAAATCCTGCAAAAATGTTAGATCGAGTAATTCATCATTCAAGGATCCTAACGTTTCTTTCAGATCATCATTAGCCTTTTGCTGGAGGGAAATATGGCAATGTGGGCCCCAGGGTGTAGACTTCCCTTGGCTGGCAGCTGCTTTGGAGGCAATTACAAATGGATAAAAAAGAGGGCACGACAGTCTACATAGTTCTAAGGTGGGACCCATCAGGAGGTTAAATATTTTTAGCACATGGGTTGGATTGCTCTTGATGTTTTGGAAGCTTATCTTGGTCATTTAGGTTTGCAGAAGCAAAGGGTGCAGGCACAGGAGGCCTCTTGACCGTTTTGGGCTTCACCATTTGAAATGACACTAGTAGGAAGGAATCCCACAAGCGACATTTGGCAATGCGGGGCCCACGGTTGGGGAGGACGACATCGTTTTATCTTTGAAGTTCAAAGGGCTCATATGAACATAAGCAGGGAGATGGGGGAAGACGGTAGATTGAGGCCTTTTAGAATGGCAGAGGCAGAACAGTTCCATGTTTGGCGACCCACATCATTGGGTCCACATGGGGGTCATGACTAAAGTTGTTCATTCACAAACAACCAAAAGGAAGCAGCGGGGTTGGACCCCGCATAGCAGGCCAATGAAGGTCATTGGCAGTTTCAAAGTGGCAAGAGTGGGATGGCAACCCGTAGACGATCACCTGCATGGAACCCTACACTTAGTTTTTTCATCTTGGGATCAAATGGCAGTAGAAAGTGCGGGGTCTGCTTAGGGGACGGGTGGTCAACCGAGGCTATTCAGAATGGTAGACACCCAACGGAAGCCCGTATATGGAAATCCGCAATAGGAAGCCTGCCAATGGCTCAAAGTTAGACGTTTTTAGAGTAGAGGATCAGACAGAGACAACTAGGGTGGGACCCGCTCATCAAAAGGATCCTAAGGCTTCACCCTTTTGGGAATGATCGTGTAAGCGGTGATAGAAGAATGGCAGAAGTCTGTAGGGGATGGTCCACAGGGAGTTATATGCTAAGTTGAATCGATGGACGAGAATGTAGCAAGACCCACAGGGCAGGTGGCTGGGACGGATCGACCATTTGGAATGACGCATCACGAGGGGAAATCCGGGTGCGGAAGTACACACTTGTTGACCTATGGGAGTGAAAAGCCCTTGCTTTAACTTATGATTTTTGCTTAAGTTTGAATGGTGACAGCCGTAGGTAGGCGCCTTCCCACATATGCAAGCCCAGAGGGGAAAAAAGCTGGTGTTTAAAGTTTGGCATTTTAAGGAACAAGGCGACAACGTCGGGTGCCTTGCAGGCCACAAGGATCTAATGACCTTGGTTCAAGAATGGCCATGGAGACCCCATGTTCTACGCGTTCCTTGTGGGTGATTTCCAAAGGATTTCTAAATTCTAAAATATGGGTTTTTTTCACCTTGATGTGATCTAACTAGTTTTGAATTTCCTTTCATCTGAATTTTAACAACTTTTATGAAAATTGAAGAAAACTCACAACAAAGGTGGTGCTGAAAAACTAACTTGGAAAACCCAATGAATGATGTGAAGAGAATACAAATAATGATTCTTGGACAATGACGAGATCCTGTGGGCACAAAGGCATTGATGGTTGGAGGCTTTGACAAAATTCTAAGAGTCTAAAGGTGAAAATGACCCATCAAAAGTGGCTATTTATAGAATTTTGTGCATTAAATGCCTACCATTAATGTGGGTATAGAAGTAGGGAAGGTTGGTCGACACACAATTCAAAAGAGTCAGTGGCAGGAATGGCGGGGTCCGCAAAGCAGACGACAGTCAAGCGTTGGCCGTCGGGCAAGTCAACAACATAAAACAATGAAGGAGGTTGTGGATCCTGCAAGGTGAGTGGAAGTGGTGGGTCGGGCATTTGGAATGACAATGAACTAATGGAGTTCTGCAGATGACAGCCCGCAAGTGTGGACTCGCAGGACATGAAGGACGACAATTTTGAAGTTTGAAGGAAAACTGCCAAGTAAACTCTGCAGAGGCGAAAGACTTGGAAATTTTGAGGGTGGAAAAATTTGGTCAACTTAGGATGATGATTCTAGGAATCTTTGACTACTTAGGACTCAAAACAAGGGGAACACAAAATGAGGCAACAAGAAAAGTGACCCAACAAAGTGAAAGGAGAGGGTCCATGTTCTGGTTGGGGTGTGTGTGCTATAGGCACAACAGTTTGTTTGAAGACTATTGACATGGTTAAATTAAAACATTGTCCATTCTGTTGGATAGATATAATTTTCCCTTAAGTTTTTAATATGAATTTGATTTAAATTGGTTGGCAACTGTTAAAATAAAAATTAATTTATTGTGGTGACTAATTCCCAGGCTGAAAAAGAGAGATGATTGGTATTAAGAGTAGGAGAAATTAAGAGTCATGACCAGAGTTAGGAAATGGAAGATTTTCAAAGATAAAAAAAGAGAATAATGTTAAAATATTGCAAATTGAAGGGAAGATGAAAGGAATCACACCATGTGACTGGTTAAGATTAAAAGGAAATAAAAAAATACATAAGAATATGAAGAATGGATGCCACATGGTAGATAGAAACTATTAAAAAATTCAAGGCCATCGCCTATGAAGAGATGAGGGTGGTGGGTGGCATTTGAAGATAGAGAACAAACAAAGAGTGCTTGTACAATCACCAGGGAAGATAAAAAATGAACATTGCAAATAGAATTTAAATGAAGAGAGGTTGTGCCATGAAATCTAGAAGAATTGCAAGTGAAACCCACATACCATATCATCCCTAAATAATGAAAACAACCAGTGAAAAAATAGAGTCCATGATTTAAAGAAAGGTGAGGAGGGGGATTGTGGCTAGTATGTGGATATATAATTAAAAAACAAAGAGGAGTTGAGCATGGTAATTGGAGTATAATCCAAGTAAAGCCTACAACATGTAAGAATCTTAAAAATTTGTAGATAGAAGGAGTTTCTAGATGAGAGGAGTGTTGGAGGTCGCATGGGAGTAAAAAAAAACCTATTGTAGATTGTAAACCATGTGAATTGTCGATGGAGGAAGAGTGGAGAACAGAGATACAAATAAAAGTAATTAAATAGAGAAATTGATAAAGTGCAAATTGGACAATGAATGTAAGATTGTGATTGATCATCATAATAAAATTGTGTTGATTCTATCAATTTTGTGTAAATTTTGAAGTGAATCTTAAAAATTTGTAGATAGGAGGAGTTTCTAGATGAGAGGAGTATTGGAGGTCGCAAGGGAGTAAAAGAAGAATTCTATGTAGACTCTAAACCATGTGAATTATAAATGAAGGAAGAGTGGAGAGATATAAAGACAAAGTAATTAAATAGAGAAATTGATAAAGTGTAGATTGCACTGCAATGAATGTAAAGATTGTGAAATTGATCATTTGTGTAAATTTTGAAGTGAATTTAATTGACAAATAAAATTGTCTAGTTTAAATTATTTTGGCTATGAATTTCACCCATTTGATAAGACGCTTGAAATTAATTCTACACCACTTGACCATTTTTTTGTAAGTTATCCTATGAATTTTATGCTTGCAAGATTAATAATAAAAAAATGGCAAAAAATCTAAACAATTGATAGAAGGGAAAAGTGATAAAATAATTCAAGGACACTCTATTAAATTTTCACTCATTTTGGCATAGTGGATTAGGCCACCCCCTTTGGACCGGATAGCTAGCATGGGCAGCTAAGAGAGGAGTAAGGTATCCCATTAGGAGTTACATTCTTGGTAGGAAAGTCCTTGTAGGTCTTTTTACATTTATTTTAATTTTTTAGGTGGTTCTATTTGTGCTTAGACATATGACTCCATAAACCCTCAAGATTTGCATGAACAGAAAAGGATAATGAGTGTCAACATAAGTGATGGGTGAAAATTATATGAATAATATGGCTTTAATAGACTAATGATTATAGGTAGCCAAGGCCATCTACATCTTTATCCTTAGCTAATAACATAAGGATATTTTGTAGTGGTATCCTCAATAGGACTTCTATCAAGAATGATGAACAAGATTAAACCAAATACAATTATACCTAATGTACTTTTGACCCCAAGATTTGTCACTAGAATAAAGAATAACTAGTTGCATGTAAAGACTCTTATTAAGCTAATGAATACAACCTTACACATGAAACCAAGGTAATAGTGTTATAATATCCCCATAATTTAACCCACTTAGCATTTCATACACAAACTTGCAAGGTGAAGGCATGCATGATATTATTCTCTATGGTCAAACTCATAAAGTATGTAGAGTTATATGGATGTTAAAACTATTTATCATTTTTTTTTTAGTGTTTTATTCAAATTTAGTTGATATAAAATTATTGAGGTTAAATTGTATTGTATGCTACCTCGTGCCTAAGATTGAGGTTAAGATGAGACCATAGATCCAAGGTAGGGGCCCTTTGATGAATTATATTCATGTGGTTCCCATAGGAATTATTCTATGAGATGTTTCCTTTTATATGATTAGCTCAAAGAGTATTCATGTTAAGTTGAAAATTGTATCTAAAAGTTTTAATATTATAAAACTTATCTTATATGATTCTAAATCATGATGTATCTACTATGGATTATTATTAGAAAACCAACATGATATGTACCTTTGACTATGGAAAATAATTCATTTTATAGATTTGATATCAATTGAGAATATTCAAATAATAATTAAATATTTTATATTTTATATTATTAATTCCACTTAAATAATTAGATTAATAGTGGTTCTTAATCCTTATTTAATTATTTCTCTTTCTATACCATATAGTTAAAATATAATAAAATATAAAAGCTATCATTTCTATTTTTTAACTAATTGAATTAATCCATTAAGTAAAACCCCTTATTATAATAAGATTAGTAAAGGTATTTTACTAAGGACTTTATACAAGGGATATGCTAAAGAAATATGAAATTTATAATAAGATAGGTATTCAAAAGTAAGATGAAAACATTATTTATGTATAATTAAAGTAAAATTATTTATACTTAAGGATTAGTATACTTGAATCTCACTTAAGTAAACTAGTAGTTAGCATATCTAATTTGTTTAGTTAACAAGATGAATAGTTTTAATTATGAACCTCCTAATAAATAATTTTTAATTTATGAATAAATATTTTAATTAATATAGAGTCTTAAAGTATTATTCCTTAAACAATAGTCTTAATTTTGGAGGTCATTACATTTGGTATCTAAATCAATTTATTTAAAATATAGGAATACTAGTCAATTAAATGAGATACATTATAAATTACTATTTCTAAAAGTTTGTTTCAAACAACCAAAAAACTTGAGGGATGACTCTTTTATAGCTCTTTTTAAAGAGTACGAAAAGATAGAGAAATTATATTCAAAATTAATAATGGAAGATCCAACTTCAAGAGATACTAAACATTTATCCCAATGTTCCTTGATGGTACCATATAGATTTTAAAAATATTAATGTAGAAAATTACTTTATTTTATTTAAGTTTAGTCTAAATGAATTTCTCATCAATCATTCTCTATTTAATAGTGATGTAGTAGAAAGGAGAGTAGAGACGTTAGGATCCTTCAATTGTTAGTTATGTCTTGTGCTTAGTGGTGATTACATGTTGAATGTTTAAGGATGTGAACACATGGATCAAATGTAAGTGTTATTCATAATATAAAGTATTTAACAAGATGAAATTCAACACTTAATATCTATAGTATATGAAACTAATTTACAAAGATCTCTTTAAAATGAAAACACAAGCCTTATTCTTATTAGGATTAAAAATAAAATAAAATATGAACATATGTGACAATAATCATATTTAAATTTCTAAAATAATAAGTGTTTGTTATTCTTATGACACTCAATTTAGATCAATGATTTTGAGATAGGAAGGTATAATGACTAAAAGACTATTCTATGGTTTTTCTTAAAATAAGATGCACTTAAATTAAAAAATGAAAGTACTATACATATTATTTCACCTACTATATCTCTTTCATTTTACCTATTTTATATATTATTTTTCAATAAAAGTTAGCAAGATATATCATTAAAAAAAATGACTTTTGTATGCCAAATATTCACTAACCTCTGGGTGTTGATGTTGGCTTATATCCACTTGTTCTCTTAGACCGAATAAAGCTTGCTCTGATAAAGATGGTGAAATAATATGTGAAGGAGATAGGGGTATAGTTGAAGGTGCAATACACATAGAATCTCCAAATGGGGAATGAAATGGATAATAGTACACGTGAGAATCATTTGGTACCACTCCTGTAGACCTTAAACCAAGACTAATTATATTGATACTCATTTCACTCCTTGAACTCCCATTCAATGAGTGACCTCCCTCATTATCATATGCCTCTTTTGGTATCTCATTTTCATTAATTTTATCCATAATTTGTACTATTGTGTCACATGAAATGCTTCTTGATCTTAGTTCATTCCAACTATTATTGACATGATGAGAACTTGATGAAGAATTTGGATCATGGTCTGCATTGATTTCAAGGGCACATGTACCTTCTATTGTTGTAAATTTTTTCATATCTGCAACAAAAAATATAAATATGTAATTTTATTGTAAGAGAAAAATATATTACATATCAATTATTCAATGGAAACAAATTATTTTCTATATAAATATTAGGAAAAAATGAAAAATAAATTATAAATCATCGAATTGTTTAAATTTTCATTATAATCACAATTTCTTTACAACTTACTATAATTAAAAAAACTCCATCGAAATTAATTTTGGTATAAAAGGAAATTTCCTATTAGATTTTTCATGATATTCAAAAGTAATAACAATGATCTATTTAGCTTGATTTCAATATAAAATGAATTTTTCTATTATATCTTTCATGCTATTGAAAAGTAATAATAATTATTATATATGATAAGTATAGTGTTCATAGATGTTTTTTTTCACGTCTCATTCAAAAGTATTAGAAAAATCTCTCGCTCTTGTATGTGTGTTGATACCAAACTCTATAGGCATTCTATGAAAATAAAATTTCATGTATTTTTATCATTTATATATAATTAAATCATCGCTAATTGAATGTATATTATTAGATTATTCATGTATTAGAAAATAATTAAATTAATCTTTAATTAATTATTAGTCTAATTTATTTCATGCACTTAAGCTAAACTTAGGAGTAGTTTTTTCTATTAACTAGAGTGAGCTTTTATTAAATCATTTTGTTTCATCCCATAGAATGATGAAACTTGTCATGATCTAATCTCTTTATCATTTGGGGTTTCTCATATAAAACATTCACCCTCATTGGATTACTCTCTCGATCTCCTTGAAAACTCTTGAGGTTCATTCTATAAGTTTTTCTTGTTGATGATATAGAAAATCATTATTTGCAACTCTCTTACGCGGAAGGTGTTTTTGTTCATTGTTTGATCTTGTCTCTCGTGTTTATTCATAATTCTATCATAGTATTAGAGTTTGGATTTAGTGAACCCTTTCTCAATTTTTGAGGGTTTTCTTCAACTAGGGTTACAAGGCTTCAAATTTATAATCTCCTTTTCTTTTTTTACAAATTTTTAGTTGGGTATTTTTTTGGTGCACTTTGGTGCAATAAGGACTTCATCGTTGTGTTCAAGAGGTCGATTTGACAAATTTTGACTATAAATCTTCCCTATTTCACTGATGGGAACTTCTGAGGAAAAATATTTTTTTGTATAGGGGCCTATATAGCCCATGTATGGTCTGTTCGTACGCAGGTTTCAAAGAAAGTTGGGCACTTTTTTATTTATTTAAAATTTGGTAATTTTTAATTAAATTCTAAAAAATAAAAAAAATAGAGAAAATAGTTTTAGGACAAACAGGTGGTTTGCACAATTTTCATTGTAGGGTACACATGTATCCTAATGCTGCCGATAGTGAGGTCCTTTACACTTGCATGGTGGCCTTTACTTCCATTGGCGATGTGTTATAACTACCGTTTGTTGGCCTTAAACCTTGCCCAATAGGTAGTTTAGAACTTCTAGTGCTTTTCTATCTATCCCAAAAAAATTAACATTGCAAAGTTTTCATGAAATTTTTGTAAGGCATGTTGACATCATCATTCACCTTTCAGCTGGTGATAGAGAATATTCCATGCATAGTCTAGAATATTCCAACAACTATTTCTTCTTGGCCACTGATTTTTTTTGGCAAAGAGGATTATTCTTTGAAATATTTTGCTGACACCATGCTAATATCAACATGATGTGAGCAGTATGGCCATAGGGTAAGGCCCCCTTCAAGCCCACTTTGGCCCTAAAAGAGTTATTTTTTCTTTTGGACATAACTTGAACATACAATATCAAAATTTGGTGAACAAGATATTGCCAAAAAATTGGTTTTACATAATTTCTAGTGGTGTGGGTCTCATCACCATTATTTGATACTGGTGCATTTTATATGCCATCAAATTCAAAGGTGCTATTTTCACTCCTGAGCTCATAAGTTTTGACCTATTTCTCAAATTTTCACAATTCCAGTGGTGTTGGGATGGTCTTTCAGCTGTTCACAACCATCCATGCACATTTTGCATATTTTTATCCAAGTACATTTTATTAAGTTTTTTTTCACATTATGTTGAATTACTTGGATGTTGTAGCTATTGGAAACTTTATGTTTTCATGTTGGATGACTTTTTTTTGGTTTTCCTATATGTATTTCTAGTATTTTGTCATATTTGGGTACTGCAGACATTTCACATGTGTAATTTCTTTTTTTATATATGCATTGAGAAATTTTCATTCTATTGTATATTTTTTGGGGATTTCACACATCTTAATGTGCCTTTTGTACTTACACTATGATATAAAGTGTCATGGGTGGTTTGTGTAGGATTTTTTTTTCCATCACACCTTTGTCATGTGAGTGTTTCTTCCATGAAAACATTGATTCCTAGTGATTCATGCCTCATGTGTGTGTGCCCTAGTTTGTACACCCTTTTTATTTTTAGGTACTTTCATGTGCACATTCAGATGTTCTTTGTTCTCCTACATGTAATTCTTGGTTTTTGGTGTAGGTTTTTATTTCCTAGCAGGTTAATTTATTTTCCCTTAGTCCCAGGTTTTTCCTACACTTTTATTAATCTTTCTTAGGATAATAAAGTGAGTTTATCATTTAATAACTAAAAGATAAGTGATGTGGTGTGCCCTTCCTTAAAGTGGAACACTTTCCACTTTTGGTGGTTACTTCCTATTGGTTGGATTTTCCACCTCTATCATCTCCTTAGTTCTATACAAACTCATTACCTAGCTTGCATTTTCATATATACTCTTGCATTCTTGTATTGTTGTATAGTTTGATATACATGCACCTTGATGCATACAGTCATTATTTTGTAGGTTTTCTTTGATCTCCTAATGTAATCTTGTCAACTTGAAATTTTCACATCTATTAGAATCTCAGGTATGTAATTGTATTATTTCATTTACAGTTTTATAACCTATCTCTCTCATAGAAGATCTTGGTTATTCAATCCATTTTAGATTTCTAACATGATATCAGAGCCTTGATTTTGAGAGTTTTGAGTATTAAGATTCCTAATTAATATATTGGAGTTTTTTATGATCTTGTAAATTTTGGTATGCTTTTTCTTGCATTTTAATACAATCCAAAGAATCAAAAAGGAATTATGAAGATCTATCAATACTATATATGCATGTGTGTTTTCGGTGAGATCTGGTGATTGCAGCTATTTTGGATATAGTTTCAACATTTTTTACTATCTCATTACGTCTAGGAGTCTTGTGAAAGTCAGATTTGACTATTGTTTAACTCAATTTGGCCACCATATGACATAGTAGCAAACAAGGGTTTGAAGCTCAGATCTAGTGAACAACTTTTTGCAAGAGAATTTTCAGCTCAAACAAACCTTTCCATTGTGCTCAAATGGCCCAAAAACCCCTATTCTCATATAAAATTTATCTATTTTAGATGAATTTTATTTTTGATAAATCTTTATTTTGCCAAGGGGGTCATCACTATAGGCTAAATTCAACCATTTAAAAAAAAAATCATAACTTTTCGCCACAGTGTCTACTTTTGGAAGATGAGATATCGTTGGAAAGCTAGAGATGAGAAATTTCCATACATAGAGGTATTGAAAATATTTTTTTCATTTTCTACCAGATATTTCAGGTTGAAGAACTATTGTTGCATTTTCTTCAACAAGACATAACTTTCACCTCGGTGCTCTATTTTTCAAAAATGAATAGGCACGTTAGAAAGGTATTGAAGATCAAACATCTACAAGGATAATTTTTCCAAATTTGGTCTCTAGTTCAATTTATATCATAATTTGTAATTTTGACTATTATGGACCTATTGAGCATTATATCTTGGAAAATGGCTTTGTAAATGCACTATTCATAAAGGGCCAACATCGTATTATATTGGGGGGTGTCTCTTGATGTCTCTTTTTGTATTCACTAAAAAGTGGTTTTTTGGTATCAATCTTAGGGGATTATTAAAAAAATTTGAAATCATGAACTAAGATAAAGTTTCATTTATGTGGGGTTAAGCATGTCATTTAAACATTATTTCCATCCTTTTGTTGCCAAGCTAAATTTAGAGAAATATTTTTCTTAGAAACAAGGGATACAAAATCATTGCCTTGAGTAGGATCTACTGCCCTATCTCCTTGGACTCGTTCCTAAGCCAAGTGACTATAGTCAAAAGAATGCACAGTTTAACAATAATGACATGGTCTATGGACTAATATATCTTACTATTCCTAAGGATATTCTATATCATGTAGAGCACACTGAGTGCCCTTTAACTGCTTGGATCATCATCTAATAGTTGTATGGAGATATTGGATCTTCATCTGAAAGTGATGTTTCCTTGGAGAACCAAGCTATTACGGATAATACCGAGACTTATGTTGCCCCATATAGTGTGAATAGATCTTGTGTGGATGATCAATTCATTAATACCCCATCTCAATCACCTATTGCAGCTTTAGACTCCATAGATGCTTCTTTGAGAGCCTCTAATGATTCATTGCAATAGGATCATTTATGTCTTTTGGATTTAGTCCATTGGGACCAATTTCTACCAAACATTTCTTATTTATTTGTAGAGTCCCTCATATTGGATCTAGATGACATTATTGAGGACATGCGTCTTCTCTTTGAGGACCATTCTTTTGTCATTTCATCTATTATTTCTACTTCAAAGTCTAGTGTTGCTTCTTTGAAAGCTTCCAGTGATTCTTTACAGAAAGACATGCATTGTCTTTCAGATTTAGTGTGGGATGATCTCTTGTTAGGGGTTTCAGACTTGTTTATGGAGACACATATTACAAATTTGGGAGACAATATTGAGTATATTCATCTTCTCTTTGAAAAAGTTGATTCTTCTTCAAATGTTGTGAGGGAACACTTTGACCCTCTTGTTCATTCTTTACATGATCATTCATCATAGTTTGACATGAGTGTTGATACTGTGATAGGTCGAATGTAAGCGTTAGAAAATGAGCAACAAGTAAAAGAGTGCAAATAAACACTAAAACAACCTACACCTCAAGATTAGCCTAAGTTGGAAACAAAACAAGATAAAAGCAACAAAATGGAACTTTATACCTTGCGTCGAATCGATCCTTTGGTTGGCCCTTCGATCTTGGATGTGTATGCTCCTTGGATGGCAAGTAGATGCAAGCTAAATGGTGTTGTGAGGATGAGTGCAAGTGGATGAAAATAAGAAAATGGCTAAGTATAAGTTGAGAAACAAAATTGCAAGAGTTTGGCTAGCAAAATGATCTCCCCAAAATGAGAGAAAAGAGGGGGTATTTATAGGATTTTTGAAATTCCTAGGGGAAATGGAGGTCAAGATTGAGCCAAATATCAAGATGTAGGGCTAAGGTGAGTTGAGAACTCACAAGCCCTCACATCTTGACATGTGGCATGTGAGATAGCCCCTAAAAGGTGAAGTGGACATGAGGTGGAAGGATAGGACATGACATGGAGGGGGTACAAAGTACCTTGGGATTGGACAAGATCTCCTCATAAAGGAGGTCCTTGTCCCCATGTGGGTGAGAGGACAAGTGGGGAATTAAAAATTCCTCAAATATCTTATGGGGAGATGGGAAAGAATTTAAAATTCCTTAAATGCATTGGGGGATTAAATGTGAATTAAAAATTCACATAGGGAAGGGAGATGCCTTGTCAAAAAAGAAAGGCATTTAAGAGGGTTGACTCAATTAAGTGATTAGGATTGTGCAAGTACTTGATTAGACTGATTAATGAAGATTAGGAGAGAGTTAGATTTCACATGTTACTTGATGTGACAAGTCAAAGATCACATGGGGAAGAGAAAAAGAATTTAATATTCCTTGGAAGGATAAAAGGAATTAAAAATTCCTTGAGAGGTTGATTAGGCTAGTTAGTGAAGGATTAGAGGATGGTTGGATGGCTAAGAGAGATTAGAGGCCAACTTGCAAAAGTTGGAGGATGTGACACATCCTAATCAAGGATTAGGCATGTGCACATCCTAATGATGGGATTAGAAGAAGGATTAGGATAAGATAAAAATGATGGAGGATGTGACATGAAGGGAATTAAATAAATGGAATATTTATTTAATTCAATTGATGGAAGGAGGATTAAAGAGATAAGGTATTATTGATTAAATACCTTAGGGATTTGACAAAATTAAAGATATTAATTAAATAATAGCAGTATTACTTAATTAACGAAAATAAGACAGAAGGGGATGAATTTGGATAAATTAAGTATCCAAATTTAGACATCTACAGATACTTTGAATTAGCATTTTGAGGAGACATATTCAAAGGATATACTTGAGTCTTTGGATGGTATTCTACATGAAACTCTAGAAGATTTTGAGTTTTCACTTTTAGTAGTGTAGCCTAGATCGCCTATTTTGATTGTTACAACTTTTAGCATCAACATGGGGTGCACTTGAGTTGAGTTTAGAGAATCCATACATCTTGAGTTTTCTTCCTCTACATTCCTTTCAAGAGTGGGGAGATGGGTTTCATATACCATTGGTTTTGTTTCTTCCTAAAGGGAAGAACATTGTTCAACAATTGTGGGCCATCTTCTACATTCAATTTCACATCTACCATTGGATCTCTTTAAGGGGATTTTTTCCTTCCATTTTATTTCTATCTCTGTTGTGGGGGGCATAATTTTTGTGGGATGTGGCTTATTATTTTTTAGGTTGAATTTAATATGTACATGGGTACCTAACATGTCTTTATTTACCAAGACCCGTCATCTTTTACATCCTCTTAAGTCGTACTTAAGGGGGGTGCTGGTGTAGGCTTTTATTTCCTAGTGGGTTAATTTATTTTTCCTCTGTCCTAGTTTTTCCTACACTTTTATTAAGCTTGATTAGGATAATAAAGTGAGTTTACCATTTAATAACTAGGAAATAAGTGATGTGGTGTCCCCTTTCTTAAAGGGTGGAACACTTCCAATTTTGGAGGCATTTGTCACTTTTGGTCATTACTTCCCATTAGTTGGATTTTCCACCTCTATCATCTCCTTAGTTCTATATAAACTCACTACCTAGCTTGAATTTTTATATATACTCTCGCATTATTGCATTGTTGCATATTTTTAAATACATGCACCTTGATGCATGCAATCATTATTGTATAGATTTTCTTTGAGCTCCTAATGCAATTTTGTCATCTTGACATTTGTGATATTGGTATCAAAATTCATCCATGTAGTTTTTACGAGTCAAACTCATTGACCCATGTTTCATGAATAGTGGTTAACAATAATCCATCTATCATGATAATGAATGGTCCACTTAGCACTCATTGCATCTAGGTGATGCTCATAGAGGCGAAGCACTAAGCCTTCCCGAGAGGACACCCATCCCAGTACTACTCTAGCTCAAGCACACTTAACCATGAAGTTTTCCCCAAGGTTAAGCCCACTTAGCATTCAACCCCATTTGCAAAATCTTCAAAAATTGTTGTTCCTTATGAACCATTCATTATAGAGCCTCTTTATATCACAAATTGATAAGTAGGATGTATTTTCCATAGTGTGTCAAATTGTGATCTAATGCTATTAGGATTCAATTATGTAGTTTTTACAAGTCAAATTCATGGACCCATGTTTCAAGATTAGTGATTGACAAGAACCCATATCTCTTGATAATGAATGGTACACTTAGCACTCATTGCATCTAGGTGATGCTCAAAGAGGTGAAGCATTGGGCATTCCTAAGAGGTCAACCATCCCAATACTACTCTATCTCACGTGTGCTTAACCATAGATTTTTCCCCAAGGTTAAGCCCACTTAGCATTCAACACCATTTGAAAAACCTTCAACAATTATTTTTCCTTATGAAACATTCATTATAGAGCCCCTTTATCTCATCAATTGATAATTAGGAGGTATTTTCCATAGCATTTCAAATTGTGATATTGCTATCAGGATTCAACTGTGTAGTTTTTATGAGTCAAACTCATTGACCCATGTTTCATGAGTAGTGGTTGGAAAGAAACCATCTCTCATGATAATGAATGACTTGCTTAGAATTCATTGCATATAAGTGATGCTCACAGAGGTGAAGCACTAGGCCTTCCTAAGAGGTCACCCATCCCAATACTACTCCAACTCAAGCATGCCTAACCATATAGTTTTCCCCAAGGTTAAGCCCGCTTAACATTCAACCCCATTTACAAAATATTCAACAAGTGATGTGCCTTATGAACCATTGATTATAGAGCCCCTTTAGCTTATCAATTGATAAGTAGGAGGTATTTTCCACAACATGTCAAATTATGGTATTGTTATTAGGATTCAATCATGTAGTTTTTACTAGTCAAACTCATTTACCCATGTTTCATTAGTGGTTGACAAGAACCCATCTATCATGATAATAAATGGTCCACTTAGCACTCATTAGATCTAGGTGATGCTCAAAAAGGTGAAGCATTGGGCCTTCTCAGGAGGTCACCCATCCTAGTACTACTCTAGCACAATACTTGATGAAGGTTTGGTATGGGGTTGAATGCTAAGTGGGCTTAACCTTGGAGAAAAATATGTGGTTAAGTGCACTTGAGCTAGAGTAGTATTGATATGGGTGACCTCCTAGGAAGGCCTAGTGCTTCACCTTTGTGAGTATCACCTAGATGCAATGAGTACTTGTCAACCACTACTCATGAAACATGGGTCAATGAGTTTGACTCGTAAAAACTACATGGTTGAATCCTGATAGCACTATCATAATTTGACATGTGGAAAATACCTCCTACTTATCATCTTGACATTTGCACATCTCTTGAAATCTTGGGTCTATAACTGTGTTATTTTATTTACAATTTTATAACTTATCTCTCTCATAGATCTTGGTTATTCAACCTCTTTCAGATTTCTATCATTGGTGACACACAATTACTGTTGGTACTAATACTTCTTTGGTTTCATTTTTGGAGTGATCTACGTGTCTAGTTCTTGTTCCTATGTACTCGGTGGATTCAACGGTTCATTACCCATGCATTTCATTGAGATGGAGAATTTACCATATGGAAATTTTTAGATTCCTATTTTTGGAGGCAACCTTTTATTTTCACTTGATCACTATTCTTCAAACTATTAGTGTCTATGTCATTTGTATCTTTGAGTTCCAAATGTAATCATTTATTTACCATCTATTTTGAGTAGTGTCATTGGGGGAACTCATGTAGATTATTGTCTTCTTGATCCTAATCATCATCTATTTTAGAGGAGGTTCTTCATTTTAGTACAATAATAGTCATCATTTGATAAAATTCTATAACTTCTTCATGCTTGTGCAATGTTCTTCATGGTCCTATTCATTTTGGGACATTGCTTTGGAGGATTTTCAATCCTTCATTCACCTTTTTCTCTTTTGGAGAGGAGTTTTTCCCATGATGATTTCTCCTTTTTTCTCTAGTAGTGAGAGATTAATTTTTTTATACATGGGTACCTCATCAAGCCTTGTTTTATGAGACCCATCATGTATTCTTTGCTTTTTATGCATTTGATTTTTAGATTTTAAGCTACTCCCTAAGTTCATCTTCAAGGGGTGTCAGATTATTCATGTATTATAAAATAATTAATTAATTTTTAATTAATTATTAGTTTGATTCATTTCATGCACTTAAGCTAAACTTAGGAGTGTTTTTTTCTATTAACTAGAGTGGGCTAAATAAGATAATTTTGTCTCATCACATAGGATGACGACACTTGTCATGATCTAATCCCTTTATCATTTAGGGTTTCTCCTATAAATCACTCACCATCATTGTATTACTTCGCAATCTCCTTGAAGACTCTTGAGGTTCATTCTGTAAGTTTTTCTTGTTGATGATATAGCAGATTATTGTTTGTATCTCTCTTGTGTGAAAGTGTTTTTGTTTGTTTTTTAATCCTGCATCCCATGTTTATTCACAATTCTTATATTGATTGCACCTTCTTGAAGGTTTATTGATATTTAGTAGATTGCACCTTCTTGAAGGTTTATTGATATTTTTCATGACCAAACCAAGAGTGGTTATATTTTTAAACTTTCATATTTGTTGTTGATGTTGAGATGTGAAAGAAATATTTAATTTTTTTAGATTATTTTCTTTCTATCCCTCTCCTTCCTTCCTTATGTTTTGCATTTTTTTTTTTTGTATTTGAGTAGATTAGGATTATATTAAGATTCAAAACCTACATATCATTGTTCTAAGGTTAAAATTTAAAGTTTATAAGTTGATATATTACTAATTATTTATTAAAAAGTTACATTTTATGGAAAAAAATGTTTGGATCAATTTGTATATGTATTTTTAAATTTTAAGAATAATTACTATGTACAGTTTAACCCTTGGATTTTTGAAACAATAAAGTATTTAAAGTCTTTAATTGGGATAAAAATACATAGGTCACTAAGTTATCATGAAAATGGCCATGACCTAGTTTCAAAGATATTGGGGATATTAATTTTTATTCAAGAGTTGATTTATTTTATGAGAGATGAGGCTCATATTGGATGTTCACCTAATTTTAGAAGTGTTTCAAAACACACATCAATAAGATCTTCCAATTTGTAGAAAATTTAAAGTAATTTATAATAAATTTCTCCTTATCTTTTATTTTGACCAAATTGAAGTCTTCAAATATTGATTGTTTAGTTATCAAAGCCAATATATTTAAGATTATCCTATTCTTTTTAAAAATTATGTGATTTCTTTCTTTATAAATTCCCAAAAAATGAGGTAGAATCAACATCCAAATATTTTGAGAGGCACACTATTAAAATGAGGTACACGTTGAGATATAAGGTTGAGGATGGACTTAAGAAGAACCCATTCCATCTAAAAATTGAAGAGGAGCACACAAAAGATGTTTATAGAATAAAACAACACTATAATAAAATTATGGATAAATTTTGTATAATTATTAAAAAAATATTTCTACTAGGGATCACCATGCCTCTTTTAATAAGGTTGTCAGGAAATCATTTTTTTGAACTTTGAGTCAAAAGAAATAATTCATTTTAGACATCAAAAGTTTTTTCTATATTTTATTCTATTGAAAAAATTCAAATCACTATTAATAATGACTTTGTAGCCTAATTTGATAGTGGAGTAACCATATGGGGAGGATGACCTAGATCATCATCCCTATTAGCTTGGCTAATGTGGTGGTATTTAAGAATATTTCTCAAATTAGAATATGATGGTGCTTAAGAAGCATATTAAAATTAGAGATAATGAGCTCATAAATGTTATTTGAATTAGATTTTTGTTAAATGTAGTTAAATACTTTGTCACCCATCTCATTTTTAATATCCCTATTAATATTTTCCTTGAGGGTGGGTGCTAAAACGATGAATTAATAAACCAATTATTACACAAAAATATGTCCCTATCCCCTCTCCCCATATTCTATTTTCATCCTTTTCAAACAAACTTCTTGTTGACTAGGAAATGGTTCTAGAAGTGAGAAATGGACAAGAAAAATGTAGTTGAGATGAGCTTTTCAATTTCATTAGAGTCCATATATTTATCCTTTAATATCTCTATCCAAATATTATTTTATTTTATAAATCTCCAACTATTATTTACGATGAAATATTTATTAAAGAGTTTCATTCTTTTAATCTTGCCCCTACATTTCAAAAGGTAGGCCATGTATCAATAATTTAGGCTATTTTGGCTTTGTTTTTCATCCTTGACTAAAGGAATTTCTTTTGAATTTTCTCTATCTTTTTATCTATAGTCCTCAATATTTTAAATAAGAAAATTAAATAAATAAGAACACTTTGAAGAGTGTATTTTTATTAATTCTAGTTTCCAAATATGACTTAGAAGACTAGATTTCTAACTTGCAAGTTTCTTTTGAAACCTATCCAAGAGAGGATTCTAAATATTTGGATTTATTTTTCTCATAGAATATGAATTTTAAGATAAGTGAAATAATTTAATTTTTATATCATATTATTGATTTTTTTTTTAGTGGTCTTTTGGGGTGTTAACAAAGTGAAGCAATCTTTTATCAAGGTTTATTTTCTATCCAAATAATTTTGCATATTCCTTTAATAAATTCTTCACCATATTGACCTTCTTGATTTTAGCTTCTTCAAAATAAGAGTATCATAAAAAAATTATTGATGATAAATAGGGTCCATAGTAGATGCAAATTTTAATCCTTAGCTATCATAGAATATAATTTCTTTTAAGTAGAGGCTCAACTGTTAAGAAAAAGGAAATTCTATAATGGGTCTCCTTGTATAAGGCCTCCTTCATTGGAGATAATTCCAATTAGAGATCCATTGATCATGATAAAGAACCTTGTATTAAAATACATATGTTAATAAGATTTCTAAAATTTGAGTCGATCCCAAACTTTTTCAAAATATTATCTAGAAATGATCAAGAGAATCTATGATAAAAAAAACATACTGAATTCTAATACAATTCCTTTTGTTTTCCCTTCACTATAAAATTAATGATATTAGGAACCATAATAATGTGACCTTGAATTTATTTGTTGGGTTTGAATAATATTGTCTCAAATATTGGAGACACTAAATTAGGGCATGCAAGGAACAACATTGCATCTTAAATGATGGCCTTGAAAAAATTTCCTGCTCAGAGCAACAGACAAAATTTAAAAAATGGTGCCCGGTTTCAGAGTTTTTGAGGATATCAAGGCTTCTATAGAGGCCCACAAGCTAGAATTTTTCAAAATTCTATCACATTAGAAGTATTCTCCCACCATAGGCCTTCCTTTCGACCTTGGAATACTATTCTAACAAAACCGCTTGCTCATCATAATGGTCAATTTTAAAAAAAGAGTCTAGTTTCAGAGATTTTGAGGACCGTAGGGTTTTCATAGAGGCCCACAAACTAGAGGTTGTCAGAATACTACCAAATCTTCAAAGCACTCTCGCATCATAGGCCTTTTCTCTGACCTCAAAAACGGTTTAGTCGAAAAAAATAGGGGGTTTTGATATATGTGAATCTGAAGCAAACCAAAAAGAGAATCGACTACAATCTTCTTCTAAACAACCTTTGTGGTCAGACATTGTCTCTATCCTGAAAACCCCATTGTCTCACCCCAATTCTATACATGTTAAATTTGCATTGTCAGATTATTTGTATACTACAAATGGGGTGCCCTTCAATCCAAATCACTTTTCATGCTACAATTTTAAGAAAACGGACCTGGAAGGTGGTTCTTCCTTTTCAAATTAGAGATAGGGAGGTAAGTTGAACAAGGGAGCTAGATACTTTTGAAAAAAGTTTATAGCGACAACATTCTTCACCAAAGTAGAACACGAGGAAGGGAATTTTGTCCCTAACCCTTTCAGAAGAATACCTTGATATGCAAGTTTAGGATCTTCGAAAATCAACTTTAATCTATAAGTTTTGGAAACATAACCCTAATTTGAACTCTTTGAAAGATTGGGTATATGAAGAATGGATTGGTGCTAATCAGTCTTTTTATATAGATCAAGGTTCTAGCTTCTTTTTTGTTCTTTTCTCTGAGAAATTGCACATAGATAATGTTTTTAAAGTTAAGTCTTGGTCTTTTCAAGGATCGGGTTTATATATTCAATCTTGGGTCTCAAATTTTAATCCACCAACAATAATTGTTAAATATGTGCCCTTCTAGATTCAAATGCACTCTCTTCCCTTAGAATATAGGGAACCTAAAATTGTCGAGATCTTTGCAAACCAAATAGGGATTTTCTTAAAGTATGATCTTGATTTCTTTAGAAACCTTGGTTTCCTAGTTAGGGTTTGCATTATGTTAGATACTACTAAAGATTTCCCAAAAGAGATACAAATTAAATCCAAATATAAAATCTAGAAATAGAGTGTCTTCATAGAAATACAGGAAAATATTTGTGTGAGATGTCATAGACTGGATCATATGGAAAGTGATTGTAAGGAGGAAAGCACTTATCTTGTACATAAAAAAAAATGGAGATGACAAAGGAAAAAAGTGTTAAGGCCCCCTCTACTATAGTAATTATGGGTGGGACAAATAAACTTGTTGGGTTATCCCATAAGCTTTCTTCCTAGGATAATACAAATGAAGTAAATGATTGTGTCAATAGGTGCTCTATAATGAATAAAAATGTCAAAGAAGCTATATCGCCATGGACCTCATTGACAAAAGGAAGAGTCACTATATTTTATGTTTGTGCTTTTAAGGTTACTCCAAAAATTGGTGTGAATTTTCCCAAGTTTAGCCACACAAAAAAAATCATTCCTATTAGAGGTATAATTTTTTTTTCAATACCAGACCTTCTAGCTTTTTCTTCATCTTTTAACATGTTCCATCTAGGAGGAGATTGTCAAATCTCTCATGTTTGAAAAGGATATAAGAGGGGTGACACTTGAGCAATCTAAGGAGCTAGAGGAAATTCAAGAATATATGTCAATGACATTGCAATCAAACTTTGAATGTTAGGAAGTGTTTTTACAACACTGTTACACTGAGAATACAAAAGAAGAGAAAAAAGAAATTCTCAACTTTGCTAGTCTATTTCAAGTAGGGAAGTTGGAAGAGTTAACATAAAACATTATGACAACAATGGGGTCTAAAATTATTGAGAAAATAGCAGAGGAGGTAATGACAGAAGAATATGAGTTTGACTATTCTAAAACCCTATCTATATCATAGTCACCAAGTGTACAACCTATTAAGAAGAAGACTCTGTGGAAGAGATGTAGGAAATATCATGCAGTCAAATTTCAGGAGGAAATAAAAGTAGGAATTCAATCAACTTTGGATGGTAATGTAAAGGTGGTTCCCATTAAATAACCAAGATCGAGGAGAGTGTGTTGCTCTCCTCGAGCATAATAAAAATTATATGTTGGAATATTAGATCCATTAATGCCTCTAACAAAGTATCCCATATCAAGCATCAACTTGAGGCTTGTGGGGTGAATGTGGTGATCTTGCAAGAAACAAAATTTTCCAATGATATGTTTGAGTCAATAATAAAAAAATGGAAGAAATGTTCAACTAATAATTTAGTAGCTCAAGGAGCATCAGGTGGGCTAGTAACTCTTTGGAATCTTAGGATAGTGGTCATAAACTTTATTTATAATGATAAAAACTAGTAGTTAATGAAGGTTACTCATTTTGAGTTGAATTTCTGGTTGGCAAATGTATATGGTCCATCATCAATGGTGGATAAGAAGATGTTGTGGGATAATCTGAAGCAATTATTGGATTAGATAGGAGTGGGTAGTTTCCTTCTTGAAGGATACTTTAATGTTATAGTCTCCCCTCAAGAAAAGAAATGAGGTATATTACCTCCCTAAATAGTAATGGAAGTCTTCACTACTTTTATTCATGATAATGCACTCCAAGATATTTTTCCTGTGAATAGGAAATTTACTTGGACAAAAAGGAGAACAAACTTTATGCAAATAGCAGAATGGTTAGATAGATTTTAGCTTCTCCTAATCGAGCTTTTGGAGCATATTCCCTATCCTCAAAGATCCTACCTCTAGTGGGCTTAGATCATTTTGCAATATCACTTAATATTTAACCTAAAAATTCTACTACTTCTTAGAAATCTTCATTTAAGTTTGAAAGTATGTGGTTTAGACACACAATTGCTTCCAATTCTTGAGAAATGGTGGGAAAATGATCCTTTTGTAAAGGGTTCCAGGATGTTTCAGTTATGCAAAAAGCTTGCATATATAAAGCAACAAATAAAAGACGGGAATACTTAATGTTTTCCAAAATATTTTTTTCTCAAAAAGAGGTGGTTTTTAAATAGTTAGTAGATATAAATGAACATATCATATCCCATGGGTTAGATGCTTCATCTTATGAACAACAATAGAAGTTACATGTAGAATGGTCAAAATTTATTGCAAGGGGAGAAACTTATTAGCGACAAAAGTCTCGGGAGCTCTAGTTAAGGGATGGTGATAGAAACACAAAGTTGTTCCATATTTCCATGTAGATAAAGAGGGATAAAATTTAAATATTTTCAATCCAAGACAATGTTTTAGGTGCATCTGTCACAAGGGAACAAGACATACAAAATGAAGGGATCAAATTCTTTACAAACTTGCTAATTGTTTCTACTCCTCAAACTTCACAATTTGATAGGGAGATGGAAGAGCTGTTGGAGGCTATCCCTCAATTGTTGCAACAAGAAGAGAATGATCAACTAATGAAACCATTTACTCTAGTAGAAATTAAAGCAGTGGTCTTCTCTTTGCCACCTGATAAGGCTCCAAGACTAGATGGATTCACAACTCTGTTTTATCAAAAGTGTTGGGACTTTTTAGGGAATGACCTCCTCTATGCCTTGGAAGAATCTTGAAAAATAGGAACAATTCTAAAAAATTTTAGAATTCAAGTCAATTTCTCTATGTAATATAGTATATAAGATTTTTACTAAAGCCATGTATCTCAAACTCTAACCGCTCATCCCTAAGATATTTTAGAGGAACAAGGAGGGTTTGTCCCTAGAGGGAAACTATAGAAGGAGCACTAGTGGCTCATGAATTCTTGCACTCTATAAATTCTAATAATTTTTCTTCCTTCATAATTAAGCTAGACATGATGAAAGCATATGATAGAGTTAATTGGGGATTCCTCATACAAGTATTGAGAAAAATTGGGTTTAGTCACAAATGGTTATCATGTTTGCCAAAAACTAAGTTTTCATACATTATTAATGGGTCGCTTGTAGGATTTTTCAATTCTACTTAGGGAGTTAGATAGGGCGACCCCCTCTTGCCCTTTTTGTTTATTATATTGGCATAGGCATTAAGTAGATCCATTCACAAGGCTAGAAATAAGGGTTTTCTAAAAGGTATTTCTCTACCGTTGACAAACATAATGGTTTCAAATTCCTTGTTTTTTTATGACACCATCTTGTTTGGGAAATATTTTCTATAGGAAGCTAAACAATATAAGTTTATCTTAGATAAATACTCTGTAGCATCTAGGAAAAAATTAAATGCAACCAAGTCAAAGATTTACATATTCAACATAAAGGTAGCAATGAAAAGTAAAATATTAAGGCACCTTGGTTTTCAATTGGTAGAATTTCCTTGTTCATATTTGGGTATACCTTTCTTTTTGGGTGCAAATAAGGTGTCATACTAGAATAAAGTGATTCAAATTATTCAATCTAGAATCTCTTCATGGAAGGGCCGCTGGTTGTCTCTCTTAGGGAGAATTTTAATGATAAAATCAATCTTGTCCACCATTCCAAACTATTATATGGTAGTTTTGAGGGAACCAAAGTCAATACTAGCAGCAATAGAGAAACTAATCAAAGAATTTTTGTGGAAGGGTAACATGGATAGTAAAAGGAAAATACCATTGGTTTCACTAGAAAAAATGTGCATGAATAAATATAAAGGAGGGATAGGGATCTATAATTTGTTGACTAGGAACTTTACTTTAGGGGAAAAACTAGTATGGCATATGTATTCTAAACCTCAATCAAAGTGGTGAAAAATAATGCAAGAGAAGTACTTGGATGTTGACTCCCCAAATAGGATCTTTACTATTTCAAACCCCCCATTAGGATCCACAATGTGGAATTTTTTGATAGAATGCAAAAAAGTAATTACACTGCAGAGATATAAAGTGGAGAAGAAGCTTTTTTTTGGGAAGATTCTTGGAATGACTACCCTCATTTGAAAATGTTATCCAATTTACAAATAACACAACAAGTATTAATTAGTAATTAGGGTAGGAAAGTAAAGGATTATTTTGGTTTGGTTGATGAATTGACAGTCAAAATTTCATGGAATAATTTTTCCACTTTACTAATAATTATTGACCAAAGGTCTACATTGGAGGAGTTTTTAAAGGAAAGGATGGTATTCAAATCAAATAGTGCAGATAAATTAATATGGGCTCCTTCAAAAATAGGTAAATATTTAGTTAGTTAGGGTTATAAGGTAGTGCTAAGTAATAGGGAAAACATATAGTCGCAAAGGGCCTTTTCTTTCTATTGGAATGCAATGATGCTTCCAAAAGAAGGTTGTTTTACATGGCTTGTACTAAAAATAAGATCTTAAATAGTGATAAACTTTCAAATATTGGAATATTAGTGCCTTTTTCATGTGTCCTATGTCAAGAGGCTTTGGAAGATGTTAATCATCTATTTGTTCAATGTTCATTTGCTAAAAAATGTTGTACTTTCATTCAAAACAATTTGAATTGGAATTCCCCTTGGAAAAATACACTATGGGAAGTTTTTTCTAGTTGGATAGTATTATACAAAACTTCATTATTTGTTTGTGTCTCAAGAGTGGTGCCAACAATTGTGATTTTGTGCATTTGATGGCAAAGGAACAAACAAATCTTGGGAAAATAAATAACAGGGGTGGATCAGGTTTTGGTAATGTTGGAGAAATCAGTTTTGGAGGTTGTAAATTCATATGTTTAGAAAGCTAAAATTGTAACTTCTATATTTACAAATTGGGACACATCTTTGCTTAAAAATTTGAAGCATTTGTCTATTCTATTCAAAGGGAGTCTTCATCATCCAGTAAAAAAAATATCGATAGGAATACCATTTCATGGATTCTGCCTCCATAAGGTTTTGGAAAATTGAATTTTGATGGGGCATATAGGGGAAATCCTAGAATCCCAGGGGCAGGAATAGTGATCAGAGATTGGAAGGGTAATTTGAGAGGAGCTAAGTCAATTAGGTCACCTCAAGGTATGAACAATGTAGCAAAGGCACAAGGTCTTCTCCATAGGCTCAAGATGGCAATTGATTATAAAATCTCAAAACTCCAAATAAAGGATGACTCGTTGATAATTATAAATCCATATAAAGAAAATAAGATACAAAACTAGAAATTGCATTATATTCTACAACAAGCATGAAATTTTTTGTCCAACTTTGAAACCATGCATTTTATGCACACTTATAGAGAGGGAAATAAATTGGTTGACCTATTGGAAAACATGGATTGTGAGCAAGAGGAGGAAGATGTCTCACTAGATAAGGGGTCTATCAATACTAATGAAAACTAAGGAGAATAATTCTCTCAGAAATAAATTGATCACAAATAAATAGGATGTATAGACCTTTCACCTTTTCCATAATTCCCACATGTTTTTAAACATCGTGGATACTATAAAATGGAATTATTATTTGGTAGGTTAGTATAATAGATGAGGTAAAGGGTGGCATGTGTAGAATTTTCAAACATGTCAGTATTCATGTGGAAATTAAAGCTAAATTAAATATGTAACAAGACAGAAGGGTAACATCCTATACAAAGCATGCTAAGGAGATTGTAAGATAAGGGTTTCATATGCCATGTAAATAGTGTGCGAGAAGAATGAAATTGTTTAAAGTGTGTGGTCGTTTGGGAATTTTCAAGGTTGAGATGGTAGTTGGGGAGCCATAATTCACATCTCCAAATTTTCCTTCGTTCTTAAAGGGGGGCTATTAAATTAGTTAGTCACATGCCAGTTAAGATATCTCTAAAGGAGTAAAATTAAAAAGGCTTACAAGATCCTGATAAGTGTGTGGTGATATACGAAGCAATGTGATAAGACATTAATCAAACAAATGTCATCATAGTGGTGTCATAGAATGGCTTAATCTAATGTGTTCAAGATTGGGATTGTTTAAAGTGTGTGGTCGTTTGAGAATTTTCAAGGTTGAGATGGCAGTTGGGGAGCCATAATTCACATCTCCAAATTTTCCTTCATTCTTAAAGGGGGGCTATAAAATCAGTTAGTCACATGTCGGTTAAGATATCTCTAAAGGAGTAAAATTAAAAAGTCTTACAAGATCTTGATAAGTGTGTGGTGATATATGAAGCATTGTGATAAGACATCAATCAAACAAATGTCATCATAGTGGCATCATAGAATGGCTTAATCTAATGTGTGTTTTACATGTACAAGAGTTTCATCATTAAATGAAATGTGCTCAGATCAAACATGCCCCTTATATCTGTGGGCCGATTTCACATGAGTTTGAAGAGCTGGAGGATTGTGCCAAAATAAATGTCATGCATGGATGGGACATTAGCAATCAAATTCTTAACACCTCTCGCATGACTATTTGCTATCTCTTTTGATCCTTCATTTAAAATAGCCTTCCTCATAACATTTGGCTACATATTTCTAGAGTATTCTATATTTGCTATGCTTTAATTTGGTAAGGCGTGGAGAGCTATGGTGTTGAAGCTTGCCTATCAGTTTGGAGTGTAGAGTAGGAAAAGCTGGTGAAATGGAATACAAGCCATGGAAATTTTGAGTACCCATGAAAGTGCAAGCCTAGGAAAGACCTTTTGAAGGATTTTTATCACATGATTATCTAGATTTAATCTTCAATATGGACTACTTGAGAGTTGAAGACTATGTGTGCATGGTACTGGGGATAGAAATTACCGTCCTCAAGCAAGAAGAGTGTTGTTTCCCTCCTAGGTTTTATCCATATTTCTTTCAAATTTGATGGATTTTCTTTAGTCTCTAGGTGATTTAGAGGAAATTGTAGAGAAATTTGTAAAGGAAGAGTTCTTGGCTGATAATTCTCTCTTAAGGGGTGTTCAAGATTGTGATATTTTCAAAGGGAAGGGATTTATTGGAGATATTTTTCCTAGGAAGTACCTCAAGCAGTGCTAAGTGTTTTTTCAAATCTATGATGCCATCAACCTAGCCTTTGAGCATAAATGTGAAAAAATTCTGCTAAGGGCAATAAATCAAGTTGTCTTTGCACCGACATAGATGTCAACTTAAAAGAGAAGTACTATGCAATTGCTTTCCTTCGGGCTCATTCATATCATCCTCCGCTGAATGATTATCAAGTGAATTCCTCTATGTTGATGGATCCATTGATGAATGTTCCCAAGTGCAAGGTGATACACAAGTTGTAGAAGGCTAGGGGGAGAATTTTGTTGAGCTTGTGTGCATGGAGGAATGACTCAAGTGTTTTGATAGGGCTATGGTAGGCTCAAAGTGATAAGTTTTAATGCTGGTTTACACTTATACCTATCAATGTATACTACTTGTAGTGTCATGTTTTATTAGAAAGGAAGTTAGAGGGTTTTAGGAAGTTTTTTTAATAGACAATGCCAGTCTCCTTGATGGCAATAACAAATTTGTAATTCCTATCTTTAATATAACATAATATATAGTCATCATGACTTTTACCTTAAAAAAATGGTTGTCTTGAATTTTCCTTGCTTTCGCCATATCAATAACATGGTTGAGATTTACTGGAGAGAGTGAATGATTTATTTTAATAGATTTATTAAATATATCTATTTTGAAAGAAGGAAAAGTTTGAGATTAAAATAAATAGTAAACTACATTGATTTTGACATAGATTTTTATAATATGAATTAAGTAGTTATTTTTGAATTTTTATGATGGGTTAATTGTACCACTTAAATTTGATGGTAAATCATGTAGTTAAAGTTTGAAGTTTGGTTATATCCCTTTATAAATAACTCATCATGCATGGAAATAGATGGATATAAATTATTTTAAAAAATAAATAAATAAGTTTTTATAATTTTTTTATTTAGAAACATGCAACTCACATTCTTGAGGATTTTAAGTATAAAGAATAAATACTCTCCTACACATGTTGAGAAAGAAAAAAAAGAAAAAAAAAGAAGGATAATATAAGGGAAAAGAAAGAGAATTCAATAAGGATTTTTTTAACTAGCCTAAATGCTTCTATTAAATAGATTAGTGGTCTTACCTACAAATTCATGTGCTATATTTAATAATATAATGTAAGTTTTTCAAGTTACATGAGAATAATTATTTAAAGTTATAATTTAGGAAAAAACATATTTATTTACTACTTCATGAAGTTCTTTATCAAAATACATCCTAGCTTGTTCTAGGTTTTTTGTTTTAAAGATAAAATTATTGAAAATATATAGATTGCTAGTTTTTTTTATGAAAACTCAGTCCATAACATGATGAAACTACTAATTTTATAAAAATGCATGTCTAGACAGATACTCTTAGGAAACAAGTGATATTACCATTATTGTAGCTGAAATTCATAGTCTCATTGTGTCAAAGAATAGAATTTTCTAAAAACTCATGGTCCTTCTCGATGTTTGTGAAATTTGAACTTTGTGAGCGTCTATAATTGATTGAATATATTATTAAACAATGTCTTTTCTACTTTATTTTTTATGAATAATATATGAGTGAATTTGATAGAGAAACATGTAGTGGACATTAAGAAAACTACTTTAGGTATGGTTTGACAATTGGATATGTAGGAAAGCCATTAGAATTGTGTGTGCTAATCTTTGTATATCTATCATTATTAATTGAAAAGAGAATACAAATAAATAAATTAAAATTTAATTGAGTAAGAACCTATATGTAAATTGTGGAATGGTGAGTTCCATTTAAAGATATGCTTTTAAATTTATGTAAAAAAAAGGTTAGTTATTACACAACTAATATATGTTATAAATTAATGAAAATAAATTTGATGACTTATTAGAAAATATTTTACTAAGCCTTTCTATGCACTTTCCATTGACATTTTTTTGTATGAGTATTAGTCACTTTGCTTTTTGTATTTGTATGGTTGATGTGATATGTTTGTGAGCCCAAATGAGTATTATAAAAAACTATCAAGGTATTAGTAATGGAGGATAAACAAAAACTTTATGTAGATTAGCAAGGTGATAAAGTCAATTATAATTTTGAGGATCGATGGGGTGGTAAATTGATATTAGATAATATGTATGAAAAGGGAAATAAACTAATACTAATGAAAGGATTAATAGCCTAATGTTTGTGTTAGTAGACCAAAGATACATGGAAGCAAAATGAACCTATATAGTAATTAATATTTTATATTCATTAACTTATTTGATTATGATTTGTAACTTAGATGAGGGGAAAATCTACTTAGCCAATTATAGGATATTGGAATAGGGAGGACTAACTCACTATAATGGAAAATATCCTATTTTTTCATAGTATTTAATTGGTTCTTATTCACCGCTAAGTATTTTTATCCTTTGGAGGATTCAAGAAGCCCATTACATTGACTTTACTTAACTTAACAACAAATGAGGGTATCTAGTTTGATAAATATAATTTTTTAAGGAAACGCCCCAAAATGATGACACATAAATAGTGGTGAGGCTCAAATATCTTTTGAAATAACTTAAAGGTAAATAGTAATAATTAAGATATTGGTTAAAACATCTTTTCATTGAAACCAAAGTTGATACATGAACATGACCTACCATATTTGATACATCTCCAAACATGGCCACAACTTTTCTATCTAGAAGTGTCCACTAAATACATATGTAGCATCACTTTGGGGATGAATTTACTAAAAATAAAATCATTCAAAAAATATGATGTTCTTGCAAATCCTACTCATGTAAATAAAATTATAGAAAAAATTAAATATACTCTTTTGTATATCTATAAGTGTGGTTTCTAAAATTTTATGTGTTTGTGTGTGTGTGTGTGTGCGTGTGTGATCAACACCAAAAAATATGGTTGATTATCTTATCAAGAAAAATATTGTGTTGTGCCTTACACAATTGCCACATTGAAAATGAGGACCCCCTCTTTTCATTTTCAATTTTTTCATGTTCATCTAGATGGGTTATCCTTCCTCTCAACATGCTCAACCATTCAAAAAATAATAATGTTTTCAAACTCCTATAGGTTATATTTTGTTGCGAAGATTCAACTCATATAAGGATATATCCATCATCTACCAATTTTCTTGCAGTGGCCATCTCCCTATTCAAATTCCACAAAAGTGTAATATTGTGGGTAATAAAGTCTAAGTGGTCGCCACCATATTCTACACGAGGGGTCATTAATGACAAAGTTTGGTGGAAGTATATAACATTTAGTCATTGGATTTCATATTCATTTTATTAATTGCTAATCCAGTTCAAGTTGTGAGTGAGTTCTTGTGCCTTATGGAATGTTTCTATTATAAAGGTAATCATTTGAGGATTGTCTGGTGTATTTATGCCACCATTTTAAATAGGTATGTTACTGTTTCTTTAAGATTTGGTTACTTTTGAAAAGAAATGAGAATCAAGGTTAGCTTAGGGTTTTTTAATCTATTATTCAAAAAAAGTAACTTAAATTTTAGAATTCAAATTAATGTATGTTGTAAGTATTAAATTTGTAAAATTTGAATGTTGATGTCGACTTAAAAAGTGTTTTAGCTAGAGTGGGTATAAGATTAGGTGTTGGATAATTGAAAAATTTCCTTGAATTGAAATCACAAAATTTTCCCTAACTAGATTCCACCATGATAATCCATACATAAGTATTGAACAATTAAAGTTCGTGATGAATTTTTGAATATTTGAAGGTTTTGGGATGCTTAGTATGTTCATGGAGCCCTAATTTTACATAGAGTGAAGTTAAGTTCTCAATTTTAGAATTCCTTGGGTTCAAATTAAATATTTATAATGTGTTATGTAGAACTATGTATGTGATCAGGATTTATCCATACACATCTTATTTTCCCATACCTCCTTTAGGAATTCAAATTTCTGCAAGCACGCTTGGTCTTCATAAAGTCATAAATAATTCATTGGATTTTTTGTTGCAGAAATTTGGTCATTTGACACATATTCATCCCTCACTAAATTTTTTGCTACATCTGCCACCTTGTCATTTCTATGAAACATGTTGAATCTTCCAATATCATCTCCATTTATTTATCCTTCGTTGTGAAATTTCTAAACTCATCCAACATCCCTCCATTTTTCCACAATATCCACATGATTTCTTGATCCTTGTAATTTTTTCTCATTGAAGGAATCCAACTATCTATAGGATCTATCCTCTTCCCTTGTACTTTTTGCAATGTCACCAACCACTCGAAGTGCCACAATGAATTAAAGGCATGAGAGTTTGTATTTATATCCACATATACTAGGAATCCATGCAGATCAACATGACTATCAAATGTGCGCAATATGTTAAATGGTGAAATTTCTTCAAGGAACTAGTTTTAAAGGTTTGGTAGGTGTTATTTTCCACATGTCCATACACCCATGTATTCTCTACAAAGAATTCTCATCAAAAACTATTTTCAATGATTTATTAAGTATAGTAAATTTTAGTAAATCTTGAATATTTGATTATGGATATTTAAATTATAAGTTTGAAGTAACATATAAATTTTCTTATACAAGTTGTGACATATGGATGATTATTAATATCTTGCATAAGTTGTTTTCTGTTGTGGTGTTTATTAAGTCTTTTTTCATGCATATATAAATGTCAATGGTCGGAGTATGAGGTCAAAGGGGTTTCCCCTCAAATTAGGATTATTTCATGGTGGAATTTTTTTGGAGACACTTATTTAGGACATGTTGACATGGAGAAATTTAGGGAAAGGATTTTTGGTAACAACCCCACACCAAAGGAAAATAAATTAGTTGATCATGGGATATTCCAATTTTTGGCTTCCCTACTTTAGTCCAATATCCAAAGCTAATTATGGCATGCAAAGAGCATTGTTTTGTTGACTCTAAAAAGATAATTGTTTCAGATGGAAGAGTGTTGGATGTTTTTTATAGTACTACAATAATAGAGGCTTTGGGATTCCCACTCATCCCACGATGATAGAGGTAACCAAAGATCAAGAAAAATAAGTATATGATCAAGGACCCGAGAAATTCCTTAAGATCATAACTGAACATTGGATGAAAATCCCAAGGAATTAGCTACCAAATTACCAAAGAGCTTATGCATAAGTGATTCTTTTATTGAAATAAATGATCTAGTTACTCTATTGAGCAAATTTATGGATTTGGGAGGAGCCTCTACTTTTGATAATTGGATGTTTTATTTTATTGAAGAGATAATTAGAGGAATAAAAAAGATACAATGTGATCAAATTATTAGTGGTAACATATATCTCTAGTTCATGATGGTGAGAGATACTAAAATATTCCATATGACCTCTTATGTTGTATATATGTTAGCAAAGAATTTTAGATATAGAGGTTTGACATGTGTGTGCACCATTGGAAATGCCCCAAGGTAGGTTAAGGTAACTAATACCCTTAGTTACAACTACAAAAATCCTCAACTAATTACAAGAGTGAATGATGCATTCAATATATAGATTGTGAGAACACTACAGGAATATTTTAGTAGAATATTATCAACCTAGGCTATGCAGTTAATTCAAATATTTGGTTATTGGTATTATCTAACTTCCTAAATTTACATATTTGAGAATAGAGTGATTTTTAGGAGAATCCTATAGGCTCCCTCTATATCCTACTATTAAATTGGTGCTACTAGAAGTGATGAGGTAGCTATTCACTTCAAAAAAATTGTTAAAAGACATGCATAGAGTTGGTGTACCTTATCCCCTCATTATATGAATATGATCATTTTCCTACACATCTAATCAATTAGTAGAAATATTAGATTTGGAGATAAAATTCTTTCCTCTGGTATTTCATCAAGATATGAAGCATTTTGACCCATATGATAAGATGAAAAATATGGAAGGTAGTATAGGCATTTTGACACGAAGTAAGGAAGAAATCCTACTCAAGATTCCCATTAGAATATATTAGAAAAATTTAGATTATGATGGTGGTTGACCAGGTCGATGATGATGGAGAACTAGTACAAGAGGGGGGGTACAAAGAAGTATATGATAAAACAATCCTACTTCCTATTTGGTTAAAAGAAGAAGTCATTGATCTTGAAGAAATAATGAAGCTAGCATGGTTAGATTCACAAAGAGATGGGTAGAGATTCAAACATCTAATTTTATGGATAAGGATATTGAATCGAATTTTGATTTAATAAAAGAATTACCTATATCCTTAGAAGAAGAGACCTCCAAAGACAAAAGGGAGAATCCAAAACAAGCTAAGGGAGAGGTAGCTTCTACTTCTTAAAATAAAAAGGGTACATATAAAGGAAAGAAGAAGGCTAAAGAAGGAGAAAGACAACCCATAGCTTAAAAAATAGTTTATAAGAGGAAGATTGAGCACACAAAAGAAATTGAAAAGAAACCCAAGATAAAGAGAAAAAAGAATAATAAAGTGACTCCTCTTGAACAACCTTCCATCTCTTCTCCATCTCTTGATGTCATTCCTCCTTCTTCCACTCCTCTTGCACTATATCTCATTCCAAATTCATACCACTACCTTCTATTTCTACTACTTCCATCACAAATACTTCAACTATCCTTGATATTCCAAGTTCTATTTCCAACACCATATCTATTTCACCTATTCTTATTGATTCATCTCCCAATGCTCCACCTCCACCCCTATCTTATTCACCTTAATTTTTATTACCCCAATATACCATGTCCACTATTTCATGCACTATTATTTTGACCTCTCCCTTTCCTTCTACTTCCTTAGATTTACCATAGTATTATTTCCAAAATTTTTAATTTTCCATGGGAGATGTCTATTTAATTACATTTTGAGGTAAAGAATGACTAGCCCAGATTACAAGTGGATATCTCATTCCTATCTCCAAGTAGCCTATTGAGCTTCCTTCATTAGAGAGTATTGAAAAAGTGTTCAGGAAGTTGGAAGCTCAATAAATGAGCAATGCAAATACATCTCTTCCAATGCTAAAAAAGATTTTGATAGAGTATATTGTTCAAAGTGAGCATGTCATTAATGAAATTTAAAATGAATATGTTGATCAATCCATTTTTTAGCATGTACAACAAGAAGTTTCAATCAAGTTTACTAGTGATGAAAAAATAATAAAACGAGAAGAAATTAATGGTGCTTAAAATGAGACTAATATGTAGTAAATGTAGAGAATATTGAAACAAAAATTCCTCATTCCTCACATCTAAAAGAAAAATTTACAGAAGAATCCACAACCCCAAATTGGTTACAATCACAATTGAAACAAAAGAAACCATCCATTGAGACTCTCGATTTGGATTTGGTTAGCTTATTAAGAAAGATTACGTAGCCTAAAGAAAAAAAGAAGGAAAAAATAAGATCTCACATGACTAGAGATCAAGAAAAGTCAAGATTTTTACATATTGCTACACCAATCGTGAACAAGGATAATAGAGATATTAGATTGGAAAATTTCAATATCTCTACTCTTAATTTGGGTCCTTTGAATATTTGTATGGGTATATGAGTATAGTTGTGAAAAGAATGAACAAATATGAAGCTACAAAATCTCAATTAAAGGTACAAGTAGGAGAATTATAGGCCTCTATTAAACATTTAATTGGTCCCATACATAAGGGAGAGGGTACATTTGTTCCTATTATAGGTATATCAAAGAAAGAAGTTGACCAAATAAAAAAAAATCTATGGCTCAAGCAATAGAATCATGTCTTGATAATATTTTTATTTGGGAAACAAAGCAATTGATGATGCAGTCCAAGTACAAAATAGTTTTTTAGTTTTGAAGAATGAAACATATAATACATTGGAAGACTGCACTAATAATGAGAAATCCCATGCCATGGTTTTACCTAAACTCGAAGCCATACAGAGGCTATCTTCTAAGGTGTCAATAAGAGAAGGTAATTTGAGTAGAGATAAGTTGAAAGATCCTCATTTTGGATGCATATAGTGAGAGTTAGGAGATAAATTATTGATAAAGATATTTACAAACAATATTGATTGTAGATATTGAAATATATGATGTTTTACATGATTATTCTAATTTTTTGAATATTTTGACTAGGTGTAGCATCACAAATTATCACCTATGACAATTTCCCACTAGATTTTTCTCCCTCCTATGTGCATGGACCTAATTGTGTTCCTAATTTCCTAAATTATGCATTCCATGACCAATTTAATAATTTATCAAGGAATCAAATGTATAAAATTAATGTAGGCATTCAATATTTTTCCCTTGATACATAACATCTCAAAAAAATAGGGCCTAGACAAGGGAGACCTGGTTGGTCTTGTCCCCTTATTTTGGCTCCAAATTTTAATATTTCAGGGTTGGAAATTTATTATTTGAATTTCAAATGCTAAATGTTGGCTATCAGGATTTAATTTTTAGGAAATTAAATTAATTGTATACAAATACCTAGTCATTGTATCATTTAAAAAGTAAGTGAAAAAGAAGGAAGAAAGGAACAATCATATATACTTCAAGATCGAGTCAAGAGCATTCAAGAGCAATATTATTTCAACATTTCATTGTCAAAACATCATGTCAAGTTTTGTGTGAGTTTGTTCATGTTTATGCATACATTTTATTTATGAGGACTAACACTTGTAGGTCTTCAATCCAAATTGCAATCAAGCCTTGAGGAGATGTGCATGAATTTAGTCCTTCAAGAAAATCATATTTGAGTGGTGAGTTGCATCCAATTGTTGATTCATCATTGATTTGTCATTTAGCCTCTCTCCCTCGAAAGGATAAGCTCTCTTTCATTAATTTTGCTATTATGGAGGTGGAAATACCAACACGGGGTTTGACTAAGGCAAGCCCCTATATGACATAACCCTTCCTCTCTCTTTGAATGTACAGGTTAGAGATCTAAAGAATATTGAAGGAGTATTGAAGACTATTTGATCATTGTTTCATTCAAACCCTATAACTTGACAAGATATAAAAAAATCAATTTTCTCAACATCAAACAAAGATCTGACAACAAGATCTAAAAGGAAGAAGCCTCTGATCAAGTACCTAAGGACTGTGAAGACAAATTGCAAATTTAGTCAACTAGACAAGGGAACCCTGGGTGGCCTTTTCTAGTCAACTCAAGTCAAAATTTAAATTAGAGGTGCACACAAGTCTTCTCAATCTATTTTTGATAATCAAATTTGTCTATCACTTTCTAGATAGTTTGTTTTCACATTAGAATAGTGCATTTTCATTGTTAGCTAGTTGCATCATTGTATTTCATCAAAAATACATTCCAAACCCTCAAAACAATTTAGATCTAGGGTTAATTGACCCACCTTCCAAGTTGCAAGTCAATCTCATATCCTTGTCATCTCGAATTCCAATGATATGCTAATGAAAGGTGACTAATGCTAGTGAAATTTTAGGGTTTCACTTTTCCAACATATCATTTTGTTGAACCTAACTAGTTTATATTATAAACCTTCTAAAATTTTAGGCATATCATCTTATATCTAGGGTTAACATTGAATTGTTGCATTATTCATTAAGGAATTCATTATTGTCTCAAAAAACATAAAAATTTAAAAATATGCATATCATATTGCATCATAAGTTGTAATAGGGTTACTTTCACTCATCATAGGTCATAGCTACATATTAATTTTATTTATAAATTTGTATTAGGTCATTTTAGATCTGAAATCAAATTTGAAAGTTCTCATTACTTTCATTTAGGTATTTTGCATATAGTCAAAAAAGTAAAAAAATTGCTTTGTTTTGTTGAAAAAGGTATCAAATCATCATTTTTAGATTTTGCACATTAGAATCAGTCAATTTCTGCATTTTAAATCTAAAATTTGCATTTGAAATTGCATTTTATTGTTTGAATATTTTGGAAAATTATTTGCACACTTGCATTTTGCATTGTATAATCATAAATTGGACAAATTCTAGAAAATTATTCTCTTTCACACCTACACTATCACAAAATAGAACCATTAGATAGTATTACATATATTCAAACTTTGATTTTAGTAGAATTTTTTTCTAGAAAAGGGTGCCCTAGTAAGCCTTGTCCAACTAGTCTTGGCTCAATTTTTTACCAAACCTCTATCTCTAGCTTTTATGTGCATTTTTTCTCTTCGATTTTGGATCCTATGTGTTCTACTATGATTTTTTTGCACCTTAGCATTCATAGTGGGCACACCTAAGTGTTTTGAAAGTCAAAAGATCTTTATGACCTAGTGTCCTATTTCCAATACTCTAGTGAGATGTAGTTTCATACTTATGGCATCCCGTGTTATTGCTACATCCATTATGGATCTTGAGTCCTCCAACTCTTTCACACAAGGTATTATCAGTACCCAACCTATTTTGGACTCCATTGCTAATCCCACAATACCCATGACAAATTAACAATCAAACACCTTTATGGACATTGAGACTATTGTTTCCCATGTGCCTAATGTGAAATTAAAATAATTGGACAAATATTTAGAGGTATTTCAATACTACTTAAGAACTAAATCCTTAGCAAGAAAAATTATTCCTATATTGGATAACCTTAGGAAATTGATCAGTGATGCTCAAGAAATAGAGGTTTTACATAGTCTAGCTCATATAGTAGATGCTAACATCCCTATGACAACTAGTTGTGCCCAAGCCTTAGAAAATGCTCAAAACCAAGGAGGAAAACAAGTTTCCCTCCCCATAAAATACCTTTTATTCCTACATTTATATTTCCAACTATAGCTTCAATGATACAACACACCAATGACCTAACTTCAAGCTTAGGGATTCCTAGTGGAATCCTTAGAGTTTTGTTGCATCACATGTAACACCTTAATATTTTTCACCTCTCAAAAATATGAAACATAGTAGTCCACCAAATATTTACACAATCCCACCATATTCACCAAACTCCCAAAACATGTCAAACAATGATTTAGTCATAAACCGAATTTTGTAAAACATGACATCACTTCAACAACAAATATTTACATTGAATCAAAATCAAAATGGAAAACCATTGCAATATTAAGAGGATCCCATTATCAATTGAAATCTTGAAAACATCCATGCCTCAAAACATATAAATACCTTGATTTGAGAAGTATAATGGTAAAGGAGATCCTAACAATCATGTATCATTTTTTACTGCATTATGTACTGACTTCATTTTTGAAGATAAGATCCTAGCTAAAATCTTTCCTAGACCATTGAAATACATGGCCTTGGAATGATTTTTCTCATTACCAAATAACTGCATAAATTCATTCAATGAACTTTTTGATGCATTTCTCCAACATTTCCAAGTATTATTGGTCCTCAAGTAAAATTAATTGATTTAGTGCATTGCAAGAAAGGACAAAAAAAATAAAAATAGAATTTATAGGATGAGACCAATTGCTTTACTCATAAATATCCCATAATATTCCTAATGTTGATGTTCAAAGGGTGTTCATGGGAAATTTGTAACCTAGCATTAGAGATAAGATACTATTGATGAAGTATCCATCCTTTACACACTTGTGTATGGCTCTTTTTGATTATCAAATATTGATTAGTCCATAAGAGGGTACACCTTCATAGACTCCTATTGATCAATCTAAATCTATACCTCAAAAAAATATCAACCATTCAAGAAGAAAAACAAGAACTTTATCAAGATACAAACACCTCAAAAAACTAACATTGAGCCACAAGTTATAGTTGTAAGTTCAACTCCTTATTAATTTAGGCCAAGAGATAGATAATCTAACCAATTTTTTGACTCTCTCTATGTGATCATGTTATTGTTGCTAAGAAATAACCTAATCCAATTACCTTCGATTAGACTCATGGACATGACTAAACCTTTTTCTTTTGAATTCTATCAATATCATTGTACACCTGGACATGATACAGAGTGATGTATGCATCTTAAACATCAAGTGAAAGACCTTATTTAATCTAATCACATCTAATTGACTGATATTAATGATAAAGGAAAAAAAAAATTGTAGCTCCACCCAATCAAAATTTGTAAATTCATAAATCCCATGCCAAATCATACATCCAATTTTGTGCAATATTGTGATGATATGAATGATAATAATGGTGATCTAGCCGATTTTGTTAATGCAATATATGTCCAACCTTATAAAGGGCCAAACCACTTTGTTTCCTAGAATTTCTCACGTATAATGATGCATCTATACATGTGTCGAATGATCCTCTCTATATCGCCAGATGCATTAATAAAAAACTTACATTAGGGATACTCATTGTGTTGAACACACCGAAATATTGAGAGGGGGGTGAATCAGCATTCTATCAAACCCTCTAAAACAAACTGATACATTAAAATCTATCACATAAATAAGAATTTGAAAGATGAAGAAAATGCACAAAACAACACTAGATATATGTGGAAAACCCCCACAGGGGAAAAACCACGATGAGAAAAGCCACTAGGAGCTACTGGCCTAATCCATCCTCATAAAATGAACAATATTTACAACTTTGTTTTAGGGATACAACCTATGAAGCTAAAACTCCTTGATTATAGTTTTAGGGTTACACCCAAGGAAGCTACAAATCCTTGATATGAGCACACACTTAGGAATGATTATAGAATGACATTCCTTCTACTGTTTGAAACTAATAATTAAGCTCAATCTCTTTTGATGACTGCAATTTTGCTTTATAAACTCTCCAAATTTCTTCTCATTTGCCTACTAGCTCACTAGTTTCAACAATTAAGAAGTTACTTCCTTCGAATCACTAAATCCAACAAAAAATTAAGCTCACTTCTTCACATGACTTCTACTATAGGGATATGATCAAAATGAAACCAAACATAATTCACCGCAACTGCTCTTTCTTTTTTAGTCACTTACATAATCACCATCATACCATACCCTAGATCAACTAGGTTTACAATTTATACATGATATTACATTGATTACATTTCACATGTCAGCCTAAAAATACAAAAATATTACATCTATAAGTCAACCATGGATAAAACAAAACAACATGAAAACATGTAGAGGGAAAGACCCAAAAGACTACACATAACACCAGAAGAGGAAAATTCCTTATGGATCCTAACATGTGCTTAACCTAGTCCCAAAATAGTCTTCAAAATTTTTATCTTCTATAAACATCATCCACACAGTTTGAAAATACAAGTTAGGTCCATCATAGAAAAGAAAACATGTGATATATAGCATGTCGGCCTTCACATCCATTGGAAGCATATAAGAATGATAAAACATTTTTTTTTTCTCCCATATGAATTGACATGACCCATACAACACCTTCAATCACTCCTTAAACTCCACTCAATCTTGAATTAGTGGTACACACCATCAACGTACCTTAGTCAGCCTCAACAAAAAGCATAACTTCATAAAATGACTTGAAACAATTGTGTTGTACTGGAAGCAAGAAATATCTCCATGCACTTCATACCTTAGACACTATGAGACAAATGGAGTTTCCACACAAACTTATACAATTGAACTTCACAAACTTCTGCTAGTAAAGGTATTCAAACACTTGTTTTGATGAAGATTAAGCATCCAGAACTAACTATATCACTCTGACACTTTGAAAACCAAACTTGTAGAGCACCAAATCACTTGAAACTTCAATATAAATTACTTTAGACATCACTGAGTATCTCCTCAAAATTTCTTGACTAGAAATTCATGTGTGGTGGAATGCAGAGCATTCAAACAAGTCTTCTGAACCACTTTGTACTTCTCTAACATAGTCTGGTACTTTGTCACTTCTAACTTTCTTTGTGAAAGGATTATTGACATGAAAATTTTTATATAACACCTTCACATCTTCATGAACTTAACTTCTAAGCCACAAGCCTAGATCTTGCTTTGTGGAAGGATGTGAACCAAAATATTCTATCTCTACCTTAGAGTATATACTATGAAATCTTTAGAATAAAATTTTGTAACTTGTCACTGAGTGTGGTACACCAAAATGAAAAAATAACATTGTAGGCATCTTGAAAACACATCAAGAAATGTGTACCCATATCTACATCACACTTAGGAATCAAACTGATTCTTAGTCTTCCAAATCATTACAATATTGACCTACATCATTAGATATCTCTACACACTAATAATATCCAAATAATATACAACCTTAAGCACACTTTTGATATCAATGACAACCAAACTACAAAAATCTCCCCCTTTGTCATTGATGGAAAAACCAATAGACTCTCCCCCTTTTGTACACAATCTCTCCCCCTTCAAAATGGAAAATGAACTTTTCTCTCCCTCTTCAAATAAAATACAGGTTCTCCCTGTTAGCAACAACCACTACCTGCTCCCCCTAGGAGGTATCCCCCATCAGTCCAGGAGTAAAGATATGACTTGAATTACTCCCCTAAATAGATGCATCAACTATGCATCTAGCAAGAAGAAGGGGAGCAATTAACACTAAATTTTGTTTAAGATATTCAAATGTATCATTTGTAAGTTCCTTTGTCAAAATTCCTACAACCTAATCCATTATAGATGCATACTCTAACTTCACTTCTTTATTTGCAACCTTCTCTCTCTAAAAGTGTTCTACTTGATTAATATGCATTTGTTTCTAGGATGCATCACTGAATTCTTTGAAATATTGATAAGACTTTATTATTACATAGAATAGGAATGGGTTCAAAAAAATTTATCTTGATATCCTTCAATATTTGCTTCATCCACAACAATTGAGTACAACAAGATGTTGCAACAATATACTCTAATTATGTTGTTGATAAAGATATTGAATCTTGACTCTTACTATATGAGTATGTGCAAGATCATCATGGAAAAAACAGGCCCTTAAGTGGCAAAAAATTTAGAAAAATCAGAGTTAGGAAACTTGACGTAAAAATTTGAATAAGTTATTTATACTATTTAAAAAATATGTAAGACTAGAATCTATAGTAAATTGAATGTAGTTTCTAAACTACTAGGTTTGTTTAAAACAAATAAAAATCTATTCAAATGGTGAAAATTTGAAAATTCAATGCAGTGGTACTTAAATTTCAGGGAAAAAATAAGCAGTAGGTGTTTGTTTGACCACCCTAACCACAATAAAATGATAATATTTTTTTATAATATTTTAGATATAAGTAGAGGACTCATGCCCCAATGTGATGCATATTGTTTTGTAATTTTTTTCCAAGTAAATAATTAATTATGAATTTTTTATTACAAATTTTTTAAAACTATAAAAACTCGTATGTCTGACCACCTTAACTTGGTCAAAACTTCATGAAATTCAATTTTTATTTTTTTAATCCTATAGTATGTGAAGCATAGAATGTGACACATGTTTTGGATTCAAAAAATGTGATGTCATTTGAAATCTATAGATGTTTTTCATTTAGCCTATCAATCAGGACTTTTGTCATAATTTGAATAGAAAATGAATAATAATTACTTATTAAATTCAAAGTAAAGCATAATTTATATCAGTGGAAAGCTGAGAATATCCTTTAAAAACCCTTTTCATTTCATCAATTTTGGGTAAAAAAATAGTCGTCAGCCACATACCCATCATATTGCCACTTTTTGGCCCATCATGATCCTACACATACCCATACCATGAAACCAACCTGTTTCCTAAAAAGAAATCACCATCACTTATACTCCTTCGATCATCAATACAACCAACCCAATCAACATTAGTGTATGCACTTAGATTAAATTCATTACCTTTTAGATACCATAATCTATAATCCAGAGTGATCTTCAAATATCTAAATATTCTCTTGACTACCTTCACATGAGTTTCTTTAGGATTAGCTTGAAATCGTACTACCAAACATATTGCATGCATAATATTAGGTATTGAAGCAATTAAGTACAATAAGCTTCCATTCATAGATCTATTTAAAGTCTAATCAGCTAGGAAAGACTTATCATCTTTGCTCAAATGACAACTAGTTACCATAGGAATACTCACAAGTTTTCAATCTTCCATACCAAACTTCTTCAACATCTCTTTGGCATAATTTTCTTGAGAAATAAAGATACCATCATCTATCCAGGAAATTTGAAGACTAAGAAAGAAGGATAACTCACCTATCATAGACATTTCAAATACCTTCCACATTTATTCAACAAACTTCTTGCACATTTCATCATTTCCACCAAACATTATCATCAACATATACAACTATCAAAATTATTTCATCCTCAATCTTGAATTAAAGATTAATATCTATCGTACCTTTCTTGAAACCTTGCTGAAGAAAGTAGTTGTCTAACCTTGCATACCAAGCCCTAGGAGCTTGTGTGAGACCATACAATGCTTTTTTTAGTCCACACACCATGTTTATGTCTTTTGATAACTAGAATCCATCAAGCTTCTCTATGTAGACATCTCCGAAATCTCCATTTAGGAAAGTTGATTTGACATCCATATGATATACTTTAAAGTACATTTTGATTCCTTCCATTCCTACTACCAGAGCAAATGTCTCCTCAAAATCAATTCCTTCTACTTGTGAATAGACTTTACATACCAATCTTGTTTTGTTTCCTACAACTTCTCCTTCTTCATTCAACTTATTCCTGAATACCCACTTTGTTCCTATCACATTCTTATCTGTAGGCCTTGGAACTAGCTACCAAATATGATTTAATTCTTCTTACATTGCTTGTTTCTATCCTTCATCCTTGCTAGCATCAACAAGAGTTTTTGGTTATCTTTGATAATAAACAAAAGTTGTTCATTTGTCCTTGCAAGCCTTCTCCTAGATTGCACTCCTTCATTATTATCTCCAATAATTTGATATTCTAAATGATTATTTTGAACATACTTGGCAAGAGTCTTATTATTCATTTCTACTATTTCTTCCTTTTCTTCAACTTCTTCTTCTGAGAAGGGAGGTGTATCATATTTGCAGTTCTCAATTTTATACATATTTTGATGTAAATCTTCATCAACCTTAATATTTGTACTTTCAACTATCTTTCCCAGTATTTTTTTGTAACACCTGTATGCTTTATTTTGAGTTGAATATCCAATAAAAATACCTTCATCAGCTTTTGAATCAAACTCCCCCAAAATATCTTCATCTCTTCTAGTGTAACATTTTCTTCCAAATATTCTAAAATACCTAACAGTTGTTGGTCTTCAATGCCATAACTCATATGGTGTCTTATTACTATTCACCCTTAATAATCCTCTATTGAGAATATAGACCATAGTATGAACTACCTCTTTCCAATAAACATCAGGAATATTTTCTTCCTTCAACATAGTCCTTTCCATCTCTTGAAAAATCATATTCTTTATTTCCACTACCCCATTTTTCCGAGGAGTTCTAGTAGAAGATAGATGCCTCTTAAACGCATTTAATGTGAACTCGCCTCCTGTATCAGACCTCAAACACTTAATTTTAGCATTCACTTCATTCTCAACCATTTATTTGAAAATATTGAATCTAATAAAAGATTCATATTCATCTTTTAAGAATGTAACCCATGTCATTATAGAGAAATAATTAATAAAAAGCATGAAGTACCTTTCTCCTTGAAGACTCTTTATTCTAGCACATCTACACAAATCAATATGAATAAACTCCAATGGTCTAGAAGAAGAATAATCTTTATACTTGAATCTTTTCCTTGTCTGATTTCCAAACTAACATTCCTTTCATAAAGTACTTGCATTCTTGAAAATCTTGGGCATACCTCTTATTGCATGTGATGAATTGATCTTCACAAGGTTGTCAAAATTGATGTATCCTATTCTCCTATTCCAAATCCAACTTCTCCCATTTACATTCATTAGACTATATATGTCACCATTAGTCCTAGATCATTTTGCCACAAATTTCCTAGACTTTCCCTTTTTGATTTCAAATCCTCTTTCATTGAATATGAGATTGTATCCTTTACGACACATCTGACTCACACTAAGAAGATTGTGCCTCAAACCTTTAACATAAGAAACATATTTTGTCTTATTATTTCCATCAATACTTATTGTACTTTTCCATAGATCTTTACTAAAGTATCATCTCCAAGCTTTACTATGCCTCCATCCCACTTCACAAGCTTGATAAACTAGCTCCTTTCCCCTATCATGTGGTTGTAACAACCACTATCAATCACCCAGGAGTTTTCCTCATCTTTTGTATGAAAATTAGTCCACATGAGCCTTGAATCTTTAATTCCATATTTAGTCTTCTTAGTAGTCATGAACATGATTTCATCCTAATTATTTAGACCACTAGATTCCTCATCCTTCGAAGAGCATGAATCTTCCTTGGAGTAGAGACTTTTTTTAACTCATTTATTCTAGAATACATATTTCTCTTTTCAAAATCTTTTAAGATACATTTACAATAAAAATACCAATCTATCCACACTTAAAACATTTGAAAGGTAGATTTCCATTGTACTTATTATTACCCCTATTCAAATTCCTTACAAAGTTTGCTTCTTCTTCATCAATGTCACTAATTTGATCAGATGCTTCATACATCTCCTTCTTACTAGATTTGAAAGTTGCTTCCTTCTTAGGATCTTCTTTGTCAAAATCTCTCATTTCACAGGCAATGAGAGCACCATATAATTGATCCATTGAAAAGTTGTCTAAATCTCTAGCTTCCTCAATAGAAGATACTTTAGGATTATAAAATTTAAGAGGTCTCAGTACCTTTTTAGCCACCACATATTCTTCTAGTTCTTCACCAAGTCCTTTGATTGCATTGACCACTTCATCTACCTAGTGTAAATATCCTACAATATCTTCATCCTCTAACATTTTTAGGTTCTCAACCTTGCTTCTGTAGAACTAAAACTTGGCTTATTTTACTTTAATGTCTCATTCATAGATGCCACTAATATTTTCACATACCTCCTTTTCTAACTTGTAGTGCATTAATTTTATAAGTTTAGATTCTTCTATCCCACTCAAGGTAACATTCTTAGCCTTTCCATTTTTCTCATAGGCCTTAATCTTTTTCAGATTAGTTGGAGTAGCAGCAACAATATAACCATCCTTGAATGATTTCCAAACACCAAACACCAAACCCTAAGGAGGTTAGATATATGTTTCCATCCTAAATCACTGGAAAGAAGAATTTGTTCCATAAAACCTAAGCGCCTTGTGAGACCCTTCTTGTGCCATTCTAAATCTTCCTCAAGATATTAGACTTCATCTAAGGAACTTGGATTTCATACCAAATTTTGAATACACCAAAATATTGAGATGGGGGTGAATCAGTATTCTATCAAACCTTTTGGGAAAAAACATACTTTAAAATCTATTACATAAACAATAATATGAAAGATGAAGACAATGCATAGCCCAACACAAGATATATGTGGAAAACCCCATAGGGAAAAACCACAATGAGAAAAGCTGCTAGGAGCGCTTGTCCTAATCCAACCTAAAAAAATGAACAACATTTACAACTTTGTTTTAGGGCTACAACCCAAGGAAGATAAAACTCCCTAATTATAGTTTTAGTTTTATATCCAAGGAAGCTACAAATCCTTGATCTAAGAACACACTCAAGAATGATTACAAAATGACAACCCTTCAATTTTTTGAAACTAATGATTAAGCTCACTCTCTTTTGATGATTGTAACTCTGCTTTGCAAACTCTCCAAATGCTTGCTTAATTTCCTACTAGCTCACTACTTCTAGAAATTAAGAAGTTATTGCCTTTGACTTGCTATCTATAGAAAAAAATTAAGCACACTTCTTCACATGCCTTCTGCCACAAGGATATGATAAAAATGAAACTAGATATAGTTCACCACAACATATCTTTCTCTTTTAGTCACTTACACAATCACCATCATACCACACCCTAGATCAACTAGGTTTACAATTTATACATGATATTACATTGATTACATTTCACATATTGGCCTACAACAACAAAAATATTAAATCTATAATTCAACCAGGGATATAACAAACAACATGAAACATGTAGAGGGTAAGACCCAAAAGAATACACACAACACCAGGAAGAGGAAAATGCCTTGTGGATCAACATGCTTAACCTAGTCCCAAAATAGTCTTCACATATTTTATCTTCTATAAACATCATCCAAACACTTTGCAAATACAAGTTAGGTCGACCATAGACAAGAAAACATGTAACATATAACATGTCATCCTTCACATCTATTGGCAGTATATAAGAATGTTAAAAAAATATTTGTGTTCTTCCATATGAGTCAGCATGACCCATACAACACCCTCAATCACTCCCTAAACTCCACTCAATCTTGAATTAGTGGTGCACACCATAAACATACCTTTGTTGGCCTCAGTAAAAAGCATAACTTCACAAAATGGCTTGAAACACTTGTGTGGTACTAGAAGCAATAAAGATCCTCATGAACTTTATATGTTAGACACTATGAGGCACATGGAGTGTCTACACAAAATCATACAACTAGATTTCACAACCTTCTGTTGGCGCAAGTATTCAAACACTTGTTCTGATAAAGATTAAGCATCTAGAACTAACTGTATCACTCTAACACTTTGAAAAATAAACTTGTAGAGCACCAAACCACTTGAAACTTCAATATAACATTCTTTATATATCACTGAGTATGTCCTCAAAACTTCTTGACCAAAACTTCATGTGCAGCGAAATGTGAAGTATTCCAACAAGCCTTCTGAACCACTTTGCACTACCCTAATACATTCCAATACTCTATCACTTCTAAATTTCTCTGTGAAAGTATTATTGACATGAAATTTGGATATAAAACCTTCAAATCCCCATGAACTTAACTTCTAAATCACAAGACTAGATCTTTCTTTGTGGAAGGATGTGTTCCAAAATATTATGTCTCTACTTTAGAGTATATAGTATGAAAGCTTTAGACTAAACTTCTATAGCTTGTGACTAAGTGCAACACACTGAACAAATAAAATACCATTGTAGGCATCTTGAGAACACATCAAGACATGTTTATCCACATCCACATCATACTTAGACATCAAACTGACTCTTAGTCTTCTAGATCACTACAATGTTGACTTGCACCATTAGATATTTTCACACACTAACAATCTCCAAATCATATACAACCTTAAGCACACTTTTGACATCAATGAAAACCAAACTGCAACACATTGATCCCATGTGTCTAAAGAATGTGATCACTAAGGAGTTCATTTTTGTGCATGAACTTTATCAATATTCTTATGAACAATTGAAAGCATGGTAAAAAAACTCATGATGATTTTGCTCACCATATGATAGGTTCAATAACTCCTCCACTTAAATTTGGACCCAAACAACTAGATGTATCATTCACCATCATCTTGATGTTGGACCAATTTGTGTGAATCTAGGATATCTATGGCTATCCTCCATGAATTCATCTCATTAGTAATCCACAAGTGCATAAAGTTCCCATTTGAGAACCAAATATACATAGTTCATCACAGTGGATTTAAACCTTTTGCTTCTCATGGAAACTTTTCACTAGACTATTTTTGGCCTCAACCTATGGAACCTATTATGCCTTGTGAAGATTTATTTTTTAGATCATACCAAATTTTAAGGAAAAATGCATAACAAAATTATCCCTTAGAAATATAACGCCTAAGAATGATTGATCTATGGTTGTTCCCCTCACCCCACAAGTAATGGATCAAGGAAAAATTTAAGAAACCCCTCTCTCGGCGAAGGTGCAAAATCCTGGCGAATCTTGTATACTTCCCGATAAAAATATTAATTATAGTGGTGAATTTTTTCATTTTTTGTGAAAAAAAAATAATTTCCATTGGAAAATCTTTTCTAATCGCTAGAAGTCTATGGAAAATCCTGGCAAAATGCAATTTTTTTAAAACCACTAAAATTTTTCCATTGGCGATTAAAATATATTTTCAAACCAATAAAATATTTTGATTAGCGAATTAAACTTGTTTTCAAACCAGAAAAAATAATTTTGTTGGTGATTAAAACTTTTTTTTAAACTAAAAAATAGAATTCATTGGCGAATTAAACCTATTTTCAAATGATTAAGAAAAAAAAATTAGTGAATTAAACATAATATCAAACTAATAAAAAAATGCAGTGGCAAAGTGTCAGTGCAAATTCACCAGTGTCATCTTTGTAGTAGGTGGATCGGAGGTTTCAAAAACTTCAAAACTTCAAAATTTGGTTCTAAGGTTCCAAGTTTCAGTAACCACATGAAATTATGGACCATGACCATTCGATGAATTTTTGATGGACGACTGTAGTTACATTCTGGAAGTATATCTCTCAAGCACTTGATTTGTAAATTGAAACCTCTGGAATTACACTAGAACCGTTAGATTTTTAGAAATCAATGGTTTAGATTTTCAGAAATCAATGGACGGTTGTATTTGCATTCTTGTTTACCGTTTAATATTGCCTAAGTCAGAGAAAAATATTTTATGACAAAGCCTTAGATCTTAACTCTTTAATCCTAAGGGTTGAGTCTCGTCAACCTAGCGATGTCCCCATTTTAAATTATGCACACGCATAAAGTTTTTTTTGAAAGAGGGACCATTCAATGAATTTTCAATGGACGACTATAGATACATTCTAGAAGTAAATCCTTGAAGTACTAGACTTGTGAACTGAAACCTTCAGAATAACACACTGGTACATTTTGACCAATTTTTTGACGACGGCCTGTCAATCATCGAAAAATTAGTCAAAATGTACCAGTGACAGTAGAACCATTAGATTTTTAGAAATCAATGGTTGAGATATTATTAATGATTGGTTTTAGAAATAAACATATAGTTTCGATCATAAGTGAGTGAAATTTATTGTGACTTATTAGCTAGGACATTGATAATCATTAAGGTAAAATGAGGCATTTAATTCTCTCTTTTCAATGCATTGAAGTACTCTACCTTTCATTTATTCTATTTAAATTCTCAATTTGGCTGTGGTATTGGGCGGCATCACAGACTAATACCATATGAATAGCCAGAGTGATTGATTGGATAGCTTTATATTGAAAACTACATGAAGTATTATAGAATCATAGATGATGATGTCAATAATCCAGTTATTTTGACAATCGAAAGCTTGTGTGGAATTGTCGATTTCAACAATTGATAGCTTGTCAGCTTGAGCTATAGTTTGCAACTTTTCATGTAGCCAGCTTGAGGTACCGATTAAGTTATATTTTTGGTTTGCATGAATCATAATTATTACTACGTAGTCAGTATTAATTATACACAACCACAGAGCTCACATGTGACACATGTGAGGTGTACAAGGTACCAAGTTGGCAATGGAACTTTTGGCAATAATTTTGGCCCATAAATAAGGATAGTGAGCACAACTAAAATCATTCATTGAATTGGCCTAAGGGTTTTCATTTGTTAGGGTTAATAACTTAATAAGGATTTAGGAAGAAGATGATGCGGTATTATTGGGGATGCTCTAAATTCTCTTGCCTCCAGTTATGTAGTTACAGAGTAAGAGACCAATTTCCTTCAAGTTCAGAATGGGTGGAATTGGAAAGAAGTTGATTTGGTTCACCTAACTTCTTAGACATGTTTCAAACTAGGATGAGGAGCTCTAATGGACATAAGTATTATCCCAATGCATGGAGGCTACAAGTAGAAGATGGGAGCAGTTTTACTACCCCTCATCGTCTGCATGGTTTCCCAAGCAATTCCCATGCATTTAATTTTAGTTCCCATCTTTTGCATGGGAGCAGTTTTACTAGCCCTCATCTTCCGCATTAGTCTGGCTCTAAAAGGGGCTAAGTACATTTTGTATATTCACGACTCCCATTTCCCTAGTTTGATTGGGTCCTCTTTCCCTATTGCATTTATTTTCAAAGCGTATGGCTAACTCAACAAGTCCCATGTGTTTATTTTCAGAGCTCATGGTTGACCCGATAAGTTCCATTTATTTTCAGAGATACATGTATCACATTTATGTTTTCAACTTTTCACCAAAGATCTAGCAGAAGCTTGGTGCTTACGCATACATTTGTACTTGTACTATGTAATAATTTGACATTGTAATTTAGTTGTAATAAAATAAATGGTTGTGTTATTAATGTGATATTGTAATTCATTTTATTAAGCCCTTTGCAAGTTAAGTGCTATTAATGGTTGTGCAATGTGCCTTAATTCATTTTATTAAGGCCTTTGAAATGTTAATTTTTTGACCCCTTGGCCTTGATGTCAATCCTAGGGCATTAAACTTTAAAGAAAATTTAAAACACATGTTTTAAATCAAATTTAAAGCAAATTTAAAACACATGTTTTATGTTTATTATTTATATCATAAATTACTCAACTGTTTGATGAACATTTGATGTATGGTTGTAGTTGCATTCCAAAATGAAATGCATAAAGTGCTACGCTTGTGAACTTAAACCTCCAGAATCACCCTATAACTGTTAGATTAACAAAGATCAACAGTTTAGAATTTGTCATCAATGCAGGAGTAAATCATTATTTTTAATGGCTTGTTTTAAATGTTGTCAACCATGTACATTGTACTACATAATTGTGTACTATGTAGTCTGTAAGTAACAAGTAGATGTTTCAGTGTCATTCAATTTGCTCATTGCAGTGCACCACCCTATTTTGGGTTCAATAGTTCCACTTCAAACAAAGCCATTCCAGTAACCCAGTTTCAAGCTTCAACATAGTTTCAACTTCAAGAATCAAAATTCAAAATCTAGGTAAGTTAAAGAATTCTCGTGGCTACATTTCATCGCTTGAAGTTGACATTCTTAAAATATTATTTTTTCAAACTTTGAAGCTTAGGTTTAGGGTTAAGATGCTTAAGAATTAAGAAAAATAAAGGAATAATAGGGAATTCACAAATTTCATATTGTTGATTGTATCAATATGTCTACCACCAATACCACTAGAGAAATGTCGGATAAAAAAATACATTATGCAAAATTGCTTGAAACCCCAGGTTTCACTGATGAATACCATGATATTTATGATCCTGAAACCTATGGTAGGCGTACCTCAGAAATTATATTTTCATCTCATAATAAGGCTGCAAGGAAAATAAAAGTTAATAGTATTAGTGCACCGTGGGTAACTAGATTAGGGTGCATGATGTTACATGAGGTTTTCCCTTGCCCAGAATTTATCATGGTCTGTGCCCTAAATTATGATGATAACAAAATAGCAATTGTTAATAAAGCTAGCAAAGAAGAATTTTTATCCATTAATGCAAAAGAACTTGGAAAAGTGTTGGCCTTGGGGTTTATGAGTGAAGAATTTAGAAATGTCCACATTGACCTAGGAAAGCTTGCTAGTGATTATGAAGCAGTGGATGAAATGGAGAAAAATTATTTCTTAAATACAATAGTTCAAGATAGAAACAAATTGAAAGGTGATCATAAGCCTCCTTATGATTTGGATATTTTAAAACCATGGGTTCAGGGTACTATTTCCATGCTAGCATTTTTCCTTGGACTGGATAGCAATTTGGAAGTGGGTGCATGCCTCCTTGAAATGGTGTATAATATCCATTATGGTGCTCCACATGCCAAATATAATTTTATTGAGCACATTATACAATCCATGCATAAATAATTTTTAATGATTAAAAGAGGTTCCACCAAGACATTTAGGTTCACAACCTACTTGTGTTATCTTTTTCTATTCAAATTTAAGGAATGTTTCAGACCAACAAGCTTCAGATTCAACCCTAGGGTAATAGTAATCCTGAGAAAAAGAAAATGGCCCCAATATATGAATGGACCACTGTTAGAAGGTTGCATGATTCTTGAAGGAACAACAGTCATTTTGTAGACTACTTTTTGGCTCCATTGCATCAATCAATTACATATAATCCAATGTCTAGATTGCCTATGTCATGTAGAAACTGCATTCAACTAGGAAAATAAATACAATTGGCTAATTGGTACTTATTGGAAGAATATATTGTGCTAAGATTGTATGGATCATAAGTACAACCATACAAACTTCCAATACATGTGACAAGAAGAGTTTTTTCTTTGGAATATGTAAGGCAGATGTAGAGTACTGATGAAAGACACTTTAGTAGTCAGGAGAAGAAGACCTTATTTCCTTCTTTACCTTTTTCATGTGGAGGGATGACATTCGAGAGAAAAGAATTTAGTGTGGCACATGATATTTTGATTTTTTTTGATTTTGATGCTATCTGTCATTGGCAATATGATCCATGCAACACCATTAAATCAATGATTGTGCTCAATAAGAATGATGGAAGTAGAATTAAACATCAAAGTAAACCCTTGCTTGAAAACTTGAGAAACAAGGATTCTTGGGATGAGGTCAAAGTAGCAATGGAGAAAAGTGCTACTGAGAATGGTATTTCTTTTGAACAATTGTTAGCAAAAATTATGGCATTGCATCGAAATACAATTAGGAGGTACAACATTTTTTATGAAATAAGTCATAAACCATCTAGTAGAGTAAAAATGCCAGATTCTCTAGAGAAGGAAGTTATAGAAAAAAATTGGTCATTATAAAAAATTACTGCCTTTTGGTCTATGAGGAAGGACCTAGGTGATCCAAGAGCTCTTGTAGAGTATGGAGATAATGGAGAAGATCTTGAGTTTAGCAACTTATGGAATATAGAGCATCTGAATGAACAAGAAGATGAATACAGTGATGATGATAGGCAAGAAGAAAGCCATGCCAGTTTCAAACTTGGTTTAAGTGAGGCCACAAAAGAAGCATTTACTATAGGAGAAACCATAGCTAAAAAAATGGGTTATGAAGGTGGTGGTTTGGGGTCCCAAGGACAAGGAATTCCTACAATAATAGATGTACAACATAGAAAACTAGTTGATAAATTTGGTCTTGGAGCTGATAAAGTAGACCAAGGGCAAACAAGTAGAGCCAAAACAATTCAATTTGTTAGAGTTTCAAATCCTCATCCTCATGGTCAGACACAATCACAACTAGGACATGCCCATGGTGGAGGGATTAGTGCAACTGGCACTGCCTCTGGTGATGATGGTATGGGTAGTAGTACTAGTAGTGGTCAACATGTGCTACAAAACAAATTACACACAAGAGGACAACAACACAATATACCATAGAAACACTAGGCGATCAAGACATACTGAAGAGGCAAAGGATTCTGACAGGTCCAACTCCAAGTCACACTACCAGTGGATCCACCACAAAGGAGTTATTTATAGGCAATCCCCCAATACTAGTTAGTCTGGTTTCAACATCATTAGCAACTACAAGTACTCCTATTCCTTTTCCATTCAAGCATTCCATTGTTCTTGCATCCCTGAGTTTTGATTACATTGAAGAGTTTAAAAAGAAATTAGAATTGAATAAAAAAGAAAAGAAGCAACTAATTGAGAGTGCATCTGCTCTAACTTCAGAGCCTGCAACAACCATGGTATTACCCACATTTGACACAAGTAAAGAAATCATGGAGTACACATTTCTTGTTACCACAGTTCAAAATAGACCAGCAAATCAGATGGATCCATCTGAATTCCAAGTGAACAATTTTCAATTGGATTTTTCTGGACTCAGAAATACTGACAAAATTAATGTATCAAAGAAGAACAATGAATTGGTGTACACATCATTGCTGAAGCAAGATAGAGAGAAAAAAAGGTTGCAGACTCAAATTGAAAAGTTACAGGAAGACCTAGCAAATGAGAAAGCAAAGAGGAAAGCAACAAATAGCAAGAGCAATGAATTAGAAAAAAGAATTAAAAAATATGCCTCTACATTAACAAGCAAAGAGGATAAGTAGAATGAGATTGAGACTACAGTGAATGAACTGAAGCAAAGGCTAGATGAGAGCAACAAGAAATATGATGAGGAAAAATTCACTTCAGAAAAATTAAGACTAAGCATTGCAAATGGAAATGCATAGTGGGAACAAAAATTGGAGGTAGAGTTGATGGAAGGAAAAAATGAAATTAAGTCTTGTCAAAATAAGTTATCTTCATTTTGTAGAGAAACAATGAGGCATATGAAACAAAAGATATGGGATGAAATAATGTAGGGGATTGATCATTTGTGTGACATGTTTCAATTGATTGATGCTATCAGAAAACATCATAAGAATCTCAACAAATAATTAATGGAGAACAAAAATGTGCTGGCATTAGAGAAATCAACAAATCAAATTCAACAAACGGTCTACAAAGTCAGTGACAATGTTTTGAAATCAAAAGGGATTACTAATCGGCTTGCTACATCAATGACCTTGTCATCTGTCATTGAAAAGTGTTTGAGAATGTGTGAAATAGAGAAATATTTGCATTTGGCTAGAGACAAGATGAAGAAGGTGGATGAAAAGTTAAGGAACTTCACAGAGCTTGGTTTACCAGAGACTTTTGACACAAATGAGCGATTCATTGGATGGAATGATTTTAGAAAGAAGATGGAGGATGCGAGGAAGATTGATTTGGACCAGTTTCCTCATAACCCAAATGTGGTGACCTATTTGGACTCCATCAAACCATTGCTAACCCTGAATGAAAATTTGACTGAAGAATCCAAGACATGTTCCAATTTGAATCATGAATTGTTAACAAATCTTCAATTCAAACAACATCAGTTAGAATAAATGACAATTCCAACACCTGAAGAGTGGAAGTTGCTAGAAAAGGTGATGCAGTGATTTAACTTTTGATAATATGAGTTTCCAAGTTCCAACTCAACTCTGTGCAGAGTTGTCTTTAAGCAAGATTTTGCATTGCTAGTGCCTCTATGTATTCCTCCATGTGATACAATGATAATCAATTTAAAAGCTCAAATTCAGACTTCAGTAATGTGTTGATGTTCAATTATCTGTATTATTTATTATATCATTTGAAGAAAAAGTCTGGTAGTGGTTTCAAATTCTAGATACACTTGTTATCGTGTTCATTGTTGTATATGCTACTAATACTATTGTTAATATGTTATTAATCTAATAAGCATTGATATGAGTGTTGAATTGTTGAGCACATGCTCAAGTTTTACTTTTAACACAATTAAAATATGAAATATAAGGTGGTTTTAATTCCGTGCATCCATAATCTTAGTGAAATTGCATTACAATTCACACATCAATATTCAATCTCCATGACTACTTAGCATATCCACTAAACATTTATATGAATTCATGTCGTGGATTATCTATTATTGGAATTGGAATGATGGATTTTTTGTTAGTTTCATTGCTACTAAGTTTTGGTGCTTTTCCTAACCTTAGTCGCTAGCCCTCAGAGTTTTGTAACCTTGTCATGGAGCTCTAAATTTTCATAACTCCCCTATTCCCCGACATGGTTGATGGTTCACTTTTTTGAGTTGCAAGTCTTTCTTGGTCATCTTTCTAGTCAGTGGGTCGGAGGTTTGGAAAACTTTGAAACTTCAAACTTTGGTTCTAAGGTTCCAAGTTTCAGGGACCATGTGACATTATGGACTTATCTTTCCTTTCAAAGGTGCCATCATCTGACATCTCATTGAATGCTATATATGGACTAAACTTGAGTTGTCTTTTCAGGAATTTTCAAAAGCATGCTATGTACGGACTAATGTAAAATATAAAATATAAAATATCACAATTTCATGGAATACAACATAAAATATCATCAACTACAGTTTGACTTTGGAATATGATTCATGAAGTGCAATATAAAATAGAATATCATGAAGTGTAATGATTCACAATTTCATTGAATACAATATAAAATATCATCAACTACAATATGGAATAATGGAATCTGATCCTAGGATCCATGAAGTGCAATATAAATACCTAAAAGCTGCCAACTCTCTTGAATCTCTTTCATTTCCCAAATGGACTCAAGGTCCTCAATCTAACGTTCATCATCAGATAAAGTAAAAGAGTCATCTTGAATTTGATTCCAAGTCTGCTCTTCATTTTCTTTGGCCTATGTCTCAAATTCAACATTCATTGTGTCATTTTTTGTCAATGTCAGTTGTTTGAGTCCCATTTCCACTACCAGTACCACCAGTACTAGCCTTTGGAATTGGAGTGTTGCACAACCCGGCACCTCTTCTTTCACATGTGGACCTCCATATTGCAAGTGCCCTTTCAAAAGGAAAATTTCTGACATTATACGTAGTTCCTTTCATCCTCAAGCAATTTTCCAAATTCTTGTCTAGCTTGTTTCTTAACTTTGATTTCAAAATCCCCAATGTATTGAAAATTCTCTCATCCTCCACCAACCCCAATATCATTGTTTGTCATAAATCAACAAGTTTGAAATATTCTGATATCGAACCATGCAATATTTCACTCTAACCTAAGCTTGTCCAAACCTTTTTTATTGATCCCAGTTCAAAGGCCTTGTCCTTGCACATGGATTATACTGGTCCCTCATAGCTATTGAAAAATACCCACATTGTTTTCTAAGCTTAGCTTCATCTAAAATTCCTTCTATTTTATGCTCATCGTATGTTATAGTTTTTAAAAATTGTTCAATCAAGATTTTTACCTAAGCATGAAAAAATGTGGGGTTATCTTGGTTTGCCAAAAAATGAGGATACAAAATACTCATGGCTTCAAGTATTTCATGTCGAGGGAATATTTCACGAATCTTTGAGGGAAGAAATTTTGCAATTTCCTTCAAATTATCACCAACAAATGTAACAATGCCTTGAAAATCTTTTGCATTAACAACTACTTCTCTAGTAGAGCACATGGTTGTCTTACATTGGTACATTTGTATCTCATATTCACATACATAGATGCATAATTTTCCACTTGCATTAAATTGTAAATAATTATCAAGATCATTCAAATCAGTAAATTTTTGCCACATGAAATAATTTGGGCAATCTTTTGTTAGATCTAGATACAGATGATTAAGGGCCAAGCATGTAAGTTAACGTAGATTGGCATATTCATTAATATACATAGTTTTTTCTTGGGATTTCTTCAGAAGCTCATTCATCACATCCAGCATGGGGAGAAGAATAGTTAAATTCAAGAGTGTCTTTATATTGCTTAACCTATGTAAGAGGTCACTGTGTTGCGATGCTCGTACATCACTCCAATCAAAGATTGATATTTTGAAAGAACTCATTGCACTGGTCCATGCAAGGAGATCCATCTAGTATCGATATCCTTGAGAAGCTTGTTTCCTGATGTTATTCCCTCAACAAAATTTTGAAATTCTATGAAATGTTTAGGACTTCGGCAGAAGTATGCATGGATCTCGAGGACTAGATTTTTTACTTTTGATACTGTAGGAAACTTGCTAACAATTTTGAATGCTAAATTCATTATGTGGGCCATGCAGTGAATGCTAAGCATGTATGGTGCACAAGTAGTTTGTAACTTTGTGCAAACACCGGTCCTTTTACCTTGCATCATTGTAGCTCCATCAACTCCTACACACACCAAATTTTTTGCAATTGTCAACTCATCCATACCTACAATTTCATTCAATTTTTTTTACTAGTTCAAATATATTTTGCGCTATTGAATTGTTCTTCATTTTATGAACACAGAGAAGATGAGCTTGGTGAACATGTTGTTGTACAATATACAAATGTATACAAACCCAAGAAGTATTGTCTACCACAGTAACTTCATCTAAAGATAATGCAATGAAATTTGACTCTTTTACTTTATCCTTTAAATCTTCCTTTTCCACTGCAACAAGATAGTTTTCCCAATCCCATCCTGCATTTACTAACCAATGTGACAAGGGCTAGTGAGGAACATTCAAATAGGATAATAAACCAGAATATTCTAGGTAGTTTGTCATAGGATGCCCTCTAGAGAAAATATGAAAAATAACACTCATCTAAACAATTTTTGACAGATTTGCTCCTTCCATTGCTTTTCCAAATTAAGCCTCAAGTGTACCTTTACATGCAGCAATGTTCAAAATTATTTTTTCATGCTCTTCATAATCCGCGGCATACTTAACATGAAGACATTCTTCCTTTGATTTCCATCGTACAATTGATTCTTCCTTTTTGTCTATGATTTTTTTTTCATAAACTTTACCGATTCGCTTTTCTATAGTGTCAATCTTTAGCTGCAACATCTTGTCTTTCCACATTTCCAACTACAAATCTTACATTTTTCCAATGTTCCCTTTTCAATATCGTTTACATTGCCAATCCCCACTAGTACCATGAATGGGTTTTTTGACAACCAACCAAGTTGAAAACTCCTTGTCATTTCCCACTTGTACCCCCTTTTTGGTTTATTTTACCTTTTCTTGCTACCAACATCAGCATCCTCATCCAAGTCAATTATCTCATTCTGGCTAACCGGGCCTACGGTATCACTTGGAACATATTTTTCGGTATTGCTATCCTGATTTGATATATTTTGATTTAAATCAATGGCAATCTCAACTTGACCTTCTGGTGGCAGTGAGGTATTGGGAATGATACCAATATTTGGTGGAATAGTTGACAATGTAGCTCCATCTTGACTTGATGGATCAAAAGCTTTGGAAATTACAAAGTAAGACTGTATGGTACGTCTAATTTTTGGGTGTTTTGATGGCCTCCCAGTCTCTTCACCACCCTTAGGAGTGACAAGAATCTCTTCACCACCCTGAGGAGCAAAAGGAGTCTCTTCACCACCTTGAGGAGTAGAAGGAGTCTGAGAAGCGACAGGAGTCTCTTAACCACCCTGAGGAGAAACAAGAGCCTTACCCTTGCTACTCGAGTCGCTCGACATATTGATCTCTGATTCGCTTGACATATTCATCTCACTTCAAATAAAAACTAGAAAAAAATGTCTTCTTATTTAAAGACAGAGAATAATAATATAGATCCCATTACCTACTCAATATCATCTTTAAGACTGAAGCAAGAATGGAAAAGGGATAAAGAAAACTTATTATTATAACTAATAACACTATGAAGAAATGATCACTCACCTTTAAGTCTACGTTTTCGACTTTGGACAACTTTTGAATAAATGACACTTTCGATTGTATTTTTTTTTTTCATGGAATGGATTAATAATAAATCACATATCAAATTCAATACCATGGAATACAATATAAAATATTTGGCTTTTCCTAAACTTTTTTGCTAGTCCTCAGAGTTATATAACCTTATCGCGGAGTTCTAAATTTTCATAACTTCACGATTCCCCGACTTGGTTGATGGTTCACTTTGTTGAGTTGCAAGTCTTTCTTGGTCATCTTTCTACTCGGTGGGTCGGAGGTTTCAAAAACTTCAAAACTTCAGAGTTTGGTTCTAACTTCTAAGGTTCACTTTTTTGAAGCAAGAATGGAAAAGAGATAAAGAAAACTTATTATTATAACTAATAACACTATGAAGAAATGATCTCACCTTTTAAGTCTATGTTTTTGGCTTTCGCTGACTTTCGAATGGAGAAGTAGAACCTCATAACCAAACAAAATGTGTAAGAATAAATGACACTTTCAATTTATTTATATCAATCCATGATTCCATATTTGGTGAATTCCATGGGATTTTAAAATGGTATATTAAAAATTTGGCAAATCTCGCATGCTTATACAATGATACATTGTAATTTTCAAGGCGAAATGTGTCCTCAAATGTAATTGTTTTTTAATGTTATTGGAAAAATAGGTCCTCATAAGCAACTATTTATAAATTTTAGCTGGTGAAATGGGTCTTCACAAGCAACTATTTGTAAATTTTAATTGGCGAAATGGGTCCTGATACAATGTTGTTTTAATAGTATTGGTGAATATATAGGTGTTTTATTAAATGCTTTCGAGATTCCAGGCGAAAATATTAGTTGGTCCAATTGAAACACATAGTTTTACAATGGAGAATTTGTTGCATAAATATTCCTTATAAAAAAAATCATTAGTGAATGGACATGCATTGGACCTATACTTCGTAAAATCTAGGCAATTTGGACATCCTATTGGGAGTGAGAATTTGCCAATTTCAACTTGGACGATTCCTAGAATTCACCAATTGGCGAAGATTCACCACTCAAGTTTTCCCTGTAATGGATGAACCCTTTTTTGAGGAAAATATCCTCCCAAATACATAAGGAATTTGTGTTGTAGTCCCTCTATTGACATCATATAAGATACCGAGAGAAAACTACATTAATACCTTTGTGCCTCTGAAAGAGAAACACATCTATAATCCTAAGGAGACAATGGTTTCCCAACCCTCGATGATCTCTTCAATTTCTCTTCCAAGGGAATAAAAGAGGAAAATGATGGAGAAACCCGCTATTACCCTTCAAAAATTTAAAATTGTACAAGAAGAAATAGAAATGATATAGAGAATAGGCATAGATGCCATGCTATTGCTCATCAGTTGGCTAAAAAGGATACACAATTACTCGATGATCAAACACCTACACAATCAAACCATGAGGAGTTACAACCTTCACCAAAACATGACATTAAACCTTACATGTACCAACCAAAACAAAGAATGAAACAAGAAGATATAACTCACATTATCATTAAACCACCCATTGTGATAAATTTGGATGATGAAGATAAAAATGCTAAGATTGATGAACAAGTGCATAATGAACTATATTTTTTGTTTTCAAAGTCCATGGATTTAGATGGGGGCAACAATGATGATCCTCCTGAAGAGAGTGATTCACCACATGTTGAACTTGGTGATCCTCCTAGTATGACACTTGTTGTAGTCCCTTTGGATAGTTGTCCACCTTCCATATATGATGAGAAATATTGGGATGAAAATGATCTCCTTTAGATTGACTTACATATGCAATTATCTTTGTGTTTTCTTTATGTGTTATTTATGTTTTCTTGCATGTGACATGATCTCCCATGTTGTCTTGCTTGATGTGCCTTTATCTTTGTGATTTTTCTTTAGAGGACCCTTGTTGCTCCATTGGCACAAGGATACAAAGGAAACAAATATATTGTGACATTCATCTATTTGTATGTCCATTCATATCTATTTTTTAAACATTTTTGTTGTCTTGTGTTTTACTTTAGGGGATTATGCAAGGCATTAAGACATTTAGGTCTCTTCCATGTTGGCCCAAAATTTTGTTTGTTCTCTCTATGTGTCATTCTTCTATTATGTTCATAGTTCCATGAGTATCTGGGAGAATGATGTTAATTTCAAGCTCACTTATACTATTGTAGAAAATATTTGTATTAACCTTAGATCCATGGATCCCTCATGTGATCATCTTTGTGTTGTTTATGGAATTGCATTGGGGGATACCTCTCATTATGAGCTAGCTTTATTTGGAAACATATCATTGGCACACGGATTTCCAAATAAGATCTCATGAACTTATCATATTGCATTTATCATTTTTCTACCTTAAAGAAATTTCTCACAACATGGTGTTAAGTAATTACTTTAAGGTGGGGGCATGCATTCCATTATGTTCTTCACTTCATTCAAACACATTAGACTTAGTGATGCATTGGCTTAAGCATTTTTTATCATTTGTGTAGCACCTTATCAAATTTATTGGGAATATGACTCTTTGTACGGTTGATATGGGTACACACCTAGTGAAAACTAGTCCTCACTAGCTCTTCTGTGTTTTTGATTTTTCTACTCTTTTTGAAAGGCTTACCTAGTGAATATTAGACTTCGCTAGCCCATGGTGCCTTGGTTCATGGTTCACCTAGAAAATATCAAACTTTTTTATCTCGTGAGTCATGAAATCCTTTGGGTATGGATCCTAGTAATATTTCTGTGAAACTTGCTAGTCCATGATTGTCATACCCTCCTTTTGCATTTGCATTTGATTTTGTATTGTTTTCACATGTTGTTTATGTCTTGTGTTTTTTCATGTATGTTTTGTTTTTTCATGTTGCATTGCATACATGTGTGTTCCTTTTCCCTTATGTTGGTTTTTCATGGGATATTGAATCCTAGGGGCTTATGCACTCCTCCTAGATTCATTTCCATCCTATCTCTTGAATATTTGGATAATCAGACCCCTCTTGACATATTTATTTGGATACTCTAACTAAGTGGGGGCTAAATGTAGCATCATAAATTTCCATGTATGACAATTTCACACTAGATTTTTCTCCCTCCTATGTGTATAGACCTAACTATGTTCCTAATTTCCTAAATTATGCATTCTATGTCCCATTTAATCATTTATCAAGGAATCAAATATATAAAATTTAAGTAGGAATTTAATATTTTTCCCTTGATACTTAACATCCCAAAAAATAAGGTCTGGACAAGGGTACCCTAGGTGGCCTTGTCGCTCTATTTTGGCTCAAAATTTTAATACATTAGGGTTGGAAATTTATTAATTGAATTTCAAATGCTAAATGTTGGCTATTGGGATTTAATTTGTGGGAAATTAGATTAATTACATATAAATACCTATCCATTTCATCATTTGAAAAGTAAGTGAAAAAGAAGCAAGAAGAGCACAATCATTTTACTTCAAGATCAAGTCAAGAGCACTCAAGAGCAAGATAATTGCATCATTTCATTGTCAAAGCATCATGTCAAGTTTTATTTGATTTTGTTCATGTTTATGCATACATTTTGTTTGTGAGGACTAACACTTGTAGGTATTCAAGTCAAATTACAATCAATCCTTGAGGAGATGTACATGACTTCAATCCTTCAAGGAAACCAAATTTGAGTGGTGAGTTTCATCCAATTGTTGATTTATCATTTAGCCTCTAGCCCTCAAAAGGATAAGCTCTCTTTGATCAATTTTTCCATTTTAGAGGTGGAAATACCAACATAGGGTTTGACCAAGGAAATCCCCTATATGACACAACCCTTCCTCTCTCTTTGAATGTGCATGTTATAGATTTGAAGAATATTGAAGGAAAATTGAATGCTATTTGATCATAATTGCATTCAAACCCTACAACCTAACAAGGTACAAAAACTCAATTATGTCAACATCTAATGAAGATCCGACAACAAGATCCAAAGGGAACAAGCCTCTTTTCAAGTACCCAAAGATTGTGAAGATAGATTGAAAATTTAATAATCTAGACAAGGGTGCCCTGGGTGGCCTTGTCTAATAAACTCAAGTTAAAATTTGAATAATAGGTGCACATAAGTCTGCTCAGTCTATTTCTAATAATCAAATTTGTCTATCACTTTCTAGATTGGTTGTTTTCACATAAAAATAGTGTGTTTTTATTGTTAGTCAGTTGCATCATTGTGTTTTATCAAAAATACATTTCAAACCCTCAAAAGAATTCAAATCCAAGGTTGATTGACTCACCTTTTAGGTTGTAATTCAATCTCATACCCTTGCCATATAAAAATTACAATGATATGTTAGCAAAAGGTGACTAATCCTAATGAAATTTTAGGGTTTCACTTTTCCAACATATCACTAGGGATAATGTTTACAAAGATATAGAGTTTGATGATTATTTGATAAAACAAAAATGAAAGTTATATTCATATGGAGGACAACTAAATATTCCATTTTCTCGAGCTAATTTAGATGCCATCACTTCATTTTTAACAAAAAAATATTTTTTTTGCAAAGAATGCCTATTTGGAGAGTCTCATAGTATTTTTATCAATAATTTTGATACTTATTGTTTTAGAGTTCATGATGCTTTAGGTCCTCAACTTGATGAAGTTACTCTAGTGCTTATTTCCTTCATAAAGTATGCATGTAGAGAAAAGGCACATGGTGGGAAGTATAATTGATGATGATTTTATATAATGCCTTCATACATTGTATGTATGTCAATTCCTTTCGTTGGTGATTTTATTAAAAAGGTGTACCACTTTCATATAATTTTTTGATTCTAGAATGAAGATTGAGATACCAATTGTGCCTACATTGGAAATTATGCTAGATATGTGCCAACTATCCAATCTCCCAAAAGGTTTCATATCTTTGAAAATTCAATGCAAAGGTGTATTTTGTCTCTTTCTATAAAGATACCTATCAGAGCTAGTTTGTAACTAAATTCCATTGAAGATGGAAGATGAATACTAAATGTATCTCTAACTAAATTAAATGATAATATAATCTTATCCCTTGGTGATGGATGATTCCTAGCCATTCATCATAAACTAAGGTTTCCTTTCCTCTAAAAGACATCTTTCTTGTACAAAGTTAGATCTAGTTAGCAACAATAGTAGAAATAAGTAGCTTTTTTTTAGAAAAAGGCATATAAGCCTATATATTTATATTATATTAGTAAAAGTTTTACAAAATGTTAGTAGAGATATCTAGAAAAAATCAGACTAAGTATAGTAAAGAAGCCTGATTATAATCATGGCTTGCCTAGTTGTATGTTTCATTGTCTGAGAAACTAAGGAAGAGCAAAATGATGTGGACAAAGAACTTGTAGACACTTTTGAATGCATCCTTGATAAGAAAATATGGCCACATAACTTGCTAGGGATTAAACAATTTTCTTATAACAAGCCACCCATACAACAAAATTTATGTCAATTTTTTTTTCTTGCATTGGAGATTTGTTTATTCTTCCATTCACAAGAAAACCACTGAACTTTCCCCTTGGTAGGTTGAGGCAAAGGATTCCACTTGCACTAGCTAGGGTAGATGATAGGGCAAGGTAGCATTGGAATTTGGGTGGGTAGCATGATTTAGGAGGAACAAGACCACATAGAATTTCTCCTTGAATTTGATTTCCACGTTTATACAAACATCCTTAGAATTCTAGTTCAAAACCCTTAGCAGCACTCTGTCAGACCTGTGCTCAAGTGTAGATTTCATGGTGTCATATATGAGCACAAATTCCCTCCTTTGCTTCAAATAATTTCATGGAAAGATACATCACACAAAGCCTTTTCCTTTGAATAGGTCATAGCTTTGTACAACCTGCCAAATGGAATTATCCTCCAAGAAATAATCTTGAACAACTTTTCCAGTTATATCTTTTAGGTCGTGTAAATATTGGAGTAGGTCTAAAATATTTGACAAGAAAATTGAAAGAACCTGTGAAGAGGATAAAATGTTCCTAGTCTGTGGGCTTGTTACTTCAATACCTAGAATTTTGTGGATGCAATATTCTACTTTGGGACAGTCAACCTTGAATATCACCTCTAGGTTATCATGAGATCGGTAACCATAAAATGATTGATTTGGTGTTCTATGGATTGTTTCAATAGTTTCTCATGGTTCCTTTTCAAATATTGGTAAAAGTTTATTTGCATTGATGATGAAGTGTTTGTATATTTGTTAGGTCTCTAGTTCATACCATTTGTGGCTTGTTGATTGTAAGTTTATTTACATGGTTATTCTAAACCTATATTTGATATTAGTTCAATCATGAAATTTTTTTTTGGTTACACCAAATTTGGGTATTTAAGTGAATGTTTATATTTTAAAAATATTTATATCCATTGAATATTGCACCATTTCTATAACTTGTGATTATTTATATGATTAATCAAAAAATGTTTATTTGAGGGATCTATCTATCTACAACATTGATTCATTATTGTAGTTTCACATAGGAATTTTCTATCCTTTTTCTTTCTCACCCTTTGCTTTTGAAATTTATTTAAAATCAAAGAATTATTTTAGGACAAATATAATTTCATTTCCAGATCAGATCTAAAGGTTTATTTAGGATTTTTTCAATTCATCCAAATCCACCAATAACCCTCATTAGCTTCTAGTGAATAAACATAAGGCCCTTTGTGAAAATAAATAAATAAATTAAATATTGAGTTATTTTTCAATTCAAGACCTAATATTTGAAGCCTTGGGGTAGTTATTTTCTGATTTATTAATATCTTATCTTCTTTCAAGAGAGATATGATAGTATTTTATCTAAATTGTGACATGAAAAAAATCATTAACAGATTGGTGCTAGGAGGTAATAAATCAAAATAAAAAATTGTAAACCAAAAGTCAAAAGATTATTACTAGATCTAACTCAACTAGTGTAGAGTTATTTTTTATTGATTCAAAATAGGAGAAATAGAATTACTAAAGGATCCTCCCATCATATTAGTTCTTAATTAGTGCCCAAGAATCCCCCACTTGTTCCAATGAATTTCTAGAGACTTGTGGAAAATCCTCTTCCACCTATGGCTTGATTCCCTAAAAATAATTCTCCCATCCAATTTAATGCCTATCATGACATGCCTAGGAACCCTAATAATTTATATTTTAAATTCCATGTCAATGATCACAACAAGACCGTTGAGGAACATATCAATATATTTGAAGACACTTTGCATAATTGGGAAATTCAACATGAGGATGTGGCATGAAAATAATTCCCTTATTCTCTAGCTAAGAAATCCTTCTACTAGTTTGTCCACTTTCTAGCTCACTCCATCACCTCCTAGGATCAAATGAAAGAGATTTTTTGGGATAGTTAGAATTCCAATTGAGCCAACAAACCTTTCTAGGATTTTTTTTGAATTCAAAAGAAAAGAAAATTAATTAAACAAAACCTTTAACAATAGGTGTCATAAGGTATATACTTCTCTTCAAGATCCTTAAAACATTGGTGATGATGCAACAAGATAGATATATTACTCACCTTGAAAAATATCACCTCTATGTTTGTAAGGAGATAAAATACTCCTCCAAATAGTCTCATAGATGATTTTGTTGAAGTAATGAAGGTTAACTCTAAACTAGGGAAATTTGGTGTTCATCTCATCAATCACCTTGACACTCCTAGAATATCAAATCAAGCTTATAGAATTAAATAGGATCTAGCTCAGTAAAAATCAACACTATTGATGAGGAGCACTTTGAGTGGGAAGAGGAGCGAGGCTCCCATTTTGAATTTTGTTGGTGAAGGTAGTAATGAGGACTCAATATATGACAATGATGACAATGATTCATGGTTGGAGGCTCTCTAAATTCTCTTTTCTTCTATGGTTAGATTTTTTGACGGGTTTGGATTCGTGTGTGTTTCTAGAGGGGTCGGGTCAGTAGCTTTCTTATGCTTCCCCCTGCCTTTGATCTTTGCAGATCATTCTTGTGCTTTTTTTTTGGTCGTTCTATAGTTGGTCGAGGGTTTTGGAAGCCTGGTGCTTTGTGGTGGTTACTATTTTTGGTGGCTTGTTTTGTCAGCCAGAGCTGCTTGTGTGGGGTTGTTCTTGTGCCTTCATTAGGTGTTTGGTGAGGGTTTGTTTTGTTTCTTGATCTGGGTCTTTTGGCCTCTATGCTTTTGTTTCACCCTGGTGCCTATTTCTTCTTGTTTCTTTGGGTTGCTTCTTTTTCTTTGGGGTGTTGGTTTCAATTGTTGAGTGGGGTGGTTTCTTTCTTCACTTGGGATGATTCATAGCAGCTCTATCTCAAGAGGGTTCTACCTATTGCTTTATCTACTAATGATACCATATTGGAGTGGTGGATTTCCATCCACTTTGTTGTGGTTTTCAACCTTGTTGTTGAAGGTGTCTCCATTCATCTATGTAATTTTTCCCTAAATTTTTTCCTTGCTACTTCTCTTTTGGTACCTCTCTTGATGTTTGGAATTTTCCTAGAGATTGTCTATTTGGCTGGGATTTTTTCTTTTAGGTCCTTGCTGCTCTAGGTTTGGTTTTGAAGCTGCTAGTTGGTTTCTCCAACAAGGTGTTTTTGTTGTCCTAGTTGTTCTTGGTACCTAAGGGTGTCTTGGATACCCTCTCTTTTGAGGTGGAAAAAGAGTTGTTTAGTTCATTGGTTTCTCTTCTATCATAGGATCTTAAGGGTGTTGTTTCCACCCTTTGTTTGGATTTGATAGGGTTGCTTACTATGTTCATCCTCAAGACCCTGATGTTGTTGGTACCCCTAGTTAATATGTTCACTCATTTTGTAGGAGTGGTGGATTTCTTCCTTGACCTATAGTTGGTGTCTCTTATTGAGGTGAAGACCTCTCTTATAGAGGTGGAGACCTCTCCTTTTCAGGTGGAGATAGGTGTTGTAGGTGTGGTGGTTTGTTCATGCTTCTTTTGTGAGTTTTCTCCAATGAAACTTCTATTAAGGAGGAGGTCATTCCTATGGAGGTGGAGTGCGGATTGGCTGGAGTTCCTTGGCAATGGTAGATTGGGTTTCTATGGTGACTTCTCTTATAGAGGTGGAGAGGGGGTGTTGATGGGCCTTTTTTTCTTATCAAATGGTTTTCTGTGACTTGGCTCTTCATTCCAATGGTATGGAAAGTTGGATGATGATTCCACTTCTTTTGGAAGGTGGTTTTTAATGGCTCAGTTGTTTTTCTACTGGGCATTTTTTTGTTGTTTCCTGATTGTTTTAGGATTTTTCTTTGGTTATTTTGGTTGGGTTCAAGATCCTCAATAAATATTGGTTGTAAAGGGTTTTAAGTTCCCTTCAAAACCTTTTCCTTTGGTGTAGATTTGGGAAGTCATGTTGATCATTTGGAGGGTTAATGTTGGTTCACTGCTAGTTGTCTATGTCTTTTTTGTTTGCATCTTGCTCATCTTTGTGAGGGTTTCTAGTCCCTTCAAAATCTATTTGTAAATGGTTTCAGGTCCATTCAAAACTTGTTTTTCCCTATAATCAAAATTAGGCTCTAGCTCAACATATTATAGTTCTCAATAATGTTCCCATATCTACACAAGCTAATGCTTGTACATCTAGGAATGACCATTTCAAAATCCCCCAACACATATTCCATTCCACTAGTCCACTAATACAACATTTGTGAAGGTGTGAGAGGAAAGAGATGACACTAAAGAGGTGACAAAGAAAATGAAGAAATTGAATATAGAGGTAACTTACCATCATAATTGAAACAATTATCTACAAAAGATTGAGAGGAGTTACAAACCAAATTATAACAAAAATCAAATTTAAAATCATAATTATTAAAGGTAAAATAGAGTGTGGAATACTAAGCCAAAAAATGGTAGGATACCCTCACCTTTGTAAGCTCACAATACCCAAGATAATTTCCCATCCAAGAGAGTATACCTTTCTAAGGCTACCAATTCAAATTGATGTAGATTGTATAAAACTAACCAACATTAAAATTAAATTATCATGATTTTTACGTTGTAGCTGCATATTTTAGGAGGTTTATAATATGTAGTTTGAAGAAGAATCAACCTCCTTAGAGTATGAGATGGTACCTTCTTCAAGTTATGATTTTTCTAGGGTTTTGGAGAGTTTTTGATTAGGAAAATAGGTTTTGAAGAGTTCCTGAGACCTTGTAAAAAAAAGGTAGGATACTAATTAAATAAAAACATTGAGACCATGCAACCCCCAAGCAAAAGACCAACCATCAGCTAAACCAGCAACAAACAATCAACAAACAAAACAACAACAAAAAAAAGAAAGAGAGATAGCAACTACTACAAATTCTTAAGAATTCTCACTACCTCCACATCACTAGAAATTACTTTGTCATGCATCGTAACCATATTGTTAAGCTCCTTGATAGATACCATTCCCCCTTTCTTCATTTTTCTCCTAGTCCAAATGTAGGGTCCATCATATTTACCAATCTCAAGATTTCCCAATAAGGCCGCATCCCCCAGGTCCAACATCTCCTTCCCATCAAGTAGCTTCTTACCAGTCCATTGCTTGGATTTTTCATTAAGAACAATTAGTCCCTCCACACTATTCTGCAAAGACACATGGCTAACACAAACCAAGGTAACAATATCAAAAAGAGTCTTTGACACCTTTTCTTCAAGAGCTACCAATCTAGTTTCATGATCAACCTTAAGCTTTTCCACATCAACCACAAATTTATCAAGGGTACTATGCATCACTTTAACATTTTTTGCAACCAAAGATTCCATAGTGTTACTATCAGTGAGAGACACATTGAGTCAGTCCATAGAATCAATCTTTGAATGAAGAAGCATAACTTCATTAAGAATCCATTTTAGCAACAAGAAAATATTACCAATCCCCTCCATCACAAGGTGATAAGCATCATTTCCATCCCTCAACTAGAAAGATTCAACAATAAAATGAAACTTACCATTTGGGGTGACCATCTTCTCTTTACTTTCATCCAAAGACTCGACCTCTAGGTCAATCACTTATTAGGAGTGAAATATTTGTCCTTCCTTTGCATCGATTCTTTAGGCACGGACTCCATACCATCCATTGGATCCTCTGCATTCTCACCAATCTTTCCCTTTCCTTTACCCGTGACAGGGGCCCCTTTTTCCACAAAATTCTTCCCCACCTTCTTCATTCCACTGTCCCTTAGCTGAATTCCTCTTTTAACCCCAAGCAAGGGACGAGATTCAACCTTCTTCCCAATAGATTTTTTCTTCTTCAATGAGCCAATACCTTCCCCTCCCCCTCCAAATCCACACATTTAATGACACTCAATAGAGGAGATTCAACCTTCTTCTTTGCCTTCTTCACACTAGCCTTTTTATTTTTAGAGGAGCCTTTACCTCCTCCATCCCCTTCCAAATTAGTGAAGGACCCCTTTGACCAAGAAGATGAGTCCTCTTCCCTAGTCCGTTTTCTAAAATATTTAGTAGGATCATCCCGGGGGTCCTCAAAATACTCAGACCTAGTATCTTCCCCTTCATCACTCTTTGAATTATCCCTTGTGTCAATCTCAAAGAGATTATCTTTAACCTTATGCCCCTTATGTAATTTAGGAGTCTCAATTACATAATTTTCCTTAATATGCTCAACTAGCAAGAGCATAAGCCCCTGCAAGAAGGGGTTCATCAGATTCTTGCAGTTGTCTTGAATACCATTTTCAAGAGACAACAACAAATAATATGGGAAAGAGATAGCCCTATTATGTATGAAATGAATAAGTAGCATGAAATGGTAACCATAAATCACTGAAAACCTACCATCCAACATGAAATATCTCATCACAACCATAACCACATGCCTCCAAATGGGTTTCAAGGGATTCCTCTCATACCCACCACCACCCACCTTCTTAAGCTTCAACGTCTCTTTATCTTTCAAGAAATTCTACATGACAAATTTAGTGGCCGACTTCTTCTTGTAGAAATTTATACCTTTTGAGGAGAGGCCTGACACCTCTGCAATTAATTCCTTAATTATGTTGACCTCCATCCCATGAATTCACAGAACCCTATTCTTCCAACCACTTACAAACTCCTTTGACACTTGGGAATTGAACCCATAAAGCTCCAATAAATAAGGCATCACACCACCCTTCTCTAGAATCTACAAAACTAAACCATTTACCATAGTATCTTTAAAGTTTACTAGTTTAGTTCAACATCTATCACCACCCATCATGACCTATCCACTAGAAATTAGAGATTCTTTCCCAAAAAAGAAAACCATTAAAAAAAAATAAGCAACAAAGAATAAGGAGAAGTTAAACACCTACAAAGTGTGTAACTCTGACATCTTTAGTACTGATAGGCATCATGAAACTAAGCTTCTGGAGATTTCCCATATCATTGCCACCAAGAACTAGGTGAAAATTCCAACTCAAATGTCTAATCAAAATAAATATGCAATTAATTTCAAACACCCCTCCAACCAGCACATGGAACATGTGACCTTTTTTCTTCATTTAAAATGGATAAAATTTCTATATGGAGGAAATCATTAGATTCCCAACACTTAGGTGCAATCACCTCCATATTGGATATGTAGTCAACAAGATTACTAACCTCTCGATAGGTATGAGAGACATAAACATCATCAAACATACCCTAGATAGCTAAAGAATCTTGAATTAAATGTTCAATAGTCTAGGAGGGAGGTCTAACTTTCTTCAAATAATTAATCACGTTCAATGAGTCCCCTTCCAACCAAATTCTTATAATCCCCTTCTCTTGAGCTAATTTTAGGCCATGGTAGGCGGCCAAAGCTTCTGCATAGTGTTTTTTCTAGGTTCCCAAAGTGAGTGCCATGACATAAACAAGCCAACCATGTGAATCATGTAACACTCCCCCACAACTAGCAGGTCCCAAATTACCTTTATCAACCCCATCAAAATTCACCTTATACCAATCCTGAACTAGAGATTTCCACCTCACACCCTGTCTAGAAGCTTTAGTATTCTTCAAGGGGTTAGATATATCAACATTCAGGTTCCACCGATCAGCAACAAAGTGATCATAGTTCAAAATAAACACTTTTGGGGTAAAGTTATTCAACATAACCATATCAGATAAAATTTTCTCCTTAATGGCAGCACAAACCTTGAAGGCCAATCTCAAAGGAGGGATAAAAGTGTCTTAGAAGATTTTATTATTTCTTTCCCTCCACAAACCCCAAGCTAAAGTGAGGGACACTAAGGGACCAAAAAAAAACCAACAAAGGCTTAGAAGTGGGGGGAGACCATTGAAACCAAAGATCGACCAAGGATCTTGGAAAGAGCCAATCCAAATTCCAAAGGTACAACACATGCTTCCACACCTTCATTGCAAAAATACATCCAAAAATTATGTGATAAGAATCTTCCACAATTTCCTCACATAAGTAACATCTATTGGGCATTGAAAATCCCCTTTTCCAAAGGTTATTTATAGTCAAGATTTTATCTTGGAAGAGCAACAAGAAGAATATATTCAGTTTCAGGATTAGGTTAGGATAGTAAAGATTCACCCAAAAGGGAGGAGGGCCAAAAAAATTTATCTAATGATAAAACACTGAAGCCACCGAGAAACAACCATGCAAAGACAATCTACAGACCACTCTATCACATTGAGAAGAGGCCGAAAAATAAATCAAAGATACATAGGAAAATATTGGCTCAAGATCCTTGTGGACTTCATGAATCCTCTTCCATTTACCATCAAGAATGTAATCCACAACAAACACACCAAAAGAGTGAACACAAAGATCCCAAAATTGGGCAGCCCATAACTCATCCTTAAGAGGTATGTGTCTAGTCCACTAGTCATCCCAAAAGGATAGAGTGACCATTTCCCAAAGACCATCTCAAACTAGAAGACACAATAGCTCTAGCCTTAATCCAAACATTCCAAAGAGCTAAACTAGAAGGGGGGAGAAACCATCTTCCAAAAAATATCTGAGTCTATCAATGCCACAAAGATATTTATTCCCAAATATCGTCACCCACTCCTTACCCCCAAGGAGAAGGTTCCAAAATTGTTTGGCCATGAGGGCTAAATTAAATTCTTTAATCCTTATCAAACCCAAACTACCCTATTTTTAAGATCTATAGACTTCCTCCCATGAGACAAGATGAATTCTTCATTTATCTTCCACACCAGATCATAAAAACCTCTTCTCAATGCTCTCAATCTTCTCCCAAAACTTCCTAGGAATCTAAAAAAGACTCATAACATACACTGGCAGGTTTTGCAAAGTGGACTTGATAAGATAAATTTTACCAGCTTGACTAAGAAATGCCCCTTTCCAACCAACAAGTTTGGAGTTAAATCTATCAACTAGACCATTCCAAAAATAATTAGGCACCACATTAGTACACAAAGGAAAAATCCTGATTTGACATTGCAAATATGAGTAATTCTTAATTGTCTTCTCTTTGAAGTGTTCAAAAATAAAATAGTGCTCTTGGGAAAGCTAATCTTTTATCCCGAAGACAGTTCATGTATTTCTACAATAAAATCTTAACAAATCTAGATTTAGCAATAGATGCTTCTCCAAGGATCATAGTATCATCCACAAACTATTGGTGAGAACAAGTTTAGGGAGACAAAGAAGGCCTTAAACCCTTAAGATTCCCATCAATATTTTCCTTGCGAATGAACCTCCCAAGAGACTCCACCATAATGATAAAAAAGAAGGGAGAAATGGGATCACCTTGCCTTAAGCCTCTCAAACTATTAAACAAAGGAGAAGGATATCCATTAACCAACACAAAGAAGGTAGGGGTGGTGAAAAATTATTCCGCAATCTGCACAAATATCTTAGAGAAACAAAAAGCCCTCAAAATTTTGAATAAAAACTGCCAGTTAACTTTATTATATTCCTTCTCTAGATCCATTTTTAAAAAGAAACTAGCCTTCTTGTTGACACACAAGGGATGAATATTTTCATGCACCAAAAAAATAGAATCAAGAATTTTCCTTCTAGGGACAAACCCATTCTATTGAGAAGAAATAATCAAGGGGAGAACCTTCTGAAGACGCAAGGCCAACACTTTAGAGAAAATTTTGTAGATGGAATTACCAAGACTGATGGGAAAAAATCATTGAAGGAAAAAGCACCTAAGTTTTTTGGAATCAAGACTAAAAAAGTAGAGTTAAGTTCTATCAATAGGTTCCTACTACCAAAAAATTATTCAGTAGCCTCCAAGACATCTCTAGAGACAATATCCCAAAAAATATTAAAGAACATAGAGAAAACATTTGGCCACGGGGCCTTATTCCCTTCAAAAGAGAAAATCACCTTTTTAATCTCAGTATCTGAAGGAATGTAGCACATCTTATTCAAATTATTGGAGGTAATTTCAGGGATAACTTCCAACAAAGGCTCTTGAAAAACTAGATCCAAATTTAAATTATTAGATAAAAGCTTAGAGAAGAATGAAGAAGCAGCCTGTCTAATATCATCTTCCTTATCCAGTCATTGACCATGATAAGGGATCAAATTGTCTAGTTAGAAGCCCTGTGTTTCAAGGTAGAAAGATGAAAAAATCTAGTGTTTCAATCACCACTCTGTAACCAAATAGCCCTCAATCTTTACTTCCAAAATTATTCCTCCCTAGCAGTAATATTATGTAGATTGGAGAGGAGAGAACTCTCCTACAAAGCCACAATAGGGTGATAATTTGAAGATTGAATAGAATATTGAAGATGATCAAGATCCTCCTTAATCATCACCTTATCTTGAAAATTTTGATCAAAGGAAGACCTATTCCACTACCTGACATTGCACTAAACAAAAGCCAATTTATTTGCCACCCTATACATCACAAAACCATCCACAACAATGTTCCACCAAGAAGAAATTTTATCTATGATCTCCAAGTGGTTAACCGACATCTTCTCAAATTTGAAAGGAAAGTATTTTCGTCTCCCAAAAAGGTCCACTGACAAGGAAATTGCAAAATGATCAAAACCCAACCTGGTCAGAGCTGAAAGAGAACAAGAATAGTAAAGGAGCCACTCTAGGGAAATGAGCACCTAATATAACTTCACTTGGATAATGGCATCACCAATTCTCCTATTAGACCAAGTGTAGGACACTCCACGAAGATCAACATCAATTAGAGTATTATCATTAATAAAGCTCATAAGATCAAACCTACTATTAGCAGCAGTTTGGGAGCCCCCTTTCTTTTCAGCTTCATTAACTGGGGTATTAAAATCACTAATAACCAACTAGCTAGATTATTGGAAATGCGATTTAAAACCACTCATATTTTCCCAAAATCTTTTTGTGGCACATTTCAAATTAGGAGCATAAATGTTGGATAGGATCCATAGAAAGTTATCCCAAGAGTTATGAAAAGAAATGGCTATATGACTAAATTCCCCAAACACAACACCTTTCACCACATTCAAATTCTAGAATGTAGCAAATCCCTCAAAAGCACCTTATCAGAGCCCATCTTGGTTTCCTAAATAATTAAAATATATGGATGATGATCTCTCACCAAATTGGAAAGAAGATCCTACTTGTGAGGGTTGTTCAACCCTCTTATGTTCCATGATAAAATCTTCATGAGGACTTTTGAGGTGTTATCTTCAAGCACATCTCAAATAGTGTCTTTTGGGACCCTTCCACAATATCAAGCTTGCTTTCTTTATCCCTATTTTGCTGCAAATTGGGCCTACCTCTACCTCTCGGTTCTGACCCATAGTCCAACCTTTGGTGATTTCTTGTTGAAACCCTAGAATGGAAAACTGATTTCTCCCATTTCTTGATTTGACCATGGTAAAAGGAGGGTCTCTAGCCTCACATACATTAGAATACTTATCCACTCTAATGATAGAAGAGGTGAGCACTTTCTGATGGGGGAAAAGGAAGACACAATAGAATCCTATGCCCCTACATTATCCATAAGGGAGGATACAACGAAATCCTCCATATTAGAGTGAGGTAATCCCTCAGACTCCACTTGGCCCCCACAAATCAAGTTACCTTTAGAAGAAGGCTCCACAAGAAGCTTCTCATTAAAAACCTAACCACCAAGATAATTTTTAGAATCCACCAAATGAAGTCTACTCCACAAGAGAATCCTCATTACCAAAACACAAAAAATATCTTTTTACAAGATAGGGGACCCATTTGACATAAGCACCATCTCTAGAGCAACCAGTTTCGCAATTGGTTCACTTACTTCCAAAACAACAACAATCACCTATTTTCTAGAGGATGGAGTCGTCAATTGAACCATCCATACTTCAAGAATAGTCCCAAAACCAGTACACTACATATTCACCTTCTACAAGACAAGGGTCTCATTTGTAGGCACCTCCTCCTAAGCAACAGGTTTTGCGGCTAGAGCACTAACCTTCAAAACAACATTGATTAGCCACCCAAAAGACAAAGGCATTGAAATTCTCTCCTTTTCCTTCCACTCCTTGTAAGGAGGTTGGGAAAGGTTAAGGGGAGGCTTAGGAGGTTTATACGAACATTTGTTAGCCCAATGACCTAATTTTTTACAATGAAAGAAAGAAAAAGGGACAAACTAATATTCAATCTCCTAATTTCATGTTCCCATCTTCAAGTTAATCTTCACCACCATAGGAAAACCAATAGATTGATCAACAATAGCATAAAAATAGGCATATACGAATCTCTTCTTGGAACTGTCCATTTGATCAATAGACTAGTTTCCCAAAGGTACAAGCAATACCCTTAAACACTTTTTCATCCCATAACTCCAAAGGAAGCCCAGGTAATTGAACCTAGACTGGAGCTAAAGAAAATGAACAAGAGCTAGGGGAAAACCCAAGCTCCCATTTCTTCAAAACCAATGAATATTTTCCAACCAACCACAAGTCCCCAACAAGGATGCAAAGCATGTCCTCCTCAGGAAAATGAAAAGGAGAAAAACTGAAACCCAAACTAGAATGAGAAAAACTATATATTCTCTATACCAATTTCTTGATTTGACCATGGTAAAAGGAGGGTCTCTAGCCTCACATACATTAGAATACTTATCCACTCCAATGATAGAAGAGGTGAGCACTTTCTACATGGGGGAAAAGGAAGACACAATAGAATCCTATGCCCCTACATTATCCATAAGGGAGGATACAACGAAATCCTCCATATTAGAGTGAGGTAATCCCTCAGACTCCACTTGGCCCCCACAAATCAAGTTACCTTTAGAAGAAGGCTCCACAAGAAGCTTCTCATTAAAAACCTAACCACCAAGATAATTTTTAGAATCCACCAAATGAAGTCTACTCCACAAGAGAATCCTCATTACCAAAACACAAAAAATATCTTTTTACAAGATAGGGGACCCATTTGACATAAGCACCATCTCTAGAGCAACCAGTTTCGCAATTGGTTCACTTACTTCCAAAACAACAACAATCACCTATTTTCTAGAGGATGGAGTCGTCAATTGAACCATCCATACTTCAAGAATAGTCCCAAAACCAGTACACTACATATTCACCTTCTACAAGACAAGGGTCTCATTTGTAGGCACCTCCTCCTAAGCAACAGGTTTTGCGGCTAGAGCACTAACCTTCAAAACAACATTGATTAGCCACCCAAAAGACAAAGGCATTGAAATTCTCTCCTTTTCCTTCCACTCCTTGTAAGGAGGTTGGGAAAGGTTAAGGGGAGGCTTAGGAGGTTTATACGAACATTTGTTAGCCCAATGACCTAATTTTTTACAATGAAAGAAAGAAAAAGGGACAAACTAATATTCAATCTCCTAATTTCATGTTCCCATCTTCAAGTTAATCTTCACCACCATAGGAAAACCAATAGATTGATCAACAATAGCATAAAAATAGGCATATACGAATCTCTTCTTGGAACTGTCCATTTGATCAATAGACTAGTTTCCCAAAGGTACAAGCAATACCCTTAAACACTTTTTCATCCCATAACTCCAAAGGAAGCCCAGGTAATTGAACCTAGACTGGAGCTAAAGAAAATGAACAAGAGCTAGGGGAAAACCCAAGCTCCCATTTCTTCAAAACCAATGAATATTTTCCAACCAACCACAAGTCCCCAACAAGGATGCAAAGCATGTCCTCCTCAGGAAAATGAAAAGGAGAAAAACTCCTTTTCCATCTCAACAACTTCTACCTGCCCCTTGAGCCTCCAACAATTAAAATAAAGCTTACAAACTAGCTCAATCTGAGGGAAAGGAACCAATAACTTCCCCACAAGAGACATATCCATAGACTCTATACTCTTCTCAATGATATAGTCGAGAATAGAGATAGAGTACTCACTAGAAACTGTATTAGCAAAGAATTCAATTAGAGGGGAAGAATTCTTACCTTTCGGTTTGGACCCAAAGAGGTTAACCCATTGAGTACCATTAGACGGGCCTTCATCATGTTTCTAAAAAAATTACAAGTGACATCAGCAATAATCTCAAGCCCAATACCTAACAACAAGCTTCCATTGACAAAGTCCTTTGGGGCCCCCACTTGCTCACACCAAGAATCAATGACTATAAAGACCGAAGATAACAGATGAATAGAAATTAATGCCCCATTAGAAATACCATCATCCAGACCCATAACTGACACCTCTGGACCATTAACACACCTATTGCAATTACCACAAACCTTTGAACCAGGATTTCTCACCTTGTGAAAATTTGAAAATGCCACACCACCTGACAAGAGCTTCATTCGCCAAATTTACTATATGGTTTTGGAGAGTTATACTTTCCTAAGGTTGGAGTAAAATGAGCCTAATAATGAAGGGACAATATTTGATATTTATCAACCTTCTCCAACTAATGATGAAATGGATGAAGTTAATTCCTATCAATAGTTCAATAAAGGTCCATACAAAATTAGAAGCAACAAGACTAAAGGACCCTTTACCACATCTACCCTTCCAAACAATTATCATCTTCCTCCAAACCTAAATTTAACCAATAAGCCAACACCTCTAAATATTCTATCTCAACAATCCACACTAATTTCCTTGTTCATGTTGGAGATTATTAAAATATTCCAATGGGTTGTGGAGAAGTTGAAGAAAATGAAGGTAAGTCTTTCTATTTTTGAATTAATGAAAATTATTGAAGTTAGAATTTCATTTCTCAACACAATTGGAGACCCAAAAAAGTATGACAATACATCAACTAAGGTCCCATCGAAAAAAGAAAAGAAAAAGATAAGGTCCAAGTGTCCCATGTAGACACACCAATTACCCTATAAAAGAGGTAGATGAAATATCCACCCTTCTTATTGACCTTAATATTATTTGGAAAAAACATTCATAATTGTTTGGTGGATTTGGGTGCCTCCACAAATCTCATGCCCTTATCCATATGCAAGTCTTTGGGTCTTAGTCCTACTAAATTGACTAGTAAATTCACCCAATTCGATAAAATTGAAGTGAGTGTAGGTGGTGAACTTAATTGTATTCACATGTAGTTAGCATTAGATCCATGAGTTCAACATTACATTTATATCTAGGTGAAGGATATTCCTAATGTTTATGGTGTGTTACTAAGTTGATATTGGTCTAAGACACTCAATGGTTTTATGACAATTGATTTTTCACATATATTGCTTCATTAGAAGGGTGTTTCCTATCAAATAAAAATAGAGTGAGAACCCAAAATGAAGCACATGATTATTGAGCATAATTAAAATAATGAGGTATTGCTCTCTAAGGTTGGTTTGGGGGTCTACTTTCTAGAGGTAAACTGAGTGGAAAAGATAATGCTAAAATATTATAAGAGACCTTACTAAGGTTCCAAAAAGCACAAAGGTTTGCATAGAATTTAATAATGGTTCTTCTTTAGATGGTGTGGGAGGTATATTCAAAGGATTCAAGGAGCTCATTTTGAAATTTATAAAAGACTAGATAGGTCTTGGAAATAAGGTATGCATGGGAAATTTTTTGTTACCTAGTTGGTGTAGGATTTGCAATGCTTCACATTCAAAATTCACATGATCCTAATGTCAAACTACAATTAGACATGTCAAAGGTCATTTAAAAATTCTAGAAAAACCAAATATTGATTGCGTAGAATATTTCCAATATGTTGGGATCCCTCGCAATACTAGTGGTTAGTTTCTTAAGGATTCTACTAAAGGGAATGTGTGATAGGAAGGAAAGAGAAATAACAAGGTGTGGAATTTTCATTTTGATGGGTCAAAATCTAAGTAGGGATTTGAGGTTGGCTTTCAACTAATTATACCTAAGGGGAAAAATTTTCTTATTTCTCATAGATTGCAGTTCTCTTGTACTAACAATATTTAAAAATATGAGGCATTGTTGCATGGTCTTCTCCCAGTGAAGGAAAAGACAGTGCAAGCCTCTAGAGAGTTTGAGTTGTTAGTAAAAAAAATATACAAATAATATACTTGTTGGCATATGGCTTCTAGTGTTGTCATTGATGGAAACTGAAGTCATTGATTTGGTCCACATGTCAACATTTGTCTATACCAGAAGGTAGAGTGAAGAACAAGGTATCTAGTTGAAGCCATAATCTATCAAGCAGTTTGCATTACCAGGAACTTATCAGTTTTGGTTGCAGATCTCAGGAAAGGTCATTGGGCATATGAAAAGTCTTACTCTCAAGTTTTGTGTTGTCGCATCAAGTGGTGTATGAGTTAGGAGATCCGGTTGTTCCATTTTCTGTTCATCTATATATGAAGGTCAACTAATCGAATGTTTGGTGTTATGGGTGTTTAAGATAGAATTGTTTAAAGTATTGTTGTGTTCGAATAGTTTTTTTTGGGTTCTATCTATGCTATGGCTGACTTTGGTGGATGCGCATTAAAATTTATTCATGATTTGAGCTAATAGTTGGAAGATATTTTCTATTTCATTGGAGCTAACATATAGTGATTGAAATCTTGGTAGCAGATATATATATGAGATCGATTAATTAATTTTGGTGTGCATATGTGTGAGTTCAATATGTGTTGATGTGTGTGCAAATATTATAAAATTAGTTGAGTGATTTTATTTGTGTAGAAGAGGATTTTTTTAGTGAAAAATAAGGTAGAGTAGAGCGAAGTGCAGAATCTAACAAAAGGTGTAGAATCTGATCTATGAGCCTAACCAAAACTGTAATCAGGAATTTTTAGATGCTATCTATTCAGTTCAACCTTTTGTTCTAATCCAAAAATTTTGTAAGGCAGTGAGCCTTCCTTATTTTGAGCAGTGAGCTCTAGGAAATGTGCCTGAATGCAAGTGCATTCCCATTTTCTAAAACACTATATTTGAGTACTCAAATTGTGGATTGACCTCCATCGTGGTTTTTCCCCTAACAGGGTTTCCACGTAAAAATCCTTGTGTTATGGTATTGTGGCTTATTGGTCCATGTTCATGCATCTTTCTTTTGATTGAATGTTTTAATCACCTAAAAGGATAGATTAATAAAGTTTAAAATTTATCAACACTGATTCACCCCCCCTCTTAGTGTTGCTTGAGTCCAACAATTGGTATCATAGTTGAGTTCCCTTGAAAATTTTTAACAACTCGAGGTAGATCTTGGAATGTAATGAACTCTGGTAGTCTTCAACAACAACTTGTGGTGGCACTTGATGATCTTGATCAGTCTAAGGCAGAAGTTTGGGAATTCAAAGGAAATATTAAGGATGTTGAGAAATTCATTCAAAAGTTGAATGATTAGGTTATTAAATCCAGGGAAAGGATAAAGGACCTATGTGATCAGGTAAAGCAAAAAAAGAGAAAAAATATTGAAGAAAGCAAAAGGATGGATGATGATCATCTAAATCAAACTTTGAAGGAAATAACTGAAGAATGTGAAAAGCTTTCTAGAGACAATGCTACCCTAAAGCATGAGATGGAATCTATGATGATAAAATTGACTAAGGAGATTGAAGATAGAAAGAAGAAAGAGGAGAATCTTGCCTAGTCCCTAAAAGAAAGATCTAGTGAATGTAGTAGAATAAATGGAGAATTCATTTAGTTGGAAATGGAATTCCAACAATCCAGATACAATGAAGAGCTCAAAAAATAGATTGTTATTATTAGAGATGAATTAGCTACTGCAAATGAATACAAGGAGAAGTTCAAGATCAGTTCTATTAAGCTTGATGAGCTAACTCAAGGGAAGAAGAATGCAAATGATAAGCGAGGCCTTGGTTATGAAAAAGGAGAAAGTTTTGGATCTGGACAAAGGAATTTCAAGCAAGGAAATCTAATGGACAAAGCAAAAAGGAATCCATTAAGACAACCTAATGCTCAAAATTTTAATGGATAATGATTTTCTTGCAATAAATTTGGTCATATGGCTGCTCACTATAGAAGTAAAATGAAGTGAAGTGATTCATCATTTTTCGGTCAGTGCTTGAATTGCAATAAATTTAGACATAAGTCAATTGAATGTAGAAATGTGTCAAAAAACTCTGTCAATGGAAGGAATGTAGAATGTTATACCTATGGAAGATTTGGGCATATTGCAAATCAATGAAAATTGAGAAGAAATCAATGGAATGACTGGTCTGGACAAGGAAATGTTGTGTGTTTCAATTGCAACAAATACAGTCACATTACAAGATTCTATAGAAACAAGAATATGGATAGAAGAGGTCCGATATACAAAGAAAAAAATATGCAGAGAAATGATAAAGGAAAATAAAAAGAGACTGTGGATGAAATAAGAGATCAAATGAAGAATAAATGGGTGAAGCAGAGTTCCTTTGTTGCAGGAAATGAGCCAGCACTAGAACCTGCTTCTGGTAATCTTTCCGGGAACTAGTCTTAGGCTTTTAGCCTAGAGGGAGTAGTCAAGAAAAATCCTTCAAAACCCCCTTTTCGGAAATTGACACTAGGATGTGGATGATTGTTGATCTACAGATGCCATGGAATCAGTTGGAAAGGATATTATGCTGAGTTAAAGGTTCGCATAATTTTTTGGTTGACAACTGAGAAAATAGGGTATCCAGATAAGTTATGGAAAATAATTTATTACAATAAAAGTTAGGTGTGCGAGATATAAAAGGGGAGTTGAAACCCTCATTTGTCACTTTGTGTCAAAGAAAAGCAGTGCACTCTGCATCAAAATTTGAAAACCGCAAAGAGAATTTGGCGGTGAAACCCTAATCTATCAAGTAATTCAATTGTATTGAGAAATTTGGTGTATGGTTGAAGAATTTCTTTGGTATTTTTCAGTCGTGTATGGAAGGTGAAATGGAAAAATTCAAAGGAATGGTAAAATTAGATGAGTATAGCAGTGAGAGGATTAGAGCTGAAAGAAACATGTTGTCAAACGATGAATTGAAATGGTTGAATGGAGAAAAACACAAAAGCTTGGATATTTGGAGTAAATTTCCTTATTTCAGAAACATAGAAAATGTTGAGTTCATTTTGAATAGATTGAATGATGATATTCTAGCTTTGGATAAACCCTACCATATCTCAAAAGAAGTGATCACAATTGTAACCGGGTTATGCAAAGTTGGGGATGTGCTGGGGAAGAAGTCAATTTGGAATAAAGAAGTTGAAACCCTAACTGGAGTAACTAGAGACCAAAGGGAATTGATAATATCCACAATTAAGGATCCAGTGACAAGGTGCATTGCACATGGAATATCTTTCAAAAACTTTTTCAGAAACAAAGAAGGTGCTACTTTAGCAGGTGTAGTTTATATTTCACACAAGATGATAATGAAATATTAGGATTTTGATCTTCGTGGATTGTTGAAAGATCAACTGATGGAGAATGTGCAATTGAAAAAGGAGAAAGGTTACCCTTTCAGGTTTGGTACTTTGGTTATATGCCATGTGATGTATTTTTTGAATTGTTTACCCATGAACAACAATGTAACATGGGAAGAGAGTGAACTAGTTTGCAAGCAAATTTACATATACTCTAACAATTTGGAAAACTATGATCAAGTATATGAAAGTTTCTTTAATAGTTTGCTAAGAAAGTTTGGTTCAACTGGTGTTTCCATTCTGAAAGACTTGAAGTTGGTTCCTCCTTCGGTGAAATGGAGAGAAAGAAGAGAAGAACAAAGGAAATTGATGTATGTACTCCACCAACATCCAAGACTCTAAAAGTTGAAGGAAAGAACAAGTGCTTGTAGACATACTAGATGAGGAATCTGAGGACACCCTTGGAAAAGAACTAAAAATAGTTGAACTAGAACAAGAAAAGGCAATGAGAAGGAAGTGATATAACCAAGGAAGATCTAATGTAGCTTATTCATGAGGAAGACAGAATGCAGAATATTGTGAACATGTGGTCTATCAAACCTTCATATGAGTAGGACATGATCTTAAGTGTACTAAGTGCTCATTTTGTGCACAATCATATCAAATTGGAGAGTTTGTAGAATAACTTTCTAGAAGAGATGATTGAATGTATCAAGGAAATCATGGACTCTGAATCTCAAAATGAGGAAGAAGAAGTGATTCTACACTTGAAGAAGCAATACAGATTGTCACTTACCAAGCTGAAAAAGCACATGAATGAACTAAGACAATGCATATGCACTGCAAACAGTATTTACAACTATTTTGATCAATGCCTCATGCAATCAGCAAGTACAAAGAGAAGCTATAACAAATTGAAACAAATCTGAACAATATTGGTCAAAAATTTGACATGCTCAGGATGTTGATGGTGCAATCAAGAAAAGAATTAAGGAAGTGCAGACATAATATACAAATGTTTAGAACACCAGGAACATGATTGTTGACACTTTTTGGAAAGTGAAGGACATAACCGAATGCAGGCTGGAGCAATTGATTGAGATCATAATTATACACCAAAATTATCAACCAGAGAATCTATATAATTATAGAATCCCTCACCAAAATTATCAAACAGACATCTGAGAATAACAACATGATCATAATCATTGATTGCAGTGGAAGCATGGAAGAAGTTTCTTCTGGAGTTGAAGGAGAAGTACAAAATAATCTTCAAATAGCGGTTGTATTTCTTCAATTTTTTGAATCAATTTTTGCACAAGTAAGTTTTGGTTACACTTCAAAGGGGGAGAAAGAAATTTTTTGTCATTGATGTCAAAGGGGGGGAGAGAGCAGTGAAAAATTCCTTATCAAACTTAGGGGGAGTTTTGTTTAGTTTTGTCACCTATGCCATTTTGAAGCTTTGAAGGTTCTAACACTTAGTCATTTTTCACTAAGTGTTGCCAAAGGGGGAGATTGTTGGCATATGGCTTCTAGTTTTGTAATTGATGGCAATTGAATTCATTGATCTGGTCCACATTTCAACATTTGTCTATACCCGAAGGTAGAGTGAAGAACAAGGTATCCAATTGAAGCCATAATCTATCAAGTAGTTTGCATGGTGTTTTGGATCTTAGGAAAGGTCATTGGGCATATGAAATGGTGTTGTCACATCAAGTGGTGTACAAGTTAGGAGATCTGGTTGTTCGATTTTCTATTCATCTGTATATGAAGGCTCACTAAGCAAATTTTTGGTGTTATGGATGTTTAAGATAGAATTGTTTAAAGTATTGTTGTGTTCAAATATTTTGTTTTGGGTCCTATCTATGCTATGGTTGACTTTGGTGGATGCATGTTAAAATTTATTCATGATTTGAGCTGACAATTGGAAGATGTTTTCTATTTCATTGGAGCTGACATATAGCAATTGAAATCCTTGGTAGCGGATATATATATGAGATCGATTAATTCATTTTGGTGTGCATATGTGTGAGTTTGATATGTGTTGATGTGTGTGTGAATATCAGAAGATTAGTTGAGTGATTTTATTTGTGCAGGAGAGGATTTTTTTTGTGAAGTGAATTAAGGCAGAGCTGAGCGAAGTGCAGAATCTAACAAAAGATCTAGAATCTAATCTATGAGCCTAACCAAAATTGTAATCAAGAATTTATAGATGTTATCTATTCAGTTCAACCTTTTGTTGTAATCCAAATATTTTGTAAGGCAGTGAGCCTTCCTTATTTTGAGCAATGAGCTCTAGGGAGTGTGCCTGAATGCAAGTACATTCCCATTTTGTAAAACACTATATTTGAGTACTCAAATTGTGGATTGACCTCCACCACAATTTTCTCCTAATAGGGTTTCCACATAAAAATCTTTGTGTTATGGTTTTGTGGCTTATTGTTTCATGTTCATGCATATTTCTTTTGATTGAATGTTTTCAACATCTGAAAGGACAAATTAATAAACTTTAAAATTGCTCAACATTGATTCACCCCCCCTCTCAATGTTGCTTGAGTCCAACAACATTTGTCAAGATAAGAGATTAGGGAATTACAAAATAGAGTGCAGGATCTTATAAAGATTTTTGACACATTTAATATGCATCTTATCCATAGGAGTAAAAATCATGCACCTGATACTTTGGCTTAGGTAGCTAGTATATTAAAGCCTTAGGAATTATCCAAACTTATTAATTTCATAGTAAAACTTACCCCTAACCCTTCAATACTAGATAATGTCACAAAATTTTAGGTATTTGATGATGATAAACATGTACTTGATTTCATTACCAATTTGGATGTGTTTTCTTCATAGATAATAGATGAAACTAATCCTAAAGAGGATGAGTAGACCTTAAGGGGGAGATCAATTTAAAAACCAATACAATACCTTTGGGAATGGTGCAATTGGAGCATATCTTTGACTAGGATCAATTAGGTTCTTAAGGAAAACACATTGAGTTGAAAGGGAGAGATATGAAACTTATAATATGGGCACTAAAAATATGTTAAAAATTATATCCTTATTGGTAAGGTATACAATGCAAAGGAGAAATAAGGTATCATTAAATCCATGATTGCCTATCATGACATTGTATCATGGATTTATAAGGACTTGAAGACATATGATATGTCAATAACCACACTTAATATACCTCTCAAGCCAATCCATTTTTCCAATAGAAAAGACCAGTTCATGCATTGTTGGATCTATTGGTTTATGAAGAGGTTAAAAATTTGGTCTTCTTGGTATGTCACTCTATGTGGGTTGCTAATCTTTTTTGGTAAGAAATAAAAATGGTGAGATCAAACTTTGTGTTAATTTTAAAAAATTAAATCATAGGTTTGAGAGATATAATTATCTATTGTCATCATTAAATGAAGTCTTGTAATACTGGTAATGGTTCACAAATGATGTATTTTCTACATGGGTACTCTAGATACAAACAAGTGATGATAGAACATGAGGATTTATTGAAGACTACCTTCACCACTAATTGGGGAGTCTTTTCTTATAGAAGAATGTCATTTTTGAATAATGCAAGAGAATCTTTCCAAAGAGTGATGGAAATTTATTTCTAGGATTTGGTAGGAAAGTGTTGTTACCTAATTTTCACCCTTAGGATCAATCAGGAAGAATATCATGTGATAGAGGTTCGAGGAGGCCAGTGGGACATTCACACAAGGGAAAAGACTGAACATTTGTTACTAGGTCACAGGGAACTTAGGGGGAGAAGCCACCCTAGGAAGATTTGGCATGAAAATCATCCAAGGAGAAAGTTGGCATGACTCTCCTATTGTTTCGTTGACTGACTATTTGATTTATTCCATCTTGAGCAGGTCGCTGAGACCTAGTTTCTATCATGTCGAATGAGCCTACAGAGCCTATCGCTATAACGGAGAGGGTTCGGTATGACCTCTTACTGTGTGGATTTCCTTAGCTAATAGGCCATTCAATTGTCATTCGTCGAGACTCTCGGCAACCACGGGCTTTGGGGAGACCTACAGCGCTCGGTGAGAAGTCCCAACGAAGGTTCAATGTCTCGCCGATGTGTGAAGAGTCTCAGAGTGAGAGATGCTTTTAGAAAAAGTGAGGGGCTTCGCTAGGAGGTCTTGGTGAGGACGAAAGTCTCACCAAAAGGAAAGGATGGACCTCGATGCAGTTGTCTTTGGCAAGAGTCTCGCTGACACAAAAGAACCTCGGTGTAACTAAGGGACTTCGCCAGAATGTCCCATCGACATTAGATGTCTAGCCAAAGGGTGAGAAGAACTCAAAAAGATTGTAGGAGTTCGGCAAGAGTCTCAATGAAGGTAAAGAAGAGCTTGGATAGAATGAGGGCATGGTCGGCAGGATGTCTTGCCGACCAAGCAAGCTCTCCCTAAGCTCAAGGGAACATCCTGGTGGAGTGAAATTCTTTTGGGGTGACACCAATAGGCTCTTGCCGATACTCAGAGGGGTCCTCACAAAGACAAAATCAGTTCAGCAAGACTCTTGCCAAAAACATAATGGTAGCTCTTCGGGCAGACAAAAGGGAATTCGGCAGGTGGTCTTACCGACCCATTAATGTCTCATCAACAAGGAGGCTTTCATTTTATCTTTCCAAGTCGGGAGAAGTCTCCCCAACTCGGTGTTGTCTCACCGATAGTAAAGTGAATAGCTCTATAGAGAATGAAGAGGCACTCTGTATGAAGTCTAGTCGACAGACCAATGTCTCACCGAAAGCCAAAGGAGCTCGAGCCCGGAGGAGAAGAGTAAGCTCGGGGGCAAATGAAATGAGCTTGACGAGAGGTCATCGCCAAGAGTCATACCGACTGCATACATGCTCTTTGAGAGATGGAGGGCTTGTTAGGAGGTCTTCCTGAACATATAATCTTTGGCCGACAGTGATGGATCTACCAAATGAAAAGGATATCGGTGTGACTCAATGGTGCTCGCTGGGACTTCTAACTGAATCCGTTTGTCTTGCCGATGGTTTTGGCAGTATCAACATGACTTCTAAAGCTGTAGAGACACATAATCACATCGGCAAGACACTTTCAGTGTCTTGCCAAGATGCAATTTAGTTCAAAAGGACCTTTGCCCAACTACAGGGCCCGCATGGAAAGTGTTGGACTAACCAGAGGGATCTGAGGTGAGCCATGGTAGTTTGATCTGAACGTGGAATTCCAACACAGGACAAATGCAACATGAATACAACATATATCTTTTTTGAGCTTGAGGGGCATTCAATGTGGCTCTTCAACAGGGGACTCGATAGCTGGACACAATGGATCAGAAGAATTAATGCTACAAAAAGATCAGGAGAAGGCTTCTCCAAGGGTGGTTCTTCACACCGACACTGACAATAGGGACACGTAGGCTTCTACAATTAATTCAACAAAAATCTAAGATAGATCTTTTTCAGAACTGGGATATTTTTTTAAGCCCTAAGGGGCCGACATACAGTCTGTATATAAGGCATTTTTTGCCTTTTTGTAAATAGTTCTAATTACACACTCTGAGGAGTTAGTGATTTTTTAATCAATCCTTTCTCAATCAATGTATGTTTTTTTGTAACTTAGCTAGAATCCTGAATACAACACAGAGTTTACCTTGGAAGCTTGTGTTCATGTTTGTATTGATTCTCATTTATGTATCTTTCTTTTGAACATGCAAGTCTTTAACTGTGTTTTATAATTCTATAATCATATCTTAGAGTTGTGAAATTAATCTTTCCTTCCTAAGATGTGTATGTAGATCAAACCTGTTAGGACTAAAGCATTAAATCTGAAAGAGGTTGTTCTGAGAATAGAAATTAGGCTTTCAAGTGTATGTTCTTCCTATGTTCATTTTGTGATTTCTTATCAATTCGGTGCATCACCCTAGTGTAGTTCTTTAATTTATGCATCTCTTCCCTCTTTCCCCTTAAAGAAACAATAGTTTAGGTGATACCCAAAGGAATCCAACCTTCTCCAGAGGTTCATTTCAGTTATAGGTGACACACAGCCTTGAGATGATCCCATGTTGCTCTAGAATGCTTAGTTTTTTGTAAAATTTGCACAGGGTGCAATTCTAGGTGCATAATAGTTTTGGCACGCTCAGTGGGACTTAAGAAGTCATAATTTTTTTTATCAGTTCTTTCTATTTTGATATGCCACAGTAGGTTTATAGCTTTGAAGAAGTTAAGTTTCAACATATTTGGCCACTCCATGTGAAGGAAAGTGACCAATGCAAAAGTTTATATGAGAAAGGTGGAAACCAGAAGTTCAAAGTCTTTTGAATATTTGCAATTGTCATCACCCAAGAGGAAAGGAAGGACTCTTGATCGAACTCCTCATGCAAAAAGAGTGCAAACAACTCCTCCAAGAGTATATGTTAGAAGAGGAAGATCATTGCATAGTGAACATCCTGTGAGACACTCAGCATCACCAACTATTAGAGAAGAGCCACTTATTGTTGTTTCTAGGAATTTCAACTTCCCAAAAGGTAAGAGAAATTTTGGTACAACAAGTGTAAGCTTTTCTACTACAATTGCAAGTACTTTTTCATCATTTTCAAGTACTATACCAGCAAGTGCAAGCTCAGTTTCAGCAAGTATATCAACACAGACTCATAGTATGGATGCACCAAGAGCCTTTGATTTTGTTCCATTTGATCAATGTAGTCCCCTTAATTTAGTACAGCATAATGATATTCCTTTGGCAGCATTAAAGGGATTGCCAGAATTCACTGGAGAAGGGAAAATAATGCCGTTTGAACATATAAGAGATGTGGCAGCATTGTGTAATGTGCATCACGTAACGCAAGAGAACGTAGCAATAAGGTTATTGGTTGCATCTTTCAAGAAGAAGGCACTGGAATGGTTCAGAAGCTTGCTAGTGGCCTCTATTGCAACATGGGATGAGCTTGGTGAAAAATTTACTAGATATTTTGAAGACAAGTCTGATCACTTATCTTTGGTAGAGTAGTTGACAACTATTAAAAGAGCCCCTCAAGAGAAAATTATAGATTTCAACATCTGTTTCCAGAAGACTTGGAATAGGATACCTACTACGGTAAGACCTTCTGCTAATCACGCATTTTTGTATTACTTAAAGAGTCTCAATAGTGATATATTAGTGATGATACAATCCATGGGAGGTCAATCATTACCTCAAGCTTATAGTATAGCTATAAGAGCAAAAAATAGTCTTATTCAGGTAGGAAAAATAGCTCCTAGGCCCCCTATGCCATATTTTCTAAATATTCACCCAAATATACCATTGCATATACCTCCTCTTGCTGCAATACTGACTGTTCCAACTATAGAGACTGCTAGAAATCAAACAAATGCCTCTGCTAGACCTTCAACTGAGTTGCAAGAGATTAAAAGCAGCCAGCAAAAGATTGAAATGGTTTTGCAGACTTTGGGAAATGAGCTAACTAGCATGAAAAAGTAGCAGTACCAAGGTCCAAGGCCATCATTTCAATAGTATAACCAACAGCAGCAAGGAGCGAATCAGCCTTATCAAAATCAAGGGTTTAATCAGCAGTATCAGCAAAATAGACAACTATACCAAGGAAATTATCAAGGACAGTGACAAAATGTTAACCAGAGGCCATTTCAGACACATAATATAGCACCTATGAATACAGAAAATCCGATAAAGGATATTGTTCCAGCTCAGAATAATCTTGCAGTGGATTATGAATGGTGTTTTCCATGTAATCAAGCACATAATCAAGCAACATGTTCCAAAGGTATTATCAATCAAGCGCTGATGGTTCAAAATGCCATAAGTTCACAACTGGATGCATCTACGGAGGTACCTGAGCAGCAACAAGATGTGCATCCCAACGAGTCTGCATTCCTAAATTGGCAAAGTGAAGAGTTATGTGGCGTGAATGGTAATCCAGCAATTGCAATGCTCAGCCAAACAAAGAAGAGGGTTCTAGAAGCAAATCAAATAGCTGGTAAAGATAAAGAACCTACAACTACGGGACCATCATTCACAAAAAATCCCGATATCCCATAGAAGTCTTCAAATCAGCCAACTAGCAATCAGCTTCACAAAGAAGCAGATCCGGCTGTTGCTAGGATACACCAGAAAGTGCATTCAGCTATGCCCTACAACATTGTAGACAGCATGAAAAGAATGAACGTATCAATGACTATGTGGGATTCTTTATCCATTCCTGGACAAGCTGAGATGTTAAAGAAAGTATTGAGTGGTGAAGATACGCAAGAACATGCAGCTGGTGATCATGAGAAGGTAGTCATGACAAATGTTGATCAAGTAAAAGTGATGGACAATAAACCAAATGTCACAGTTCAAGGTAAGGATGTGAGACCTCCTCCATTCTATGTTTCCTTAGTCATTGGAAAGAACTTGGTACATAATTGTATGGTTGATAGCAGGGCAACTTGTTCTATAATGCCAAAAAGGGTGGCTGATTAGTTAGAATTAAAATATGAGCCTATTGAAAAGGGAGTAGTCCAATTAGATGGTACATCTGTCAACTCAATAGGCCTTATAAATAATGCTAGTCTGACCTTACATGCCTGCCCTACTTTCTCCATTCCACACAACATATATGTAATGGATTTGCCTCCCTATTTTGGCCTTTGCTTATCAAGAGAATTTATAGCCAAGATAGGAGGTTATCTCTCATCTGATTGGTCTCACATGATTTTCCGCACAAGGTATGGAACAAAAGTAAACATAAAGTCAGAATTACTTGCAAAGGATATCATTGAACCTTATATACCCAGTACGATGAATGCAAATTGTGTCATTTTGACCAAGATGATCATGTTGCTCTTGTTTCACATACATCCACTACTGGAATTCCTGATATTCTTTTAGATGAATGAGCTAAAAGTAGTACTCATCGCACTGGAAGTGATTTAGTATTAGACGTTGGTATGGGTAACTATATGTTTTAGGAGGCTAATTCGGTTATGCCAAATTTGGTTAAAAGGGAGGATGTCGATTCTGAATAGCACAATGAGGTCTGGAATATGTTTTTGGACGGATCTAGAAGTAAGCATGGTGCTGGTGGAGGTGCGATGTTAGTGTCGCCTGATGGAGTTGAGTATTATGCAACCTTTAGATTTAGTTTTTCTTGCACCAACAATACAACCGAGTATGAAGGCTTAATTAATGGGCTAGAATGAGCGAGAAAGAGAGGTGTTAAGACTCTAAAGGTTCATGGTGATAGTGAGCTCATGGTGAATCAAGTGAGGGGGCTAGTTTCTGTTAAGAATGATACTCTGAAGGCATATAAACATAGAGTATGGGATGCTATTGAATTTTTTTCTACTTTCAATATTGTTGCAATTCCTAGAAAGCTGAATCAGCATGTTGATAGATTGGTTGTCGTAGGGGCACAATTTGATATTCCTAACAATATTAAAAGGGGGTGTGATCAACAACATATTAAAATTATTGTTAGGCCATCAATTCCTAACAATAATATAAATTGGCAAGTCTTTGAGAGTGATGAATAGATTTTGTAGTTTCTGCTAGAAGAGGACATTTTTGCGGCATCAAATCAAGATAGGCTAAAAGGGAACTATGAAGATTAGGTGGTGCAGCTCAAGTCTAACAAATTTCCCAAGGGGCTTGTTACATTGGAATCTATCTTCAATACAGATGTTCAAGCCAAGAAGAATAAAACCAGCCTGCTGATTCAGCAAGACACTATGCAGATTTGGAGATTGAACCAGGTAAGACTTTGAAGTTTGGAAAAGTAGTTACAGATTCTGAAAAATGGTCTTATATTGAATTATTTCAAGAATTTAGTGATATATTTGCCTAGAAATATGAAGATCTAAAAGGTTTTAACCCAACACTTACACATCATACTATAGAGTTAGAACCTAACTCCAAACCCATCAGACAAAAACAAAGACCAATTAACCCCAAACTAGAGCCGCTTATGCACAAATAAGTTATGAAGCTGATAGAGAGTAGTATTATATATCCTATTAAACACACTAGTTGGGTGTCTAACCTTGTCCCAATTAGGAAGAACAATGGGGAGTTGAGATTGTGTGTAGATTTCAGAGATCTAAATAGAGCATCCTTGAAGGACCGTCACCCATTGCCCTCCATGGAGCAGATCTTGCAATATGTTTCTGGTTCAGAGAGATATTCATTGTTGGATGGTTATTCAGGATATAACCAAATTCTTGTCAAAGAGGAAGACCAGTTCAAAACAATTTTTACAACTAAGTGGGGAACCATGGCTTACTAAAAGATGCCTTTCGATCTTTCTAACACAAGTGCAACCTTCCAAAAGGCAATGGAAATGACATTCAACAACCTTATGTATCAGTTTGTCCTAGTGTATTTGGATGATATCACCGTTTATTCAAAGAAAGCAGTAGATCACCTAGGTCATCTGAGACAGATTTTTGAACGTTGTAGGGAGTTTGGAGTATCTCTCAATCCTAAAAAGTGTGTGTTTGCTATGCATGAAGGGAAACTATTGGGGTATATCATTTCTAAGCAAGGTGTCACAGTGGATCCTGAGAGAGTAGCAGCTATTTTAGAGCTACCTTTACCATATCATAAAAGGGGTTGCAGTCTTTCATTGGAAGAATTAATTTTGTGAGGCATTTTCTGCCTAATATTGTAGATTTATTGAAACCTTTGGCAGCCATGTTAAAGAAAAACACTATTTTTAGCTAGACTAAGGAAGCAAATAATAGCTTTCAAGATATCAAGGAAGCTTTAACAGCAACTCCCACTTTAATGAACCCCGATTTCAGCAAAGACTTTATCTTGTATGCCTATGGGGGTAGTGAAGTGATGTCTGCTATGTTGGTCCAATAAAGTTCAAAAGGATTGGAACAGCCAATCAATTTTTTCAGCAAAGGATTGGCAAAGTATGAACAAAGGTATAGTTTTATTGAAAAGCACATCCTTGCTATTGTCAAGAATCTTAAAAAATTCAGACATTTGCTATCACACAATAAAATTCATTTAAGAGTAGCTCATCCAAGTGTCAAAGAATTTTTGCTCAGGAAAGATTTGAATGAGAAAAGGGTAGGTTGAATAACCAGAGTCATGGAATATGACGTGAGCATTGAAGTTACTAAGCTAGTGAGGGGTAAAGGGCTTTGCGAATAGTTCAGTAGTGAAGGAATTTTAGATGCAAAACAATCTGAAACAACTTTAGTACTTTGTTTGGCTGATAAAGATGATGGAACAACAAGCTGGTTAAAGTATATGGTCCATTTCCTCAAAACAAGTCAATGCCCACTCGATTTGGATAAGGCGAAACATAGGTACTATAGGCTGCAATCTATCCCATATGTGCTGATCAATGATATTTTATATCACAAAGATCATAGTGGGGTACTTCTCAGGTGTGTTGATTCAGATCAGATTGGAGAAATATTACATGAATTTCATGATGGGCATTCAGGAGGCCACTTCTTTCTAAGGACTACTGCATTCAAGATTATGTGGGCTGGCTACTATTGGCCCAATGTTTTCAAAGACATCCATGCATATGTTAGAAAGTGCATAAAGTGTGCTAGTTTGTAGGAAAAGAAACGCTTGCAGCATTACCTCTACAACCTATTAAGACTGAATAACCATTCGTAAGGTGGGGATTTGATTTTATAGGTCCTATTAATCCTCCATCTAGTGCTGGACACAAGTGGATAATAATGGCAACTGATTATTTCACTCGCTGGTCAGAAGCAACAACGTTAAAGGATGGCAATGAGACTGTTCTAAATTTTTATGATGATATTATTCACAAATTTGGAATCCCTGATTCTATTATCTCTAATAATACACTTTCTTTCATTGGTCTAAGGGTAACTAAGTGGGCGCTCAAGCATGGAATTTATCTCAGTAATAGTTCTAACTATTACCCACAAGGTAACGGATTAGCCGAATCCACAAACAAGAATTTGATTAGAATATTGAAGAGGAATCTGCAAGAGAATCAGTGTGAGTGGCATTCTAAATTGAAGGCTACCCCATGGGTTGACCAAATCACACCAAAGAAAATCATTGACAATTCACCTTACAATTCACCTTACATGATAGTCTATGGTAAAGAGGCCAAGTTGTCTATTTCAACCGAGCTGCCAGCTCTTGACCTTGCTAGTCAGCTAGTTTTGTTTGAAAAAGGAGATTCTATGCAAGTGCGTTATGGCAGTTGATGGAATTGGAGGAAAAAAGATCAAAAACAATGCAAGCAATGGAATATCGGGAAACACAAGTGAAAAAGAGCTTTGACAAAAGAGCAAGAGAAAGGGTTTTCAATGTGGGTGATGATGTTCTTAAGTGGGATGAACTTAAAAGTAGGCTGCGTAATCACACAAAATTTGATTCTATTTGGGGAGGCCCATTTGTTATCTCAGAATGTAAGGAACATAACACTTATCAATTATCAACTATGGAAGGAGATATACTACCAATACCAGTCAATGGTATTCACCTCAAATGTTGTTTTGAGGTATGATCATTAGCCATGTCTTGTATATATTAGGTTAGGTTTCATGCTTATAATAAATGCATCTACATACTCATTTGGTTTTTCCTAAATGATGTTCAAGCACATTTGTAGGTAGTTTTCCTATTTTCCTTAGGTCCTAGGATGCGTAATTTTTAGACTCCATGCCCAATGGATAGACCTAGGCTACTGGTCTTTATTTTTAATAGGAAAACATCCAGCAAAGGTCGCCAGAAATGTTACCTAATTTTCACCCTCAGGATCAATCAGGAAGAATATCATGTGATAGAGGTTCGAGGAGGCCAGTTGGACATTCACACAAGGGAAAAGACTCTACATATGTTGCTAGGTCATAGGGAACTTAGGGGGAGAAGCCACCCTAGGAAGATTCGGCATGAAAATCATCCAAGGAGAAAGTCAGCAAGACTCTCCTATTGTCTGGTCGACTGACTATTTTATTTATTCCATCCTGAGTAGGTTGCTGAGACCTAGTTTTTGTCATGCCGAATGAGCCTACAAAGCCTATCGCTATAATAGAGAGGGTTTGGTATGACCTCTTACCACGTGGATTTCCTTGGCTGATAGGCCATTCAATCGTCATTTGCCGAGACTCTCGGCGACCACGGGCTTTGGGGAGACCTACAACGCTCGGTGAGAAGTCCCAGTGAAGGTTCAATGTCTTGCTGATGTGTGAAAAGTCTCAGAGTGAGATGCTTTTGAAAAAAGTGAGGAGCTTCACCGAGAGGTCTTGGCAAGGACGAAAGTCTCGCTAAAAGGAAAGGATGGACCTCGATGCAGTTGTCTTTAGGAGGAGTCCCGCCGACACAAAAGAACCTCGGTGTAACTAAGGGACTTCGCCAGAATGTCCCGCTGACATCAGATGTCTTGCCGAAGGGTGAGAAGAACTCAGAAAGAATGCAGGAGTTTGGCAAGAGTCTTAACGAAGGTAAAGAATAGCTCAGACAGAAGGAGGGCGGGGTCGGTAGGATGTCTTGCCGACCGAGCAAGCTCTCCCTAAGCTCAAGGGAACATCCTGATGGAGTGTAATGCTTTCAGGGTGACACCAATATGCTCTTGCCGATACTCAGAGGAGTCCTCACCAAGACAAAATTAGTTCGGCAAGACTCTTGCCAAAAACATAATGGTAGTTCTTCGGGTAGACAAAAGGGAATTCGGTAGGTGGTCTTAGCGACCTGTTAATGTCTCATCAACAAGGAGGCTTTCGGTTTATCTTTCCAATTCAAAGAGAAGTCTCCCTGACTCAGTGTTGTCTCGCCCATAGTAAAGTGAACAACTCGGTAGAGAATGAAGAGGTGCTCAGTATGAAGTCTGGTCGACAGACCAATGTCTCATCGAAAGCCAAAGGAGCTCGAGCCCAGAGGAGAAGAGTAGGCTCAGGGGAAAACAAAATGAGCTCGACGAGAGGTCATCACCAAGATTCATACCAACTATGTACGTGCTCATCGAGAGATGGAGGGCTTGTTAGGAGGTCTTCCTGAACATATAATCTTTGGCCGACAGTGATGGATCTACCAAATGAAAAGGATATCGATGTGACTCAATGGTGCTCGCTGGGACTTCTAACCGAATCCATTTGTCTTGCCGATGGTTTTGGCGGTATCAACATGACTTCTAAAGCTATAGAGACACATAATCGCATCGGCAAGACACTTTTAGTGTCTTGTTGAGATGCAATTCCATTCAAAAGGACTTTTGACCAGCTGCAGGGCCCGCGTGGAAAGTGCTCGACTAACCAGAGGGATCTGAGGTGAGCCATGGCAGTCTGATTAGAATGTGGAATGCCAACGTTGGATGAATGCAACATGAATACAACATATATTTGTTCTGAGCTCGGGGGCATTCAATGCAGCTCTTCAATAGGGGACTCGGTAGCTGGACACGATGGATCAAAAGAATTAATGCTACAAAAATATTAGGAGAAGGCTTCTCCAAGGGTGGTTCTTCACACTGACACCAACAATAGGGACACACAGGATTTTGCAATTAATTCATCAAAGATCTGAGATAGATCTTTTTCTGAACTAGGATATTTTTGTAATCCCTAAGGCGCTGACATACAGTCTGTATATAAGGCATTTTTTTCCTTTTTGTAAATAATTCTAATTACACACTCTAAGGAGTTAGTGATTTTTTATCAATACTTTCTCAATCAATTTATGTTTTTTTGTAACTTAGCTGGAATCCTGAATACAACACAGATTTTACCTTGGAAGCTTGTGTTCATGTTTGTATTGATTCTCATTTCTGTATCTTTCTTTTGAACATGCAAATCTTTAACTATGTTTTATAATTCTATATTCATATCTTAGAGTTGTGAAATTAATCTTTCCTTCTTGAGATGTGTATGTAGATCAAACCTATTAGGACTAAAGCATTAAATCTGAAAGAGGTTGTTCTAAGAATAGCAATTAGGCTTTCAAGTTTATGTTCTTCTTGTGTTCATTTCATGATTTCTTATCAGTTTGGTGTATCACCCTAGTGTAGTTCTTTAATTTATGCATCTCTTCCCTCTTCCCCCTCAAAGAAACAATAGTTTAGGTGATACCCAAAGGAAGTTGGCCTTCTCCAGAGGTTCATTTCAGTTATAGGTGACCCACAGCCTTGAGATGATCCCATGTTGCTCTAGAATGCTCAGTTTTTTGTAAACTTTGCATAGGGTGCAATTCTAGGTGCATAACAAGTGTATTATTATCTACACAAATGATTTGACCTAGTCTTGTCCAAGAAAAGGGGATGTCACATCTTAGACCTCAATGATGTATTTCAAAGATGCAAAGAATGTGACATTTCTTTAAATCCCAAGAAGTGTATCTTTGGGTTAGAAAGGGAAAATTATTGGGTTGTGTTATATTAGAACATGATATTTCTATTGATCCAAAGAATGTTCAAGCTATTTTGAGGATATAGCCTCTTTCTAGCAAAAAGGATCTGAAATCATATTTTGACAAGATCAATTTTATGTGTAAGTTTATTACTAGTTTTGTAGAAATTGTAAGACCCTTAAATGTAATGTTGAAATAAGACAAAAAATTGAGTGGAAATTTGAGGCTAAGAAGGTATTTGAGGAGATTAAGTAATCTATTGTAGAAGCTTTGGTCTTAGTAAGTCTCAATTTTATATTGCCATTATACCTATTAATTTGCATCTACACATACTTGTGTGGCAATGTTGATGCAAAAGAAGGGGTTTGGAGATGAGAATATAACTAATTTTGTGAGTACTCCATTGAACAATGCTATTATGAAGTATCAAAATGTGGAAAAGTAGGCCTAATTTCTGGTAAACACTATGGATAAATTATGGCATTATATTCTACAAATAAAAGTTAATGTGTGTTTTGGATCTTATAGTTAAAATTCTCCTGATGTAGATTGATTTAGGTGAAAGAAGAGGAAAATGGGTAACCATGTTACAAGAATTTGATATTGAAATTTATCCCATGAAGCTTGTAAGAGGACAATCTCTCACTCATACAATGGCGGAGGTAGGACCTGATATCTCATCCCACCAATAGTCTCTTGAAGATGTTTCTCCTAATAGGTGGTATGATGATATTAATTTTTATTTTCTTAACCAACACTACCCTCCTCATATGAATTTGGTTCAATGAGATACTTGAGATTGAAAATAAACCATTTTATGTTAAAGGGTTCTACAATGTCTTATTAAACTCAAGGTTTCTACGGTTCTAGCCAACTTTTACGATAAAATTGGTACATGTCATGGATCCGGCTTGACTACTACACACCGCATTCTATGAGCATGATACTATTAGCCCACACTTTTACACGATTCACACATTCATGTTCACACTTGTCATGTTTTCCAAAATTCCATACAAGAGAGAACTCAAAAATTTCATTGTAGCTTGTGGTAGAGGTGTGTCCCTTCACACAATGGGGACTCAATTTTTTTAATATGATCAATCTACCTTCCTTTGAAAACCACAACTACATTCTTACTACTACAAATTATTGTATTAGATGGACTGAAGCAGAAGCATGTAAATGGTGTACAATACTGAAGTGGTAATGAGATTCATTGAAGAGAATATCATAACCTATTTTGGTTGTCCTTTTGTATTGGTTTGTGATAGTGGCCCTAAATTTTCCTCTTTGAAAATTTGAAATTGGGTATTTGACTATGGGATTGTACTTAAATTTTCATCAAACTATGAATCCCAGGGAAATGGACTGGTTAAGTCCATGAATACAAACTTGTTGAATGTAATAGACAAAAATCCTAGGGAACTACATAATCAATTGATATTTTCCTTGTGGGTAGATCATACTCACCAAAACTATGCACTTGGAACCTCTCTGTATCATCTGGTTTATGGATTAGAGCCTATCTTTCCTTAAATGCACCTTAATATACCTACTTTTCAATTTTTTAATATGTATTAATATTTCAAGGACAAGATGGAGGCCAAGTTGTTCCAACTCCTCCACTTTGAATAAAAATGTCATACTGCTATAGAAAAATTTGCTAAGCATTAGAATGTCATCAATCAATGGTTTGATCATAGTGTTGCAAGTATGAAGGTGTTGTAATTGATGTCAACAAGATGTCTACTAACTGGTGTTGTAATTGATGTCAACTTTGTTGTTGCATGAAGAAAATGTTGAGGATATTGAGAAAATTGAGAAGAGGAAAATAGGTTGTTGCAAGTTGTGCATGTGTAGTTGAGATATTGAGGAAGTGTTGTGAGTACATGAAGCTATCTTTTTGTTGTAGTATCTAGAGATGAGTTGGAATGAAGTAATGAGTTGAGATTATGTCTTTGGTACTTAATTTCCAAGTGCCTTTGAGAAAATTTGATAAACAAAGAAAATATGTTGTGCAAGTGTTTAGAATGTGCTTTGAATCGTGTTCCAAGTTTCTTTTGTATTGATGCTATGCCTGTGCAGATTTAGTATGTTGGTTGAGGTTGTCAGAAGTTTCTATATTCAAAATTTTGGGTTTTGGCTCGTTGGTGAGAAAAAGTTGTGGTTACCAATATGAGAATTGGTTTTGTAGTGTTGTACAGAGGTGTTGAGGAGAAATGTATTTTCTCCACATTTCTTTGTAGTTTCTTTTCAAGACTTGTGGTTTTGAAGGATATTTAATGGTTTTTTTCTATTGTTTGTGTCAAGAGGATTCGTGGTTAGGTGTATCAAAAGTGTTGGAAGCATGTACTTAATGTTTAAATGTGTTTTCACGAGTAACAACTGACCTAGTGTGTACACTACATTCAGATATGTTCAAATATTAATGGATGCATAGTGTGGCATGTGAGACTTAATTTTGGGTCTCGATTAAGTGTTGTTTTGGTCCCCTTTCATTCCTATCCACCATGAGAATGTTTAGGTGTCGACATAATCTGAATTTGTAAATACAACAGATAGAATGCCAACCTTGGAGAAGATGTTTAAAGTTGAGGTTTATATAAATAAGAGTGGAGTTGTTTTGAGTTCGGTGTGCATGAAGAGACAAGCAAGATGGATGTGAGATCAATGCAAGTGATGTGTGAGTGATGTGAATTTGCGCAGAGCAGTGCGAACTTCAAAGTATTGGATTCCTAAATGTAGTGAGCAAAAGTTGTCTTAAATCTTTCAAACAAGACTCTGAAACTGTTGGAGAATTGTGATGGATTCCTTGTTGCATTGAAAAATTATTCTCTATGTAACATTTATCTTCTATCTTCTTGTATTTCTTTTCGTAGTAGTGAGCCCTAGTTGTGAGCCTTTTTGGATAGTGTGTCTTATTCTGGCAGTGAGCCCTTTTGTACTAGTTTTGCAATTACTTATATTTTGAGCTAATCCTCGCCATGGTTTTTCTCTCGTTGGTTTTTCCATGTAAATCTAGTGTTCTCTTGTGTATAGTGTTGTTATTTCAGTTTTTGTTATCGACATTTCATGATTAATCATTATAACAAAATAATGGTTTAATGAATACATGTGGATCTGATTACTATTGAGGGTATTGATGTTTTAATTTGCTACAACTAATTCACCCCCTCCTCTTAGTTGTCTTGTTCATTTAACACATAGGGAAAACATAAATAATTCCAAATTTTTGATTTGGTCCTTTATTGAGATAAGTCCCACGAGAGGAAAGGTGAGCATGGGAAATTTGATAAACTTTGGCTTGACCCTTTCTAGATTTCTAAAATTTTAGGGGACATTACATATACATTGAAAACCCTTATAGGATAGGATATCCCACTACCTATCAATGGGAAATTTTTGAAGCACTATTTTCAAATTTAGGTTGCCTTAAAAGACCTATCCCTTTGTGTATAGTTATTTTAGGTTTACATTGTTTGGTTTTCAGGTCTTTTTTTCCCTTTGGGTGTTTATTTTGTATAAATAACTATTATTAGGGAGATACTTGAATATTTCTTTGAGAAACATCAATCATGTTCCTCCAAATTAATGAAGGGAGTCCTTGTTAGTGTTAGATGATGTGAGCATTTGTTCTTGGGAAATGAATTCTTGTTTGGTATAGATTGAAGTATTATAAGTTCTTATATCATATATATATATATATATTTATGAGGTTACTAAGGATATTCAAGAGATATTATATTAATTGAAAAGTCTAAAATCCTCACTTTAGTACCACTATGATTCCAACACCTAGTAGTGAGCTTCATTTCTCATGAATTGTAAAGAAAGAGAAATATGATATAAAAGAAAATAGAAGAAAAGAATAGGAAAGGAAAGAAATTAAAAATTAAAATAAATTCAAGTTTTAGGAGAATTCAAATATCTCTATCGGGGCTATGTCCATGTCTAACTAGTAGTAGAGCTATGTTTAAGGGAATCAAAATAATAACCTCATTAGAGCTATAGATGCTTGACTTGCAATGAGACAATATCGAAGTTGGTTTTGAGGTGAAGATAATTCATGTATCCTAATGTAATATATCTTAGGTATTTTTGGTTTCTTTAGATGGGAAATAAACATATTTGTACATAATTTATTTCTCCACATGGATATTTGGAGTGGCCTAAGGCTTTGATTCCTTGATATTGTGTTAAGGTTTGTTTGACCTAATATAGAGGTTGAAATTGAGAATTATAGGTTCATGATTGTTGTTTATCATTGAAATGATCTAGAGTATTTCCTCAATAGAGTCACCATTCATTGTGCCTTGTGTAGATGCCCCATTGAAAATGAGGATCCCCTCTTTTTATTTTCACCTTTTTAGTGTCTAGGTTTTATTCATGGTCTTGGTTTTTAGGATTTAGTATTTTGTCTTATGAAGTTTTTAAGTATTGGTCATTGTAGTCAAATTAGGTTTTGGTAATTTAATTTTTTTGGTCATTTTAGGGTTTAATGCTCAAAATTAGAGTCTATTAAGGATTGTAGAGTTTTAATGTTCACCCAAATAGGCTATCTTTCCCCACAACATTCCCAATTGTTCAAAAACCTATAATGTTTTGAAATTTCCATAGGTTATGGTATATTATAGATATTCAAATCATATAAGAATATATTTTTCATATATCAATTTCTCACAATAGCCATCTCATTATCAAAATCACAATTATTGTAATGCCAGGGGTAATTAAGTCTAAGTCATTTCCACCATGTTCAACATGAGGGGTTATTAATGGTGAAGTTTGGTAGAAGTATATAACATTTGGTCATGGGTTTCATTTTAATTTTATCAATTACTAATATACTTCAAGTTGTGAGAGAGTTCTTGTAACCTATGAAGTTTTTTTTATAAAGGTAACCATTTGGAGATTGTTTGGTGTATTTTTTCCACCATTTTAAACATGTATTTTACTATTTCTTTAGGCTCTATTTTTTTTTTAATAAATGGGAATCCAGTCAGACTAGGAATTTTAATTATTATTTGAAAATATTTACATTTTTAAATTCAAATTAATGTGATCTATAAGTGTGTTAAAATTATAAAATTTTAATTTTAATGTCAACTTAGAAAGTGTTTTAGCTGGAGTGGATATAAGGCTAAATATCAAATAATTCAACAATTTCCCTAAGTCAAAATCATGGAATTTTGAGGTTACTCTTTCCTTCTCAAATACTATCCATTTTCATTTCAAATCTTCTAGGTCTTTTGCAATGTTATAAATCTGTTCAGTTAATAACAGATAAAGTGGTGAATGAAATTCCTACAAGACAGTGTCATACTAAAAGCTACCCAGTCTTATGAATTATTCAATGATGAAGGATACATGGGGGGATTATTCCCTAGTCACTTCTCGCTTTATAAAAGAGTGTATGTCTCATTATTTGATGCTATTAAACTTGCATTCAAAATGAATAGTCCTAGGTATTTGTATTCAACCCTTGATCATAATGCTAGAGAGGTAGGGGAAGAAATGGTGAAAAATTTCAAGGTTAAATACCATGCCATCATGTCACTAATAGTCCATGAACACTGTTGTCCAATCCATGCTATGGAAATGGTCTCTAAACATTCTCGTGCCTCTCATCAAACCTCCCACTGAATTATCCCCAATTTGAACAATTCAACCCCAACACACTCTCTAGAAGCTCCCCAGGATGAAGGCTTTGAAGAGAAATAGGATGAAAATGAGGTTGATGTCTGCCTCATGGAGGAATGAGAAAAATGACTGAACTAGAAGCATAAATTTTTTTGCACAAATATCGATAAGTTATGGTGCACCCACCACTAGTTACAATAAGCAATAAGCATTTTGTTGGGCTACAAATTTTAGGTTACAGAAATAGGTTCCTTTCTACCATTTTGATAGCTTCTTGGTTGAATTTACAAAATTTTGCTACTTCCTTGCCATATGTATACAAGATGATGCATGCTCTAATGTTTTTCTCAAAAGCACCAACATAATTTTTTTTGTTGGTAGACTCAAATTCTCACATGTATACAAGTTGATACAATTTGTAATGTTTTGAAAATTCATCAGTAGATAGTCTTTGGTTGATAATCTCTAACAACCCCTACTAGAGAAAGATAGAGAAATTTGTAAATAAAGTAATACTTTATAAATCATATATTACTATATAATATAAATATAGGCCTTATGCCTTTTTCTTAAAAAAAATTGTGGATTTTTTATCTAACTAGGTTCCACCATGATAGCCCATGTAGGTTTTGAAAAATTAGGGTTCACAATGAATGTTTAAACATTTAAAGGTTTTGGGAAGTTTAGTATGTTCGTGGAGCCCTAGTTTTACATAGAGTTGAAGTTAACTTCTCAATTTTAGATTTCCTCATGGTGAAATTAAAAATATTTATAAAGTGTTATGTGAAACTATGGATGTGATTGTGATTTATCCTTATAGACCTTTTTTTTAAATATCCTTCAGGAATTCAAATGTCCACAATCATGCTTGTTCTTTGTAAAGTCATAAATAATTCATTAGAGGTTTCGTTGCGGAAATCCAATGTTCATTCAACACATATTTGTTCCCTAATCAAATTTTGACTACATCCATTTCCTTCTCATTTCTCGACAACATCCCAATTATTCCAATATCCTTGCCATTCATTTATGATTCATTATGGAAGTTTTAATATCATCTAACATCCCTCCATTTTTCCACAACATCCACATGTTTGCTTGATCCCTATAGTTGTTTCTCATTCTGGAAATCTGACTATGTATTGGATCTATCATATTACCTTTGTATTTTGCATAATATCATTAAACACTCAAAGTTTCACAATAAATGAAAGGCGTGAAAGTTTATATATTTATATTCACATACACTAGGAATCTGCACAAATCCACATAACTAGATTATCAAAATTTTGCAATAAGTTAAATGGTAAATTATTCTTTGAGGACATAGTTTTATAGGTTTGATAAGTGCAATTTTCCACATGTACATAATGGATGGATTCTCCTCAATGACTTAGTAAGTATTGAAAGTGATGGTTTTAAGTAAATTTTAGTAAATTTGGAATATTTGATCATGGAGATTTAAATTATAAGTTTGAAGTAACATATAATTTTCTTTTGTAAGTTGTGACATATTGATGATTAATAATATTTTGCATAAGATGTTTTCTACACTCGTATTTATTAAGTCTTTTTTCACACATATATACATGTTAATGGTCACCAAGATGAAGTAAAAGTTCAGAGGGGTTCCCCTCAAACCAAGATTACTTCAAGGTGGAAATTTGTTGGAGAAATTGATTTAGGACATGTTGACATGGAGGACTTCAAGGAAAGGATTTTTGGAAACATACCCAACCAAAGGTGAAGAAATTAGTTGATAATGGCATAGCCAAAGTTGTTGGCTTCCCTACTTTAGTCCAATATTCAAAGCTAATCATGGAATGCAAAGAACATTATTTTGCTAACTCTAGAAAGATAATTTCTTTAGATGGAAGATAGTTGGTTGATTTTTCTAGTGCTTCAATAATAGAAGGGTCAGCCCATAGTATTGTATCCCACTTTTTGGCCAAGTTGCACATTAATATCAACATTTTCTTACAAAAATTCACTTTATGGAACCTATAAAAACTAAACCATTAATAATTTGGAGATGATGTGAACTAGCGACTTGTAAGGATTTTTGTGTAGATTCTAAATATATCTTTTTTTAAAAAAATAGAAATAAATTGTGGATTTTTTACATAACTTTTATTAACTTATTTTTTTATAGTAAACAACATTTTTAAAAAGCAATTTTTATGATGTCACACATAATTTTTTTATTGAAAACATAAAATTATAATTTTCAAAATATAGATTTTTAATATCAATATCTAGTGCATGGATATTTTTTCATAATTTTTAATGCATATGTTTTTTTAATTAATTTTTGAATTCAAAGTAATTATAATTAGGACATAGGTGTATGTCGTCACACATAACTTGTTTTGATTATGTTAAGACTAGAAGGGCCAATACCCATTTACAAAGCAGCCATAGAGGAAGAATAAAGGTGACTAATAAAAAATGAGATCATTAAAAAGGAAGAACAAGGATCACTAGAAGTGAGCCAAGAAGACCATCCAACAAGCCATGATTTTGATTGGAGCATGAAATCGGGGAACACAAACCAGTTGCAAGAAACATGAAAACCAAAAGGAAACCAAAATAGAAAGCACCTCCCTAACAAAATAAGGGAAGACCAACGGTACCCTACAACTTAAACACATACTTAAGCCAGGGAAAAACTCTAGCACTTCCACTCAGAAAATAGACCTTCAAAGACATGAAAGAACCAACTGAATCCAGAAACTTCCAAAAGAAAAAAAGCCAAAGGCTTGATAAAATCAACAATCTCAACCACAAGGGGGTTGAACTAGGAACCCAATACCATTAAACCAATTGAAGAGACAAGAACAAATCCCTTAAGCACTGCAACCCAAAACTTCACAACACCTAGAACCACCAAGGCCAAGTGAATAACACCAAAACCCACTCCAACTTGATTAGCATAGGAAAAATTGAGAATGAAGCAAAATCCAATCCAATATGAAAAACAAAAACTCTACCTCAAAAGGATCACACCCCACCTCAAAAGGGGACATCAATCAAAGAGCCAAGGAAGAAAACCCAACAACACCCACTAGATCAAGAGAGAACAGTAGTACCTCTCCATGAAGAAGCCAAACCCTTCAAAACCCAACAAAGGGTTCAAACACTAGCACAAAGATGAAGAACAACACTTCCCTCAGAAACAACAACCAATCTCAAGATTCCACAACTTAATAGAACCCAAGACCTCCAAAGCTAGGAAAGTATCAACCAAACCCAAAAAATCACTCTAGTAGTGACAAGAGAGTGCCTCCTCCATAGGCCAAGGAACCATAACCTTCCAAGAGACAAGGTAGGAGCCTTGAATTCACAACCTACCACAAAACAGGGAGAAATTGCCACAGAGCACATAACCTAAAACTCTAAAAACCATAAATATTTCTAAAACCATGCAAGTGAACAAAGGGTCCACCATAGTAACATCACCACAATACCCAATGTTGTAGGAAATAAGATACCCAAATGTAGGTCAAAGACCACAAAGCCATATGAGAGTTGCACAAAAACAAAAGTGAAAACTTGCTTGTCGAATAGGGGAGAGAGAAAGCCCAAGGAGACCTTGAATCCAACAATAGGAGAATCCAAAATACCACTCACAGAAAGAGGGCCAAGCCCATCCAACACAAGCAAGGTGACCCCCCACCCCAATGCAGAACCACCATCAGAAGTGGTCAAAACGAACAAAACTCTACGAACAAGGAGTTGAAACTAGAGAAACCAAAAATAGAGGAACTCAAACACCACAAGCACTAAGGTATAAGGATAAGACACCCTCATCCATAGGCACAAACAAATCCAAACCCACTTCCACCAAGAACTGAGCAGCAACAACATGCCACTCGCACACTAGGAAACAATAACCTCCCCACCCCTGAAGAGGATAGAAAAACCCCTAATCAAGTCATCCTTCTTAGCAACATCCACATTTAGAAAAATGCAGTAGAAAAGAACATCCCTGCAATCCCAAACCATCCTGAAATAGAGGTGCACAACTCAAGCACAACCATCCTCATCCTCGGTGCCATCATTACCATCAGCTTCTTCCCCCATTATTTCAAAATTTCTTCCAAAGCATTTCTTCTAGCTGAACACAGCCATTGCCTTCTATTTTTGTCACACATAACTTTTTTTCTATGTATTGATTTTTTTTTTATGAAACAAGAACATCAATACCTAGTGCACACATACTTTTTAGAATCATTTTCTTTATTTTTCTATTTTTTCACATGTATGAAACAAATACCTTGATGTTTAATGAAAAAACAACATTCACAAGAAATAAAATATGCATACAATAATAAAATTAAAATTATTTAAAATTATACTTTTTGGAAAGCTTATAATAAGACATACATACTTACAAAACATAATTTTTAGACGAGTTTATTTAATCCCTCAAAAGGTAAATAAAAAGTGTTTTTTGCTAGCATTTTGATAGGTGCGAAGGAGAGTCCATTAAGGGTATGTTTTAAGACTAAATGGGTTATATCCAAGTGGGTTTGATCTAATGGGGTCTTATCTAACCCTCTTCAATTAAAACCATTTATATAGAATCCCACAAGGCTTAAACCATTAGTTTTTCTAAAAAAAGGTGATTTCAAAAAAAAAATTAGGATGTCACAAGTTTGGGACCTAGAGGCTTTGGGATTGCCACTCATCCAACCATGAAAAAAGTAATGGACTATCAAGAAAAAGAAGTATATGACCAAGAACTTGATAAATTCTTGAATATCATAAATGAATATTGGATGAAAAATACCAAGGCATCAGCTACCAAATTTCTAAAGAGCTTATACAAGAGTGATTTTGTTACTGATATCAATGATCTAGCTACTCTACTGAGCTAAGTTATGGGTTTGGGAGAAGACTCTACTTTTGAGAACTGTATGTTTTATTTTATTGAGGAGATAATAAGAGGAAGAAAAGATACACTAGGCTCAAATTATCAGTGATAACATTCATCACTAGTTCATGATGGTGAGACATACTAAAATATTTTAGATGACATCTTATCTTGTATACATGTTAGCAAGGAATTTTAGATAGAGAGGTTTGAAATGTGTGGGAACTATTGGAAATTCCCCTATGAAGGTTAAGGTATATGAATTCTACCCTCAATTACAACTAGAGAATGCCTCAATCCATTACAAAAGAGTGAATGATGCATTCTCTATGTACATTACGAGAACACTGTAGGGAGATTTTAGTAGAAGATTATCAAACTAGGATATCCAATTAATTCAAAGATTTGGTTATTGGTATATCCAATTTTCTAAATTTACATATTTGAGAATAGAGGGAATTTTAGGAACATTCTATATGATCCCTAAGTATCCTACTGATAAATTGGTGCTACTAGAAGTGACTAGAAAACTATGCACTTCAAACAAATTATTAAAAGACATGCACAAAGCTAGTGTACCTTACCCACTCATTGTAGGTAGAGGAGATTTTTCCTACCCATCCTATCAATCAATAGAAATATCAAATGTGAAAATATAATTCTTTCATTTGGTATTTTATTAGGCTAGGAAGATTTTGAACCATATGATAAGATGAAAACTATTCAAATTCAATATAGAAATGAAATGAGTATTGAAGACTTTTGGGAAAATTACCATGATGAACATGAAGTAAGGAATAAATATTACTCAAGATTCCCATTTGAATTCATTATAAAATTTTAGATTATGATGGTGTTTGACCAATTAGATGATGATGGAGAGATAGTACAAGAGGGGAAGTATAGAGAAGTATATGATAAACCAATCTCACTTCCTATCTAGTTAGAAGAATTCATAGATATTGAAGAAATAATGAAGCCAATGGTCAAATTCATAAGGTAGAGATTCAAATATATGATTTTATGGATAAGGATATTGAATTAACATTTTATTTAATGGAATAAGTACATATATCCTCAAAATAAGAGACCTCCAAAGACAATGAGGAGAATCCAAAACAATCAGATGGAGAAGTAGCTTCTACTTAATTGAAACAAAAGGGTACATATAAAGGAAATAAGGATAAAGAAGGAGAAATACAACCCATATCTTGAATAATATTTTATAAGAGGAAGAGTGAGCACACATAAGACACTAAAAATAAACATCTGATAAAGATAAAAAGGAATAAGAAAGCCACTCCTAAAAATCCACCATCTCTTATCAATCTCATGATGTCATTACTCCTTCCTCTTGCCACTATCTTCTAATTCTACTAATTCCACCACAACTACTTTAACTATCATTCTCATTTATATTTCTACCACCATATCTATTTCACCTATTGTTATCAATTCACCTCTCGATGATTCACCTTAATTTGTATTACCCCAATGTACCATGTCCACTATTTCATTCACTATTCCATCCACCTCTCCCTTTCCTTCTACTTCCTTATATTTACCACAATCTTTTATTTCCAAAAAAAATAATTTTCCATGGGAGATGACTATTTTAGTCCTTTCTAAGGCAAACAAAGAAATATTAGCCTAGATTTTTGGTGGTTATCTCATTAATACCTCTCATAATAGGATTAAGCTTCCTTCATTGGAGAATACTAAACAAGTGTTCAGGGAGTTGGAATCTCAAGAAATGAGCAATTTAAATGTACATATCTTCTAATTCCACATCAAATCTTGATAGAGTAGATTGATCAAAGTGAGTAGGTCACCAATGCAATGAAAAATGAATCTATTGACCAATCCATTTTTTAGAATGCACAACAAGAAGTTGTGACTGAGTTTCCTAGTGATGAGAAAATAATATAACAAGAAGAAATTAATGGAACTCAAAATGAGGATGAGTAGATAATAAATGTAAATAATATTAAAAAACAATTCCTCATTCCTCACCTCTATAGTAATAAATTAAAAAAGAATCAAAAACTCCCAAATGGTTGCAATCACAACTAAAATAGAAGTAACCAGCCATTAGGACTCAAAATTTGGATTTCACTAGCTTATTATGAAAAATTGAGCATCCTAAAGAAAAAAAGAAAAAAGAAAAAAAAAGGTCTCACATGAAAAAATATCAATAAAGGTCCAAATATTACAAGTTACTACACCAAAAATGTACAAGGATGATAGAGAACTCATACCAGATGATTTTAATGTCTCTACTCTTAATTTGTGTCCTACCTCTAAGATATAAGAGATTGAAGAGTTGTATGGGTTTGTGAGTTCAATTGTACAAAGAATGAATAAAGATGAAGCCACAAATTCTCAATTAAAGGCACAAGTGGCAGAATTATAGGCCTATATTTAACATTTAACTAATACCATACAAAAGGAAGAACATATATTTATTCCTACTATAGTTCTATCAAAGCAAGAAGTTGAACAAATGGAAAAATATAAAATCTATGGCTCAAGAAGCACAAGCATGGATTGATAATATTTTTTATTAGGGAAACAAAACAATTGATGATGTAGTCCAAGTACAAATTTTTATTTTTTTTGTTCTAAAGAATGAAATAAATAAGCTATCAGAAGACTACATTGATAATGAGAAATTCCATGCTATGGTTTTCCCTAAACCTAAAGCCATAAAGAGGTTATCTTCTGAGGTATTAATTTTGGATGCATGAAATGAAATATAGAAGATATATAATTGGTAAACTTAAACAATAAGTATTAAATATAAATATTTAAATAGATGAAATTTTAAAGTATTGTGCTAACTTTAATGAATATTTTGACTAGGTATAATATTGATAAAGATATAGATTTTGATGATTAGTTGAGAAAATAGCAGTGGAATTCATATTTATATGGATGAAACCCAAATATTCCCTTTTTCCAGGCTAATTTGGATGTTTCCACTTTATTTTTGACAAAAAATAAATTTTTTTAGTCTAGATAAAGCTTATTAGATATTGTTATATTATTTTTGTTAGTGATTATGATAGTGTTTCAAAGCTCATGCTACTTTAGATCCTCAACTTGATGAAGTTACTCTAGTGCTTACTACCTTCATGAAGTATGCATGCAAAGAAAAGGTAGAGGGTATCAATATAATTGATGATGATTTTATATAGTTCCTTTATGTATTGTTTGTACATCATTCCTTTATTTGGGGAATTTTGTAGAAAGGTTTACCACTTTCATTCAAGTTTTTGATTCCAGAATGAATATTGAGATGCCAATTGTGCCAGATCTATGTCGATTGTGTTCTAGCTATCCTATATCCCAAAAAGTATCATATCTTTGAAAAGTCAACACGAAGAAGGTGTATTTGTCTTTTTCTATAAAGACAAGTGTTAGGGCTAATTTGTAACTAAATTTAGTTGGAGATAGAGGATGAATATTAAATGTAGCTCCAACTATTAAATGATTATGTAATCTTAGCCCTTGTTGATGGATTTAATTCTTAGTAATTCGTTGTATACTAAGATTTCATTACCTCTCCTATAAAAGGAATTCATTCTTCTTTGTAAAAAGTTAGATCTAGTTAGAAATAGTAGTAGCAAGAAGTAGTTGTAGTTCAAGAAAAAACATATATTTTCAACTTTAGGTATTAGAGAGATCAAGAATTATTGTAGTAAAAACTATTTTGAAATCAATACAAACTAAAGAATTTATTTGGTATTTTTTGGATTGTTTCAATAGTTTCTAATGGTTCCTTTTCAAATTTTAGTTAAATTTTAGTTGCATTAATGATGAAGTGTTTGTATATTTGATAGATCGTTGGTTCATACCATTTGTGGCTTACTAATTGTAAGTTGCTTTGTATGGTTAGTCTAAAGCTATATTTTAATTTGGTTCAATTATGAATATTTTCTTGGATTGTGTCAAATTTTGGTATTTAAGTGAATGTTTATGATTTTAAAATATTTGCATCCATTGAAGATTTGACTATTTATGTAGTGTTATGATTATTTCTCTGATTAAATAGAATTTTTTATTTGAGGGTTTTGTTTATCTGTAATACTAATTCATTATTGTAGTTGTTCATAGGAATTTTATATCCTTTTCCTTTCTTACCCTTGTTTTTGAAGTTTACTTAAAATCAAAGAATTAGTTAAGGAGCAATATCATTTCATTCCTAGATCTCAGATCTAAAGGTTTATTCAAGGTTCTTGCAACTCATCCAGATCCACCTATAACCATCATCAGTTTCTAGTGAGTAAATGTAATGCCCTTTGTGAAGATAACAAATACATTAAACACTGAGTTATTTTGCAAGTCAATACCTAGCATTCAAAGCCTTGGGTATTCATTTCCTAATTTATCAAGATATTATTTCCTTTAAAGAGAGATATAATACTTAGTATTTTATCTAAGTTATGGTGTGAAAAAAAACTCATCAACACAATGTTTATTGAAATTTTAAAAAATAATGTCAGTATTGGCATGGTGTGTTGGTTTAAAGGTGGTATTGTTGTTCTTGCCACCAAGGTTCAAACCCTGTTGGGGTGGTGTTGTTGAATGGTTGTATTTTGGTTCATAGCTCTGGTTCAAAAGCATTCACCCCTTGAAAAAAAAAAAATAACTTAAAAAATAATATGATGCACTAGAGAAGATATTCCATGTTGAGATATTTTTAAAAATCTTTGAATACATAGTGAAGAGAAAAAATTACATCTCATCATAATAGTTATGTTTATAGTACATGAAAACTATAATATTCATTTAAAATATAGTTATCATAATGGGGAAAAAATAAAGCACAAGCTAATGTTTCAAGTTATAAATGCAAAATAAATATTGAAGAAAAAAAAATTACTATATAAAGAGTGACATCCCAACTAATTACATTTTAAGGATTTTATCAACAACTAAAATATCTTGTCAATTTTATAAAATCTACATTCAAATAATTTTTAATTTTTCTAAACAAATAACAAACATAAAATACACTAAAAAAACTATATTTTTAGTTTACATAATTTCAAAATTCAAAAATGTATATATGTCATTATTTAGTGATTCAAGTTTAAAATTTAAATTATTATTGGTCATTTCCTTTATAAAAGTGTGGCATGGGTTTGAACTTTCACCCAACTATGCATAGCATTTTAAGATACTCATTTTATGAATTTGAGATTATTGCTATCCTACTAAATATTTATTTATTGGTAAGTTTTCTATTACATTTTCATGATGATGATTTAGATTATTTTCTACTGAATTATACTCAATGTGTTAAAAATATCTAAAAAATATTAACAAGGAAACATTTGTTCAAATAAATTACTTATTTTTAATCAATTAATTTTAGCATTCCTCCTTGCTCCTTTCTCCCTCAGCTGTGGAACCAAGTGTGCCTTGCCCTGATGAAGTATGTGACTCTGGAAGGTAGATTCAAAACCTACTACTTCTATCATTTCCCTCTTTTGAACCACCTCTGGCATAAAGTTTTGTTAAGTTTTCCTTTTTTCCTTCTAATGGACTTAGAAAGTTTTTTTGAAAAATTTATTGAGGCTACTAGTCTGAATCCTAATGACCCTCCTCTCTCGTCGCTCCACCAAGGCCTCATTTTGAGTCTATACCACTTCCATATTTCCTTATGCCTACCAAAACCCATATTTGATGTTCGTATTGAAGAGATTGAGCCTCCCACTATGACCAATTTATTTTCGGCCGAGTCTAAAGGCCCTATTAGGAAAAACTACCCAGTCCCTGCTGACATGCATAAACCCAAACTTACTACCAAAAAGCTTAAGGGGAATATGGGTGCGGCCTAGACAAGTGCAGAAGCTAGTCTTTGTGAGCTAAAATCAACCCCTACCAAGACTTCTTTCAAGCCCGCCTTGAAAAAGAAAGGAAAAGAGGAAAGAAAGAGTTTGAACGAGCCTCTGAGCAAAGGAAAAAGTGTGGTGGGCAAGGACTCTAAGGGGGATACGGTGGTTGCAAAGATGGTGGTGATACCATCATTCGATGCTCTGGTAGGCTGGCCAAGAATAGCAAAAAAGTCTAGGTAAAAGACTTGGATACAGAAGAGGAGTGGTATGATAACAAAGATAGCAGGGATGATGAGGAGTCTGAGGGTGAGGAGGAGTATGTTAGAGGGCCCAGCTCCATTCCTAAATTGGGAGAAGTGCAGAAGGAGGATTCAACCTCTTTGTCTTTAGACCTATTGGATGTTGAGTGTGTTGATACCAAAAAGGCTGCAGTCAAAGGGGAGGAGCTTTATGTGTTGAAGGAAAGATTGGATAAATTCGATAAAAACTTTTGTGGTTTGACCCACTTCATGGTTAAGCTGGTCCACTGTGTTACCAGCACCTTGTCGGCGGTTATGAAGGATGAAATGGACATGAATAATGTGGAATACCATTAGGAATGGATCAGAGATGATGTTGTTAATCTCCTATCAAAGAACTGGGAAGATGCCAGTTAGTCTATTGTTCGTTCGTTGTCTGTCTATCTACTGTTGGTCCGTTATGTTAGTTTTTTGGCTTGTTGTTTTGATGTTTTTTGGTCTTGAATTATATTGGCCCTAGTGGCTCTTTTTGAAGGGTACAACACCCTATAAATGTTGCTTACCTAATCAAAAACATCTTAATCTAAAGGTTGTCTTACAATGTAGTGCTACACCTATATAGAATTTTCATGCTTGATGATTTGCTTGATGTATTTTTTTGGAAAATAAATCTAGGAATGAATATTTTTTGCATGCCCAATGAGAAACATGATCCAAAATTAATATTTTATTTTGTTGAACATATTAGTTTACTTGACTTCCTAAAGCATAGTATTCACACACTTGGTTACTCTATAAGAAACACGAACTTAATGGCCTATGAGAGTGAGGATTGTTACTAAATATCTTTATTTTTTCCTATTTATATCATCATAAAAAACTAAAATCATAAAATGATACTTAAGCTACTCTAATAGCTCCTTCAATTATAAACCTCATAAGGCATACTATAGTTATGGCAAGGAATCAATATTTTTGTTAGGAAAAAATAGTAGCACTCTCATTATATTAATATCTTTAGCTATTTGGGTCCCTACTCCAATTTCTACCCAAAATTATCTACCCTTTTATATAGGAAACAAATCTATTGCAACCCATGATTGGTTGGGGGAATGACTATAAAATAGAGTTTTATAGATATACCATTCATTCACCCTTTTAGGCCATGATATTATTTTGATCTTTCTTTTACTTCATGTTGAGGCTACCATTTTTTTAAAAACACTCTTTGATTTCATAGAACTAGTATTGATTGGTTCTCTTCAATGGTTCATAGCTTTTAAAGCCTTCTAGTTTTTGCAGAGTTCAATTATCTCATTAAAGGATTTAGTCTCATATTGTCCATTGATGCTCCTTCAAATCAATAGGCCACATAATATCTTAGGATTTTATAAAATTATAGATCAATGATTGCACCATTATTTTATATTATTATTTTAGTGATATGTAGGTCCCACCCTTCATAAATATAGGAATAATTGAGGTATATTTTAGAATTATTAATCTATGAGGAGATATTCATAGAAATATCTTGTGAGTTATTATCCTTTTCAGTTTGATAAGTTTATAATGTTGCATTATTAATCAAAGAAAAATAATCTAACATTCATGGTGGGCCTTAATAAAAATAGGTTCAATTAAGACAAAGTGGTGATGTCAAATCAACTACATAGAACTGCTACATAAGGCTTAGAGGATATCATTTTAGGCCATTTTTAGTATTGTTATTGGCCAATTATCAACACACCAACAATATTAGAGACATCTATTAATGGGATCATCTCTATAGTCCATGAATTTACCATTATTATGATAGGTAAGGATTTAATTCTTCAGTTGATGAATCCTTGCAAGTGGTCATCTTCACACCTTAAAATACTAGTTTTCATATATTTTATGTAAAGTAATAAGAGTGCCCATTCTTCCTTTAATACAACTAATTTTTAGCTACTAGAAATGAATTTTGTATTGCTCTATGTTCTTAGGAACAAAAATTAATAGGATTTCTCCATTCCTTGCATGTTGTCTTGCTAAAATTTTCACCATGATTGACATTACCTAATCTTTGTCATTGACGAAAGATTGATCTAAGAAACCAAATATTGCTAGAGGATGGTATTTATATATAAATAAACACCTTCCTCATTAAAAAGAGAGGAGTAATGATTCTAGAGGTATGTTGGATAATTTTTGGGTAGTCTTAGTAGAAGAAAATAATTGTGCCTATTCATGTGTTCTTCTCTAATGCTATTTTATATTTTTTCAATTAGTTTTATTTTTAATATTGTTAGTGAATGGAATGGATCTTGACACATATACTTGAATAATGACCCCAAGCCCAGATTTAGCACCAATTGAAATTCGCTAATAGCTCTAAAAAGCTCACAATAACTTTTGTGAATTTTCTCTAAATTTTGTTGAGGTATAACTCCCTCATTAAATCTTCAATGAATTATTCTATTCTAATGTAAGGGGTGTGATTTTAACTAGAAAGTAGGAAAGGTGATGAACACTAGTCCATAAATATGAAACTAGCGTGAATGACATAAACCAAAACCACAACCTATCAATAAAAATATTGAAAATTCATGATCATCCAACTCAACAGATAAATCAGACTGTAATAAATGAAGCATACATCTTATCTTTCAAAGAAGATACAACTACATCGAATGCATAATTCCCAAATCAGCATACCAAATTATTAAATTCATAAAACATATTATAAATCATCATAGTTTGCAATAAATGTTTATTCCTTCTCGATAACACCCCTAGGTGTATCCAAAAAAGGTCCCTTTCATCCTTTACAATTTCAAATTTATAACATAGCTAATGCCACTGGATGGGCGCCGAAGCCGTTACTAAACCAACAACTTCTTGTATTCCTAAAATTTCTTGGGGAGTTGGTCAAAATAATTGAATTTAGAAGAGGAATAAATATCAAAAAAGAATATTGATCATGATCCCACCAACAATCGCCAAAGGACAAATCATACTACCAACTATCAATGCAATGTATAGGAATATCAAGTAGTGGCATGTGTGTGTTGCTTAATGGGAAATCGTAATTCAAAGCAATGCAAGCCATCCATAAATGGGAATTAAATTAACATCTTATCAAGCTCAAGAGAATGCACCTATATCTAGCCAAAATTCTATAAATTCAACCAACATCACCTTTCTTCCACAATCAGTTGCATCCAATATGGCAAGTTCTTAGAGTGATGACTACATCGTTCTGGAGGAAATCGAGTGCAATCCACTATTAAGGCACACCTCAAACCAACTGAAAAAATTCTTCATAGTGTAGAGCAAGGTGGAGGAAGAATTGCTCTGGAGCATCCTTGGCGAGGTGTTCCTGGGCCAGGCTCATGTTCATAACATAGCTATGCTGGAGTGATTTATCTATACAGTCATCAGGACTTTTGGCTATCGTGACTGGGGCATGAGAGCACTGGAGCGCCTGGTGAAACCTGAGTTTCATCGTCACGTTAAGGTGGAAATTAGTGGGTTCAACCACTATGCTCAAAATGGATTAATAGCTAATTCTATCTGCATTGCATCGGCTTTTCAAGATGAGACTCTAGAGGAGGTCGTGGCTCTTCTGTGCACAGGAGTGGTAAGGAATGATATGAGGATTTTTACACAATTCCTCCAGTCACAAGAGAATTTGTTGTCACCAGCTCAAGTCAAACACCTACAGGTTGTCACTAAGGGCATTCATGTCCTGATGTTTGCTTTGTGTACCTAAGAAGAAATACCCCTTTTTCCTTTTTATCCACGACCTAAATTTTGTAGTTGAACTAGGCAGTTTTTGGTAATGTGAGTGCAATGTAAAAACATTTATATATAAATAAAATATCTCGTTTGATATCAATATGTCTTTACATGCACGGATTCATTGGTTTCTTGTTCATATCATGCTTGAAAATGATGGTTTCCTTTTTGTATAATGCATTAGTTAAATGAATAGGCTAATTTATATTAAGTTAATCACCAAAAATCTTCTAGGTAAAAAAATGGGTGGTTCACACAACTTGATAAAACCCTACCTAGGTTTGATACAACCTAAAGAATGCCACCTAAGGTATGACTTGCGGGTGAAGCTTCTATGGTTGGGTATGTGCAGGATCATCATGGAAAAAAATAGGCCCTTAAGTTGGAAAAAATTCAGAAAAATTAGACTTAGGAAACTTGCTGTAAAAATTTGAATAAGTTATCTATATTATTTCAAAAATATGAAAGAATAGAATCTATAGAAAATTGAATGTAATTTCTAAACTACTAGGTTTATTTAAAAAAAAAAAAAGCTATTTGGTGAAAATTTGAAATTTCAATGCAGAGTACTTAAATTTTAGGGAAAAAATAAGAAGTAGGTGTCTGTCTAACCACCCTAAGCATAATAAAATAAAAATATTTTTTATAATATTTTAGATATAAGTAGAGGACTCATGTCCGGATGTGATGCATATTTTTTTGTATTTTATTTCCAACTAAATAATTAATTATGAATTTTTATTACAAATTTTTAAAAATATAAAAAATCATATGTCTGATCACCTTAACTTGGTCAAAACTTCATGAAATTCAATCTTTTTTTTTAATCTTATAGTATGCAAAGCATAGAATATGACACATGTTTCAGATTCAAAAAATGTGATACCATTTGAAAGATATAGATGTTTTTCTATCAACCTATCAATTAGGACTTTAGTCATAATTCAAATAGAAAATGAATAATAATTATTAATTAAATTCAAAGTAAAACATAATTTATATTGGTGGAAATATGAGAATCTCCTTTAAAAACCCTTTTCGTTTCATCAATTTTGGGTAAAAAAAAAAAGTCGTCAGCCACATACCCATCATATTGCCAATTTTTGGCCCATCATGATCTTGCACATACCCGGTTCTAACATACAACAACTCATCAATCGGGTTATTAATATTTGTACATCCACCCCTAGGAAAGACAAGTTCGAAAATGGTAAGAAAACACCACCTAGTGAGAAACAAACAACACAAGTGATAGAATGAGAGGTTTGATGAACAAACAAAAACCTTGCCTGGGTTCAAGGAGAATAACAAAAGGCCGCCCGAACATAAGTTTGAGTATTAGACTTAAGCGGAAAGAAAATATAGCAACAAGAAAATAATTAGGGGGAACTTTCATGGGTAACAATGGCTCTGAATGGGGGCTGGGGCCCTAGCTTGGTTGGCTAAATCTTTCCTGTAGCAGGAGGTTGGTCACAAGTTCTAGTCTCCCCCACCCCTGTGGTACTGGAGGGCGTGTCGCACCAGCGCCGCCGATCACGTTAAAAAGTTTACCAAGCGCACTGTAGTTTATAGGGGGTCGTGCTACCTAATTCCTACAGTATTAAAAAAAAAAAACAATGACTCTGAATGGGGACAAGGACTGTAAAGGATGAAGCAAGGAATCCAAAATCTCAAGCATGGACCAGTCCTTTCCATTGGGCACAGAGTCGACGAGAAGGACACCAAACAGAAAGCCAAAAATGAACACACCAAAATGCATATTTACAAGGTATGACTAACCTACCAAAGAAAGAAAAGGAAGAGCATGATCATGCAAACCCATTAACCGGCTGGGAGAAAAATAGTCCTTTTTTCTGAAGAGGCCCACCTTCCTGTGTAGTCTCTAAAACACATCTAGGAACACTGACTTCCCATCACTAATGCAGACACGGATGTATCCATAGTCCAGTGGTCTCCCGAAGAGCCATTTATCATCAAAAAATTTCTCTTGTTGCCATTTGGTCAAGGCCAAATCCTTCTTAGCTAACAAACTTTCACAATAAAAAACTACCAATTCAGGTATACCCAACTTCAACATGGCACGTTGAGTTCCAAATTTTCCTTTGACCTTACATTCCCAAAAATTTTCCCAATCCCCTAGAAAATTACCACGGGAAACAACACTATCCTTAACCTCATCATACCTTCTTTCATTCTGATCACTTTCATGAAGGGTAATTGCTTTTGTAGACCAGTGCAGACTAGGGGCTGATTTATTTTCCACTTCTGACTAGACATCGACTTCATCTTTCCACAACAAGATAATAACATCCTCCTCATCTTTCCTTTGTTTATAATCTATCTTAGCCCTTGATGAATGAGTTTTATCCTCATACATGAATTGATCGACAATCTAATTTGTGAAAAGGAGGTTAGAACATATTTCAAATTCATCAAAACTAAAAAGAGGGTTAGAATGAGTCGACCATTTTTCCTTTTCCCAAAAATTACCATTCCTGGAACCATCATTTCCTTCCAAATTTAAACATACATCCTCATTCTCCATTTCTTCAAAGAAGAAAATTCCATATTCTAGAGTAAGAAGAGAAGTCAATGCCAAATCATTCAAATTAGTCTCAGTGGGGAAGAGCTTATCAAAAGGAGGGGGTGAAAAAAATGATGACCTTTCCCACAACTCATCATCTTCATCATCACTAGATGAACTGTAATCACTTTCAACTTCAAAAGAAGTATATAGGTTGAAATTTGGACCATTACTATGTTGATCTTGTCCCTCATTAAGCTACTGCATGTCATCAAAAATCTTTAAATTAATGTTTTTGGTAGTCGAGCGAGATAACTCTGCCTCTTTGTGACTTCCAACTAGGAACTTAGGAGATGCCTTGCAATTGGCTTCAAGCATCACATTTGAGCCTAATTTCCATTTACCCATGGCAATAAAATCATCCTCAACCTTCACTACTTCCAGTTGAGCTTGCTCGATTCCATGCACTTTGTCTCTTTTGAGGATTAATTGTATGTTTGGTTCTAGAGTAGAAATGAATATATGATACTAGATCTCTACACTAGGTCTTTCTGGATTAGGAATCTTTTGAAGAGATCAATTAAACCGATAAAAAAAAACCCTCATTGTTTTCAATCTATTTTTTGTGATCTAATAGAAGAGATGTAGAGAAGCTACAATATTAATTGGAATTCCATAGCATTGGAGAAATTTTGTTTTGAGAACCTACCATCCAGTAATGCTCCCCTTTTTGAGCCCCATGTACCATTTTTTCACTTTCTAGATCATATTGTCAATGAAAATTCTTACAAAAACATCTTCTTCTTGAATTCCTAAAATTGTACTTACAATAGTCATACCTGAAACATGTTCTTTAGGGTCTTATTCATTTTGACCAAAAAATTTAGGGAACCTTTTCTGAGATCCTCAAGGTAAATCATGATATTGTGATAGGACAAGTGGGCCAATTTGATTACACCGGAGATTTGAAGCCATAAATAGAGTCGCCAATGCACACAGGAGTAAAGGTTAAGAAGAGAAAATATTGTAGTGGACGAGCTAGAGGTGGATTATGAGGTTGAGGTACCGGTGGGTCCTTTGGTTGATGTAATGGTCGATTAGGCTGATGATTATGTTTACGACGAGGGTCATCATAGTATTCAAATATCAACCTTGGGGGCTGTTCAATCACAGGTGCAGGTGGGCATTGGGCCAACTCTTCTTCTTCTTCTAAGACAATATTCACTTGGATATAGTTTGTCACATTCCTCCTATATCTCCAAGAAAGTGTATTCAATTGGGATACAATATCTTCTTGTTCAACTCCAACCCAATCTAAATCTAGTTGCAAAATAGGGAATACATCATGGTGAGGAAGTACCACTTGCCACATGATGTGACAATAATGTCAAACTTTAATCAATTCAAGATATCTTTACAATCCCTAGTGGAGTCGCCAAAAATCTATTAGCGAATGGAATGGCTCTTGATACATATACTTGAATAATGACTCCAGGCCCAAATTTAGCACCAATTGAAATCTACTAACAGCTCTAAAAAGATCACAACCATTTTTGTGACTTTTCTCAAAATTTTGTCAAGGTACAACTCCCTCATTAAATCTTCAATGAATTGTTCTATTCTAATGTAAGGGGTGTTCTTTTAACCATAAAGAAAGAAAGGTGACAAACACTAGTCCATAAATATGAAACTAGCACGAACGACATAAACCAAAACCACAAACTATCAATACAAATATTGAAAATTCATGATCATCCAACTCAAAGAGATAAATTAGACTATAATAAACGAATACATACAACTTATCTTTCAAAGAAGATACAACTAGATCATATGTATAATTCCCAAATCGGCATACCAAATCATTAAATTCATAACACACATATTATAAATCATCACAGTATGCAATAAATGTTTATTCCTTCTCAATAACACCCCAAGGTGTATCAAAAAAAGGTCCCTTTCATCCTTTACAATTTAAAATTTATAACATAGCTAATGCCACTAGATGGGTGCCGAAGTTGTTACTAAACCAACAACTTCTTGTATTCCTAATGTTTCTTGGGGAGTTGGTCGGAATAACTAAATTTAGTAGAGGAATAAATATCAACAAAGAAAATTGATCATGATCCCACCAACAACCACCAAAGTACCAATCATACTGCCAACTATCAATGCAATGTATAGGGATATCAAGTAGTGGCACATGTGTGTTTCTTGATGGGAAATCATAATTCAAAGCAAAACAAGCCAGCCATAAATGGGAATTAAATTAACATCTTATCAAGCTTAGGAGAATGCACCCATGTCTAGCCAAAATTCTATAAATTCAACCAGTGTCACCTTTCTTTTGCAATTAGTTGCATCCAATATGGTGAGTTCTTAGAGTGATGGTAATTCCACCAATGACTACATTGTTATGGAGGAAATCAAGTGCAATCCACTATTTATGCACAACTTGGACCAACTGAAAGAATTCTTCATAGTGTAGAGCGAGGTGGAGGAAGAAGTGCTCTAGAGCATCCTTGGCAAGGAGTTCCTAGGCCAAGCTCATGTGCATGACACTGCTATGCTAGAGCACTTTATCTATATTGTCATTGGGACTTCTGACTATTCTGACTGGGACATGAGAGCACTAGAGTGCCTGGTGAAACCCAAGTTTCATCATCGTGTTAAGGTGGCAATTAATGGGCTCAACCACTATCCTCAAAATGGATTAATAGTTGACTCTATCTGCATTGTGTCAACTCTTCAGGATGAGACTCTAGAGGAGGTCATGGCTCTTCTATGCACATGAGTGGTAAGGAATGCTATGGGGATTTTTACACAATTCCTCTAGTTGCATGAGGATTTTTTGTCACCAACTCAAGTCGAACACCTATAGGTTGTCACTGAGGGCATTCATGTCTTGATGTTTTCTTTGTGTACCTAAGAAGAAATACCCCTTTGTCCTTTTTGTCCATGACCTGAGTTTTGTAGTCGAACTAGGTGGTTTTTGGTAACGCCAGTGCAATGTAAAAATGTTTATATATAAATAAAATATCTCTTTTGATATCACTATGTCTTTACATGCATGGCTTCATTGGTTTCTTGTTCATATCATGCTTGAAAATGCTAGTTTCTTTTCTGTATAATGCATTACTTAAATGAATAGGATAACTTCTATTAAGTTAATCACCAAAAATATTCTAGGCGGGAAAATGGGTGGTTCACACAACTTGATAAAACCCCACCTAGGTTTGAGACAACCTAAAGAATGTCACCTAAGGTATGACTTGCGGGTGAATATAGAAACTCATCAATTAGGTTATTAATATTCATACATCCACCCCTAGGCAAGACAAGTTTGAAAACAATAAGAAAACATCACCTAGTGAGAAACAAACACAAGCGATAAAATGAGAGGTTTGATGAAAAATTGAAAACCTTGCCCGAGTTTGAGGGGAATAACAAAAGGTCATCCAAACATAAGTTTGAGTATCAGTCTTAGGAAAAAAGAAAAGATAGCAACAAGAAGATAATTAGGGGGAGCTTTCATGGTAACAAATACCTTAACTTGGTTTCATAAATTTATATATTGTAGTGTCAAAAAATGTCATCTGTTACATTTTCACACTTTTTTGGGCCCTTGTGAACTAAGTGAGTCTAATTGTACCTTATTTAGGGTGTTGTAAAGTGTATTATAACACTTTCACACTAATCTATGGTTTTCATTAATTAATTGGGATTCTCTATGCCTTATTTGGCCTTATTATGCATCCACAAACCTTAATTAATACATCTTTCTGAGGATGATCTTGACATTTATCAACATCCAATCATGATTTAGGTGTTTTTGGATTGTATGGACCAAATTTAGTGATCTAGGACTTATACACCACCTTGGGTGTATGGGTCCCACCTAAGTGTTGGGGCTTTGATCTGGATTTCACATTAATTTAAGCTTTTCTTGAAAAGTGTGTACCATAGCCTAGCCTAATGGGACTCATATGCCACTTCTGGCATATGAGTCTTGTGTGGCTTAAACTTAAATTAAATTCAAATTTTTGGCAAAATTTTATTCTCCTAGATCTGATGTCAGCTTGTAGTGTTGTAATTTCAAGAAATTTGGCATAAACAAGTATAAATACAAGGTTATTTCACTCATTTTCTACTAACAAGAAATCAAGTGACCTAAGATTTCAAGTATTCATGCATTATAGAAAATTGGAGTTCAAAAGAGCATTCAAGGGCTAATTATTAAGTGTTTTGGAGCATTATTCAAGTATCAAGCATCATGTCACAGTCATCATGCATCATGTGTGTTTTTGAGCTAACAATTGTGATGTAGGGTTTTGTGATGCAAGTGAGAGTTCAAGCCAAGATCTACTACATTTGAGCAAGAGTCAAGATCCACATCCATTGGAGTCACTTCATACATATTTGCAACATTTTATTTCTAGGGTTTGGTGAGTTGAAACATATCATTTTGTTCATTCATCATTCCTCCTTTCCATTTAATTTCATTACAAGGTTTGATTACCAAAACAGGATTTGACCAAGGCAAACCCGTTTCCACTAACAAAACAATATTTTTCCCTCTCTTTAGTGTGTGATTTGCAAATCTAGTTTGAAGACATATTGAAGAGAAAGACTGGAAAGAAGTTGTCAAGTGTGAAAAGTTGTCCAAGTTTCCACCTTGTTTAGAAGATCATTAAAAGACATCTACATAGAAAAATTTAGCAATTCAGATCCGAAAATTAGGTTGAGAAGACAAAGTAGAGGTTGAAGAACAAATTCAAAATTTGACTTTCCAAAAAGGCCAAGCAAGATTGATATGCCACTTTTGGCATATGAGTCATTGTATAGTGGACTTTCCAATTTTCAAGTGTTCCAGACTTGTCTCTACCAGATTTTTGTTCCTACCCAGAAACCCTAATCTGGGACTAAATCACCCATCCTATCATATGAGTCCCAGTGTGCATTAAATTCAAAATTTTCAGCATTTCACACCTTCAATCAAGTTGCTATAGGTTTCTAGGTGCATCATTATGATTTCTCCTTTTTTTGTTATGTTTTGCATATCATTAAGTTTCATAATTAGGTCTTGCATGTTCTTAGTATTTCCAAGCCCTAGCTTGGTGTTGAAACCCTCCTTATTTATCAATCATACCCTAGGACATTCCTATTGTAGATATCTTCCCCTCATTCAATCCTTGGATTAAGATCTCTAGGGTTTACTTGAATGAGAAGTGTAGAAAATTTGTTGTTCTATGTCCTAAACTATACAACGACAATTTTCTATCTTTCATTTTGGTGAACCTGCATTTAGAACATCATAATTTTGATTTGTAGTTCATTATTATCCTAGATCTAGCTTGCATTAAACTTGCATTAGGGTTTGCATTAGTTAAATTGCATCTAGGGTTTCTAAATATTTCATTAATGAAAGTGTATATAGGTTGCATTTTTGTCTCTTGAAACATTGAATATCATCTAAAATCTGCATTTTCACTTAACCTATACATCATCCTAAAAAGAAAACATAATATGTACACAAAATTTACTAAAAATGGTGCAAAAACCTTAATCTGGGAATCATACGCCCCTCTGGGAAATTTAGTCCCAATAGAGGTGTGTTTTCCTGATTTCTAGGTATTCTATGGTGATTGTTATTTAGCATTCAAATCCCTAAAAACCCTTGATTGGGATTAATACACCCCTCTGGTTGATCTAGTCCCGTTTCAAAGTTTAAACTGCATTTTCCAGCCTTTATAAACTCTATTTCTATTTTTTTGTTTGTTGTTGTTAGTTATCTCTTTTAGTTTGAAGAGTTTTTATTACATTCATTTCATTGCATCTAGGTTAATTCCATTTGAATCAAAATTAGAGAATAGCATTTATTTTATGTTCATTGCATCTTGTATTTCATTGATTATCTCTTGCATGATCTTTTCAACTTGGTGTCCTATTGCTAATACTATAGTGAGACGTAGTTGGAGACTCATATCATCCTGTGATAGCACAACCATCATGGATCTTGGGTTATCTAGCTCTTTCACTCCTAGTATTGACACTAGTTCACTAGGTATGGACCATACCCTTAACAACCCTCTACCTTCAAGTAGTGTGACACATGTTGAAATAATGGTTTCTAGTATTCTACAAAAAAACATAATCCAAATTCATGAAGACTTAGCAAACCTACATAATTAGGTAAGTACTAAAAAAAATACAACCACTGCTATCCCTACCATAGATAACATACATCGCATGATTGAAAGTGAAGGAGTTGACCTTGTGCATAACATAGTTTAGACCTTTGGAAAATATCTTACCTCAACCACTAGTTGTGCTTTACCTTCAAACAATGTACAAAGCCAAGGAGGAATTCAAATTCCTCCTACCAAAAAAATTGCCTCTAATAACCTATACCAACCCTCAAGTTACAACAACAATGCAAACTACTAGTAATGTGATTCCTCCCTTGGGTATTTTTGCTAGCATACCTAGTACCTTTGTGGCATCGTACCTTATATCTCCTACCACTTTACCTCCTATAATCATTCCATTCACTTGTCCCTCATACACATACACACCTCCACCTTATTCACCTCCATCTCAAAATGCAAATGATGATCCTCTCATAAATCAACTTTTGCAAATTGTTTCATCCCTTCAAAAGATATTTTCCACCATAAACCAAAATCAAAATGGCCAACCTACATGTTATTTCAAAAGAAATCCTTTATCCTTGGAGATATGTAGAATGCCAATGCCACAAGATGTAAAGGTGCCTATATTTGAGAAATATGGAGGGAAAGGAGATCCTTCTAACCATGTTTATGCTTATACCGCCTTATGTAGTGACTTTATACTTGATAATAAGCTCTTGGATAAGCTTTTCCCTAGATCCTTGAAGGATACTACCTTAGAATGGTTTTCTTCATTACTAAAAACTCAATTTGTTCATTCAATGAACTTGTTGAGGCATTTATAAACCATTTCCAAGTGCATATGACTCCTAAGATAATCTTAGCTGATTTGATGAGATGTAAGCAAAAAAGATGATGAAAAGATTACTGACTTTATTTCACGCTACCAATCACTTTATTCCCAAATTTATGTAAAGATTCCCAACCCTTGTTATGGTTAGAAGGAAAATATCTAACAATTAAATGCAGATTTGATTAATAAAACACACACAGAAAAAATTAACACAGAGAATTTAACGTGGTTCACCCAATTTGGGCTACATCCACAAAACCGCAACCATCCAATGATTTTATTATCCAAAGCAAAACTTATTACAATCTCATGAATAATATCCTTTTTCATAATACTATAACTCTCATCCCAACCACTTATAACAAGCTTTTTAGAAGCTTCCAAAATTAGGGTTTTACAAATTTAGTTTTTTTTCTTTTTCGGTGAAGACACAAAAAAATAGGAAAAAAAAAATTTCAGGGGATGCCACCCCCAAACCCCTGCCCGGGGCCTAGCCCGACCTCGGACCCTAGCGAGGATACATGAAGAGTGTACAGTATAGCATGATCAATCGCCACATAGCAACAACCCTCACCTTCAAAGGATGTACATTGAGAACTTGCAAACTAAGATACAAGATAATCTTACCATGATGAATTTCTCCTCCTCGTGCACTTGTGCACTGCCCTTCATGATTATCAAAATTTGATTAGTAAGTGTGAAACAAAACCCACCTCTAACCATCTTGACAAGTTTGAATCCACAAACCAACACAATTATCAACCTTTTAGAAAATAGAATAAAGGCTTCCTTCAAATTAATTGCCCTCAACAAATGACTCAACATGTTGATGCCCATGTGGCTACTATAAGGAAGACAACTCCTTTCACATGTGGGGATCTGGCTAAGCAATTCACTCCCTTACCCGATACCCTCCATAACATAATGTCACAACTTTTAGAACAAAAAATGATTACCTTTCCTCCCATTAAAACTCCTAATCCTAATAAACATTTACCCCTAAACTTTAAATCCAATTCTTATTTCCATTTTCACCGACAAAATGGACATGACACGTGTTAGCTCTAAAAAATGCAGGTAAAATACCTCAAGAGGTTTCCAAACTCTTGGTACGTTTCAAGGTAACATACAAGGCCAAATGGTTTAGACCTTCTTATCTTCAAGTGTTGCTAAACCTAGGTGGGTCTACCTATGTGAATGATGCAGACTTGAACTATGTGATTCTTTCCCAAGAAATCTATCCACAATGGCAATCTGATGTAGAGAGATGAGATCCTAATTTGGTATAGATTGTATGAGTAGTAAAGATCAATATGTTCAGTTAACAAATGTAAAAAATAACATGGATGAACTAAAAGATAAAATATATGAGACTAGTGCCTTGTTGGGTATATGGAGTCCAATGAAGATCTAGAAAAGTGTAATCTATGATAGCAATAATTCAAACTTTTTGGCACAGAAATGTAATTTATAACTTGTATAAATGTGCAAATAAATGGTTGACAAAGTCTACTTGAGACATAATGACAACCCTAATTATGTGATTCTTCTTACTAATCCAATTAATACTTCCAAGTTACTATGATTGATTAGAAGGATTTAATCTTTGCTCGAAAGAACCAAATAATCACATCACACAAGTACAAAAAATGTGTATTGATAAACTGAATATATGCTTGATATATCAATTTAAACAACAAAAAACTATTAGAATGGAGACAACCAAATAACTGTATAATTCCAACAAACAGTTGATACCAAGATTAAGCCACAAATTCAGATATCTTCATTGACTTCATCAAAATTTATAGATGCATTGGAGTCCTTTTAGATGAAAACATCATTGCAAATTATCTACTGTATATTTCTCCTATCTGCCTATATTAATCTAATCCCCTGATGATTTAACTTCCTCTTACATATATACATTTCTTAGGGTTATAACCCTTCATATATCCATACAATGCAACTCTTTAGTTATCTTTGGCAAATAAAATATTTAATTAATTTCCTTCTAGCAAATTAAATATTTTAACTTTAACCTCCATCTTTACATCTTCGTGAAGAAATAATTTTGGTAATGTTCCTTTGCTGGCAATCTTCACATTTCATTAATAAATATTTTGGGTAAAAATAATCACCCACTTAGTGAACTCCGCGGATAAAAGTATTTTATCTCTTAGTGAAGATACCTTTTTTTGTATTTTACATCCTTAGTAAAAATATATTTCCCCCAAAATAGCTTTTATGCTTTTGCAATTATTTATATTTTTACTCAAAGAAACTCCTCTTTGATAAATTTATCCTTTATGTTTTAGCAAATAATTGTTCAAGCTTTGTCCTCTCGTGAAATTCAATAAATCTTTATTTTAGATTAATCCTGCACTTCATATTTAAACCTTTTCTTTTATACACATTGCATTAATAGCACTCATCTTAATATTCATATCAGTTTCTCATATCTTTGGTGTGACATGAAGAGACTTTATTCTTTCTTTCCGATAGTGATATGTCTCTCTAAACTTTCCTTCATCAGTATGACCTGCCCTATTAGAGGGATTCGAAGATCTCACTCTGATTGTATATGTCTCGCTGATGCATTTTGCTTCACTGTATTCAACAGTTTCTTTGTATTAATGTAGGAAGCTATTATTACCCCCTGTAGACACTTTTGAACTAACTCCATAGGTCTCCTTATTGATTGATGCCTTTCCAAAAGAGTCTTACCCTAATCTTCGATGGCTTTATTTGTGAGAGAAAATTATTCATTCTATCGCACACCCTATATTTTAGTGTCTTTTTTATGTTCCAAACACACTCTTTGCATTTCATGGCTACATAATGGTTAACGCTCCACAACTGGGTTTAAATACGAGCCCTAAGTTTTCTCTTTCTATCATTCCCATGGCTGTCGCTAGTGGGTAACCTCAATTGTTGTGAAACCAAGCATCAAACTTTTATCAACCTTGCAAAGGTAGTTCTCTTGATACCAGGCGTCACATTCCTCTCTATGTTTTCTAGTTCCAAAGCTCGGTTTGATTTGCATTCAGTAAAATGGAATTCAAGCCTCCACACTGAACATTCATATCCTTCATATTAAATGGGGGTTTTATTCTTAAGTTTACACCTTCCTTTTCAAACAAATTCTTTATCAATCAAGCTTTTATAGGCATATGTTAAAAATGCTTGATCTCTACTTCAGTTTTGGCTAGTTCTATGTTATCATGAATCCTATTTCTTATTTCCATTCCCCATTAGCAATCTGATAAATGAAGTGAAGATAATATCGAGAATAGGAGGCCCCGTTAACTTCCATCGATAGCATATTGCATTCCAATAGATCCAATTCCCCTTTTTAGTGTACATGAGCTCCATGTGGAATCACTTCTTTGATATATGTTATGAATGAGGATGACTTCTTTGATTTATGCAATTCATCTATTAGAATTCCCCCTTTTTAACAAATTTAGGGAACCAATTATCACTTCATTTCATCAGAAGACTTGAATCATCCATCGGTCCTGTTTTGGAGGGGAACCTCAAGCTTGGAAGTCATAGTTTTGGGTATAGAAGCAATATGCCTTTGAGTCCTCCAACACTTTTATCCCCCCTTTCCATGAAACGATAGTTCATGCCTTTTGTGCTTCCATATTATGCTGAATAGGATGCCTTTTACACTGCATCATGTAATTATTTAAATATTTTGTGAAGACATTGTGTATTGACCCCATTGTTTCTCAAAGCCTTCCTTTTTATAGCTGCAGCGATAAGTGATTCTTTTCCATAGATTTTTTTATCACATTCAAGATTTATTTTCTTTTATTGTATCTTGCAAGACATTAATGCAGGTTGTCCAACCGTGGAGAAAACAATCACTATTTTCCCCACCTCCGAGCTTCTCAATAAAACCCCTTTTCATTGATGTATTTACTTCGACCATTTTCTTGCAGTTGAAACTTTGAAATTTAATGTCTTAAGGTATACTAAGTCAACTAAGTAGAAGAATGATGTTTGAAATAAGCCTTTTCCCACATAAAATTCTTCCATATGTGGTCTAATCAACAAACATCCACCTTTTCATGCCTTGTAATTGCACCTGTATTGGTGTTGGTGATATTAAAAAATGCTTTGCTGTGAAAATGTGAGCCATAGGGTATTTGTCTGTTCATATCAAGATGTGAGTTTCCATCTCATGGTTCCTTCAATTCATTTCTTATTGAATTAATTTCATCCTCTTTTGATAATCACCACCATTTATGCCAATTTAAAAGGTCATATGTATACTTCCCCTTTTACTATTTTGACTGTCATGTTTCCAAAACTGCCTTATAAAACTAATCAAATGATCTAAAAGTCATGTAACTTCACTAGTATGTTATTTGAGGGTAGGGGAGTGTGCTTGAAAAATGGTTTGGTATGAACTTGTAAGAATAAAAAATTGTTCATGTTCAAAATTGCTAACTTGGCATTTTCTGAAAAATTGCCTTTGTCAAATTTAACTGAAACTCACCAATTTGCAATTTTGTAAAAATGTCAAATCACTTCATGTGAAGCTATAACTTGGGCGATCGGTTCATTTTGGATTCATGAGTATGTGTGCAAAGTGGATTTTCATCAATCTTCTCTATTTGCAAAATATCAAGCCTCCAATTTGACCTTTTGTGATAATTTTCTGGAAATGCAGTTTTCAAAACTAAGTAAAACCCATTTGGAATTGGTTTTGAAAAAACACCAAATGATGTCCAAACACCCTAAAATTTGGCATGGAGATAGAACTTGGTTATAATTTTAAAGGCACCAATTGGTTTGGAATAAAAATCTTCCAATTGCTTAATCATTTCCTCCAAAGTTGTCCTATTTTAACAGATTTAGCAATGTGTAAATAGCAAACCTTCACAGAACCCTTTATCTTGGCCTTATGAAAATTTATCAAAACTGATCGTATGAAGCTAAAAATTGGCGTGCACACTCACATATGATAGATGAATAATCTTGCAAGACAGTTTTACATGAAAATGAGCAGATCCCAAGTTATGATTTTTCAAAATGTGCTCATCGAGCTGCTTTTTCAATTGAGTTAACTGAGTGTCATATTAAAACTTTTGACATGGGTTCCAACAACACGAAATATTGTAAGTGTCTTAAACATCTTGTGCAAGACCTCACTGATTCCGGTTAACTTTCAATTGGAGGTGTTAATGATCAAGGAAATAAGTTTGTTGCCCCTCCCAACCAAAACTTGCAGATCTTTACCAACACTATGCCTAACCATAACATTTCATTTGTCAAAGCTAGCAAAAAAAAAAAGAATGATGTGATGAATGTTGACACGGATGATGACAACAATGATACTGTTCAACAAGATCCCATAAATGTTGATGACCAAGGTCCTACAAATGATATGGTTGGATTGATCAAGGTTATACCTTGTAAGGGTCAAACTAAGAAACCTCTTGACATTAATTTCTCATCTAAAGATACACTTAAACATGCACATGATGGTCCTCTTTACATAGCTGGTTGAATCAATGATATTCCCACTAATGGGATATTAATTGACCCCATATGTGGAGAGAATGTGATCACTAAGGAATTCTTACTTGTGCATGAACTCTATCAAGAAACATATAATAAACTGAAAGCATGGATAAAGACACATAATGGTTTTGCTTTCCCTACGATGGGATTGATCACCTTACATTTACAAATATGACCAAAAACACTAGATGTCTCATTCTCCATCATCTCCATGTTGGACCAATTCTGTGTGAGGTTTGGTTACCTATGGCTATCCTCCATGGAATCCGTCTTGTCAGTTGTGCATAAATGCTTAAAGTTTCCCTGTGACAATGAAATTTTTACTATGCATCATAGTGACTTTAATCCTTTGTCTTCCTGAGGAAAATTTTCATTAGATTTCTTTTGGCCTGAGCCTATGGAACCTATTAAACCCCATGAGGATTTATTTTTCAAATCCTATCAAAAATTTAAAGCAAAATGCATAGCAAAACTATCCCTTAGAAACATGCCTCAACCTATGATTGAGCCTACCATCCTCAACAAACCATGATTGAACCTAAAGTCATTCCAAACAACTAAGAACAACCTAAGACAAATCCTTTGCCTATCTCCTATAAAAGACTAAGAGATAACAAAAACAGTCTCGTCACACCTCCTAAAATAAAACAAGTCTATAAAGCTAAAGATAAAGTGGTTGAACAACCTCCTATGGTTCCTTTTGTTACTCCCCTTAGGGAAGAAAAGAAACCTATGGTTGATATACCTGCTCCTACACAAATGCAACTTGAAAGTCATACTAAAAGAAATAGAAATGCTAGATAGCATAGGTGTAGATGCCATGCTCTTTCTTGAAGGTTAAACGAAGAAACAAACAAAGAAAATCAAAATCCAAATTTGATTGACGCGATACCCGATGAGTCTCCCTCGCTGTAACAAAAAGATCCTATACCAAAACCGCAACACAAGTTAAATCCTTCTTTATGAATTATCATTCGACCTCTCCTTGTGATTAACTTGGATGATGATGATGAGGTTGCTAAAATTGACAATGAAGTGCATAATGAATTGAATACATTATTTTCCTCTTCTATGAGCTTTGCTATTGTCAAATAAAGTTTGCACCCTTGCTAAGCTATTAACTGTAGCAACCTATTGATACATGGGAACACTTTGAGGTTGTGGGTGACCTGGGAATGAAGTGGACCTCCAGATTATGGGTTGGTTCCCCTTAAGATAACTTGAGAATACTAAAGAACGATAAGGGAAAGAGTAAGAAGGATATACTTGAAATTTAAAACCTATCACTAATAGGTGACACCAAAGATAAAAATATGACAATACTGTTGAAACTCACAAAAAATCCCAATAAAGCTAAACAATCTCACAACACAGAGATTTATGTCTGCAAAAGTGATTCTATGTAAGGTTCTGACTGTTCTAATGCTTAACACAAGGAAAACAATGATGTTTTCACAGATCTTAATGCAATAGAAAGAGATCACTAATGTAAACCTACACTATGACATAATATTCTTTGCATCCAGTACCAAAGAAATCTAATAAAATAAAGGATTACACAGAATTTTATCATACAACTCACAAATAATACTAAAACAACAAAGGAAATGACCTATTGAGAAAAATAAGGGGTCTTTGTATTACAAATCTGTAGTATTCATAAAAATGAGTTACAAAGTCTGAATAATGCTCTTTCAGCAATCTCTTAACCAAGAACTCTCTCCTACAAAGAGGAAAAAATGCCATATATACAACAAAAAACTAAAAAAGTGTCGGCCCCTACCCTAGGGTTTACAAAAAATGAGTTGGTTATAGAAGGGTCGGTCCTCAAATCTTTTGGAATAAAGTTAATGTTGCATTCAATGTGCATCCCTCTATCCATGTCGGTGAAAATATCACCCTTAGGAGTGGCCTTCAGATCTTTTGCAACCATCGCATTAACTCCCAGCCCTCGTGTCCAACCTCGAGAGCTTCATCAGAGCTACTTTGAATGCTCTGCAACATTATCATAAATGTCAATATACCTTTGCTAGTAGACATCATAGCTGTCATTGTGACTCGTGGCCTCTTCCCCTTCAACTTTCTTCTTGCTCTAGATCTTCCTACAAGTTGACCTCCTTGAAAAACAGTATCAGACTTATCCTACTTAGATCTTTATAGACGAACACCACTGTCCACCGAACCGATTCATCATCTCATTCACAAATCAGATCCATACTTCTCACATTACATCGATCTTCTTCACAGGACGGTCACCACAATCAAAATACCACTGGTTCGCCCTCAGCTTCCTCTAATTGGTTGAACAGACAACACGTAAGATTTTCAGGAGGTCAAAAGTCGTTTAAACAAAATCGCATGTCGATGAGACACTATTCGTGTCTCCCCAATGCGATTATACTCCACAATAGCAATCAGCATAGCTTAGAACTGTCAGCAAGACTTCACATCGAGCTGCAAGAGTTATATCGATATCCCAAAAACATTGGCAAGACAAACAAGTCAGCGAGACATCATAGTGACCAAAAATTGTTCAGCCAGACTACCGCCTTCGGCAAGAAGTCTCGACAAAGTCCACAATAGACTCATCACTATCGGAAAGACCATTGCTTGTAGGAAATACCTCATAGTGATCCCCCAAGAGTTATACCACTATGCTCTTTCATCGATGAGACATCCGCATTCGGCAGGACATTACAGTGAGCCATTTATCTTTCGGCGAGACCTCACCCCATCGGTAAGACATCATACCAAACTCATTCCATTCTCCCTAAGCTCAAACCCTTTTGGCGAGACCACCTTCGGTCAACAAGACTTCTTACTGAAGACAAACCATTCTCGGCGAGATTCCCACTAGTCGATGGGACATCATACTGAATGTAAACCATTCCCCCCAACGCTAACCTTGTGAACAACTGTCGGCAAGAGCTCTTCCCAAGTGGAGAAAGATAGAAAAAATCATGGAAACCAAAAATGCCCTGTCGACCTGAGCATTCAAACCACATGGCGAATTTAAAGCATAATTTTCCCTTGCAACTGATTGAGCCCGCAGGTGAAAATCGGGTAACACTTACATGATAATTCTCTTCAGAAGAGTGTCGAAATTGATGACACCCCTAGTTTGAAACTTGCAATTATCCCTTTGGCTAGTTGTCTACCTTCTATATACGATGAACACTATTGGGATGCGGATGACCTGATAATAGATTGGATCACATGTGCCTTACTAGTCTTTTACATTGTTTTCTTTTCCTTTGTGATTGCATGTACACAATGTGATCCCACATACAGTTCTATTTGATGTGTCTCTCTCTCTCTTTGTGACATTCCTCTATTTGTACCTACATTCTTCTTTATGTTGTAAGCATTTTATCTATTATTTGTCTTGTTTTTTCCTTTTTGGGGATGACACAAGGCGTTGAGACATTCATGTCTCTTCCATGTTGACCCAAAAGCTTTTCCTTTATATTTTCCCAGTATTTTGTTTTCCTTTTGGGGATGACACAAGGTATTGAGACATTTAGGTCTCTTCCATGTTGACCCAAAATTCTTTTTCTTTTTTTTTTCTGTCTTTGTGTCACTCTTCTAGCTTTATGAGTATTTGGGGAATGATGATAGTTTTGAGCTCTATAAAAACAATGTAGAAAGAACATACTTACCCCAAATCCATGGATCCCTTATTTGTTTTAGTTTCATTTTTGGGGCAACCTCTCTTTTCCTTTTCATGATGCAACTTTATTTGGAAACATATGACTTGGCATAGGGATTTCCAAGTTAGCTCTCATGTCTTCTTTATTGTTAGCATTTATAATTTTCTACTTTAAAGAAATTTCTCACAACATGGTGTTTATGAATTTCTTTAAAGTGGGGGCATACAATGGCATTATTATTTTTGCATTTTTTTTATGTTTCATGGTGTAGTCTTCTTACTTCATGCAATGCGTTTTTCACTTTGTGGTGTTATTGGGTGTGATATCCCTCAAGAGTGTGATCTCTCTTGGCATATTATATTCCTCTTAGTGGATTGATGTGACACACTGCATCCCCTAAGTTAGTGAATCTTCTATTCCTTGATTGGTCCTCTCTTGGTGACATTAGGCACAATGTCCCCTATGGTAACACCTTTTGTGAACTAAGTATGACTCCTTTGAAAATATTGTAGTGTTGAAACATGTTGGCGTTTACATTTTCACACTTAATTTAGGAATGATTGACATTAAAAATGAGCCTAATGTCACCTTAATCTAGTGTTATAATATTTTTTTACAAATTCACATTAGATTTAGGGCGGGCTTTTAAGCTAAGTAGACATAATTTTTCCTTAATTTAGTGTTGTAAAGTGTATTTAATTACACCTTCACATTAAGTTTTGAGCCCTTGCGAATTAAATGGACTTAATGGTGCCTTATTTATGGTGTTGTAAAGTATATCCTAAAACTTTCACACTAATCTATGGATTCATTAATAAATTAGGCTTCTTTATGCCTTATTTGGCCTTGTTTTGCATCCACGAGCCTTAATTAATGCATCTTTCTAAGGAGAATCCTGACATACATCAAGTAACCAATCAAAAATTAATGTTTTTGGATTGTATGGCCCAAATTTAGTGATCTGGTACTTATACGCCACCTTGGGCATATGAGTCCCACCTAAGTTTTGGGGCCCTAATCTAGATTTCACATCAATCTAAGCATTTCTTGAAAAATGTGTCCCAAATCCTAGCCTAATGGAACTCATACACCACTTCTAGCATATGAGTCCCGTGTGGCTTAAAATTAAATTAAATTCAAATTCTTGGCATGATCTTATCTTCCTAGATCTAATGTCAACTTATAGTGTTGTTATTTCAGGAAATTTAGCATAAACTAGTATAAATACAAGGCTATTTCACTCATTTTCACCTAAGACTTTCAAGAGAGCATTCCTAATAGCAAGTTTGTGATTAAAAGACTTCACAAGAGTATTCAAGGACATCCAAGAGAATTTTTAAAGCATTCAAAGGAATATTTCTTCATCATTTATTGCAGCAATTCAAGATCCATCATCATGTCAAAGACATAGTGCATCAAGCATGGTGTTGAGCTAATGTTGTTGATGTACCATTGAAGATCCATTTATGAGCATACTTCCACATCCAATTCGAGATTAAGATCTACATTCTTCATGGACACTTCATGTTAGTTTGTAGATTTGTATTCCAAGACATCATCCAAGATATCATCATTTCATGTTTCATGTCCTTATTTCATTGTTTCATCATTTGTTTTAATTACCTAAATAGGATTTAACCAAGGAAAACCCCTATTACCAAAAAAAAAATCTCTCTTTGTGTGATTGCGGGTTTATAGGTTCAAGAAAAAGTGGATTTGAAGACTTCAAAAGTATCAAGATTGCAAAGTTATAAAAGTTTTAAAAGTTTTCATGTAAAGTTGTCAAGGCTCACAGAAACTTAGATCTAGAGCAATATATCCAACCTATATGCATGAAACCAATGGGAAAAGGCTTATTTGATCCATCTTTAGAGATTCATAAAGTTTCGCTTTAGAATCCTTCTCTTGGGACACTTCATGACAAAATAGGATTGATATGCCACTTCTGGTGTATGAGTCCTAGAATACCTAATTTTGGGTATTTTCTTTAGATCCTGATTCAACAGTTCTAGATTCTTGTTTCCACCCTGAAACCCTAGTCTGGGACTGATACATCTAGAATAGCGTACGAGTCCTAGTGGGAATTAAACAAGAAGATTTTGGGGTTATGAAGCTTGTTCTGACCTCATCCTTCTTCCAGGTACACCTTTGTTCATTCTTAGTCTTTTATTCTACATTTCAGTTTCATTTCCTAGGTCATTTAGTTAGGTTCTGCATGGTACTTTGTATGTTACACTCATTTTTTTCTTTCCAAGCCCTATCTTGGTCGTGAACCCCCTTTTAGTCTTTAATCACATCCTAGGACACCCTATTGCAAATCTCTTTCCCCCATTACATCCTTGGATTGAGATCTCTAAGGTTTCCTTGAATGATATTTGGAGAAAAGTGTTGATCTATCTCCCAAACACAGAGACATTTTTTGACAAATCAAATTTTGGTGAACCTGCATTTAGAATACCCATTTCTGATTTGAAGTGCATCATAGTCCTAGATCTAGCTAGCATTAACTTTGCAGCAGGTGTTGCATTAGTTAATTAGCATCTAGGGTTTCAAAAAATTGCATTAGTGAAAGTGCATATAGGCTGCATTTTTGCATCTTGCATCATTAAATTTCATCTAGAAACTATAATTGCACTTAGCATAAACATCATACAAACCAAAAAACATAAAGCTCACACATAATTTGTTGAAAATAGTGCAAAAACCCTAAACTAGGACTCATACACCCCTCTGGGCGATTTAGCCCTAGTACAAGTTGATTTGCCTACTTTCTAGGATTTTTGTGGTGTATTTTTCAACATTTAAATCCTTGAAAACCCTAACTGGGACTCATACGCACCTCTAGGAAAATTAGTCCCAGATCAGTAAAATTACATTTTATAGCATTAGAAATCTTGTTTATGCACTTTTGTTTGCTGCCATTAGTTATATGTTTCAGTTGGCTAATTTTTTGTTACATGCATTTCACCAGATCTAGCTTAAATCGGTTCATTTCATGCATTGCTTAATTCCAATTTTTATTTTACAACATTTCATTTTTAGATTATTGCATAGTGTAATTAGTAAATTACCTTGTTTGAAATCTGAAAATTGCATTTACACATTTCATTCCAGGTCTTTACATTGCATTTTAAGCCTATTTCCATGTTAAGTTTGCATAGATTACTTTCCACAAATGTTAGTATCTATATTTTCCAAGTTTGTAAAGAAAAAGTTAGTCAATAAGCATGTTAGTCATCCATTCAATACATTCCCTAATTATGAGAGTCTCTTAGTGGAAGAGAGTGAAGATATTGATGTTTCCTTAAACCTATACTCCTTCGCATCTCTCTTATTTTTGGTAATGATGTGATAGAAGAGGATACAAGCATTGATAACCATCACAATCATAATTTTTCTTCTCCCAATATCACTCCTATTAGTGATGAAGGTATCTTAGTGAAAGAAGATACAATCGTTGAGAATCATGAAAGTCTTGTTTGTCCTTATCCTCATCCCCCCTAGGGAGATATTATGGCACAAGAGAATGAAATCATAGAAACATTTCTAAACATCACCTTACCTAATTTCCATTCATCCCTTTATTATGAGAATTTTTTAGTGAAAGAGGATGTAGTTGTAAGGAATCATGACAATCATATTGTAAGTGAGGATGATAGGTTGGTGTTATATGATCAAATATTTAAGATCTATGACAACCCTCTTTATGTTTCTTCCCCTTCCTATCCTATTTTGGAAGACATTATGGCACAAAGGAATGAAATTATAGATAATCATGACAATCACATTTGTTCTTCTCCTAGTATCTCTCCTAGTTGTGAAGAAGATACTTTGAGGTTAGTAAATATGACCAATGAGAGTCATGAGAATCTTAGTTGTCCCCCTTCCCCTAGGGAAACCATTATTGAACAATAAAATCTAACCATTTATCATTCCCCTACTTGCAATGAAGTCATTTTAGAAGAACCAACCTTTGAATTTCAAGAACATCTAGCTTGTAGTTCTCCTAAAAAATCTCCTCCTAGGGAGGATATCATGGTGCAAGAAAATGATAACATTGACAATAATGGTATAGTTTCATTAGATGAGGATTATGAAGTAAAAGTAGACTCTCCTTCATTAAGGGATGTTAATATAATATTCAACCTTAAATAATCCTTTACCCACCTTCACACAAGCCTCAAACTCAAAACAAACCTAAACTTATCCTATACCAACCTAAGAATAATGTTTCATAGGAATCAAATTACAACACCATTGCTCATACATATAACACTAGAAACAATCTGCAACCAATACAAATACCTTCAACATCCCTCCCACTACCTAACCCTATCTTACTAGGTTTGACTCATTTGCCTTCACAAAGTGGAAAAGAGTATGATCTTGTTGAATAACTAAAGAATACTCCTGCTAAAATATTATTATGGGAACTTATTCAACCATCTCCTCATTATCATAACATGATTCAAAGTTCCTTTCAACAAGTTGTGGTCCCCTCTAGTGCAAACTTGAATGACATAGCAGCCATGATTCAAGGAATAAACACTGAAATTGTTTTCCACCAAAGTGAGATCCCTCCTTTGGAAGTGCAAAAACAAAATGATGCTTTCATGGTAATAGTTCACTACAAGAGAATAGGCATAAATTGAACCCTTGTTGATAATGGATTTTCCCTTAATGTGTGTAGTGTGGCCCTTTTGGATAGGCTTGGTGTGGATAAATAAAAAATTCAACCCGATTCTTTATCTATTAAGGGATTTGACAATATAGGAAAACAACTACTTGGTATGATCACTTTTCCTATTACAACTGAAAAGGTCACATTAGAAACACCGATCCATGTTATGCCTCATGATTTTTCATATAATCTTCTTTTAGGAAGACTATGGATTCATGCAATGAATGGTGTGCCTTCTACTCTTCATCGTGTAATGAAGCATGTCTACAACAACAAAGTGTACACACTCGAAGTTGACCCTAAACCAAATAGTTGTTTAAACATTGAGAAAAACAACTTGGAAAATCCTTTGAAACTATTGACACCAACTACACAAGTAGAACCCATGCAAGAGAAAGAAAAAGAAAAAAATATTGAGGAAGTCACAAAGATATTAGAAGATGATTGGGGTTCCTTAGATTTCACATTGATCATTCATCGAAGAGTACAAGATCATAAGCAAAGACTCTGAAAAGGGAAAAGAAAAAGTAGTAATTTCAACACAAAATTTGAAAGACCCTTCGAAAGCATCCACCTCAAACACTTTAGAAGAAGAAGAAAATTACACAACAAACTTTGATGAACTTGACTATGAACAACCACCGAATCCAAAAGCAATGAAACAAATTTATGGAAAAAGTTATGAAATTATGAAACAACTTGGATATAGTGGAAAACGATGTGGTGATAGAGAACAAGGTATTTGTGTCCCTATAGAGCCTCACATGCAAGAAAAGACTAGTAGTCTTGGTTATTGTCCCTCAAAAGAAACCAACAAGACTTCACTTAACATCAACACTATTACAAAATATCTTCCTACGTTGACTTTAATATTAGTGCATCTTGAATTGATAAACACTAGTGGTCTTGATTGTTATCCTTTGAAAGAAATGAAACAAACAGTGAAATCTTCACTTAATATCAATGTCATCACACAAAACACTAACAATTGGAATTCATTAGATTTTACACCTTCCTTTAAAGGAGAGTATAAAATCTCGCAATCTAAAGAGTCTTATGTAAGTATGGCATCTTGTACTAAGAAAGAGACATCTTTGTTGCAAAATAAAGGAACATCTTCTACTTTTGATCAAGAGGGTATCTTGTCGAGACTCCTCCAAGATTGTTTGATATCTCGCCCTCTAAGAACATGAAAGAAATTTTACTAGAAGACTTCATTTTGTGCATATCATAGAGTTCATGGTCATTCTAATAATGAATGTAAGGTTTTGAGTAACAAAATTCAACATCTTAAGGAATGTGGTGCTCTTCCTTATGTTGGGGCACCTAATTCCTCTAATCAATATTTATTTTCACTCTAACATGTTTCTCATCAATCATTTCATCTCATCCTTGTCCTGCACTAAGTGGGGGTAAGGGGTTAAGTAGCCTTGTCCTCATATGTCACTTGTCATTGTCTCTATTGGCTAGTTGACCAACTTTCATGTACATATAGAGCAAGCTTTGAATGTGGACAACATGCTTTAAGTTGGCTCACATGTGACATACTGAGTTATATATTTTGGGGGCAACCCCTTTCCATTTCATGATGTAGTTTCATTCAGGAACATGTGACTTGGCATAGGGATTTTTGAATAACCTCTCATGTCTTCTTTTACTTTAAAGAAATTTCTCATAGCAATGATGTTAGAAACTGCTTTAAAGTGGGGGCATACATCAACACTCATGTTTCACTATGTGATTTTCTTTCTTCTTGCGATGTGTCCTTTTCATGGTGGTTTCATTGGGTTTGATTTCCTCTGAGAACATGATATTTCTTTGATTTCTCCTCTCTTGAACACATTAGGAATGATGTTCCCTAAGAAGAGACCTTACATGAACTAATAAAAATCCCTTTGAACAAAGCTTACACTACTTTGCATAACACACTTTGCATGCCTATGGCGTCATCTTGTTTGTTAATGAGTTCCAAGCATACAAAGCTTTGCTTGTCTCATGAAGCTCGAAGTTCATTGTTTTTTGGAACCTTATCAAAGTTATCAAGAGGTATAGCTTTGGTTTGGTTGAACGGGAAGCTGAACTTAGGCGTGACTTTCCCATAGCCACTTGCTTGTGTTATGTGAGTGCATACCAGCCATGTGTGTATGTGTCTCACCCTTTTTGGACACTCACCCAACAGAAAACTTGAAGCTTCGTTGCCTCAGAGTGAGCGTGCATTTTTGGATAAACAACTTAGATCTTACCCACATCGTGTTGGACAAATGGTCAAGGCTTGATCCACCTCTTTTTATTTTTCACTTTTTTTTATTCTTTTCTTCCTTTTAGTCTTTCACATTGTATGTTTGTGTATCTTGATGTTGCATAATGTACACCTTGTGTGCATCCTTTCATGCTTATGTTGGTTTGATGTAGGATCTTGGATCCTAGGGGCTTGGCCACCTCATTTGATCTTCATCATCCTTTTTCATCTGCATTGGTATGCTTGGACCCCTCTTGAATGTCTACTTTAGTGTGAGTTTGAAGCAGGTTCATCCTCTCACTAAAGTGGTGGCTAAATGTAGTGTTGAAAAATGTTGTCATTTACATTTTCACACTTAATTTGGGAATTGATTGACATTAAAAAAAAACCTAATGTTGCCTTGGTCTAGTGTTGTAATATTTTTTACACATTCACATTAGATTTAGGGCCCTTTTAAGCTAAGTAGACATAATTTTTCCTTAATTTAGTGTTGTAAAGTGTATTTATTTACACCTTCACATTAAATTTTGGGACCTTACGAACTAAATGGACTTAATGGTGCCTTATTTAGGGTGTTTTAAAGTGTATCCTAACACTTTCACACTATTCTATGGATTCATTAATAAATTGGGCTTCTTTATGCCTTATTTGGCCTTATTTTTCATCCACAAGCCTTAATTAATACATCTTTCCGAGGATAATCTTGACATACATCAAGTAACCAATCAAAAATTAATGTTTTTGGATTGTATGGCCTAGATTTAGTGATCTAGGACTCATATGCCACCTTGGGTGTATGAGTCCCACCTAAATTTTGGGGCCTTGATCTGGATTTCACATCAATCTAAGCATTTCTTGAAAAAATTGTCCCAAAGCCTACCCTAATGGGACTCATATGCCACTTCTGGCATATGAACAAGTATAAATACAAGGTTATTTCACTCATTTTCACCTAAGACTTTCAAGAGAGCATTCCTAATAGAAATCTTATGATTACAAGACTTCACAAGAGTATTCAAGGACATTCAAGAGCATCTTTAAAGCATTCAAAGGTAGATTTCTTCATCATTTGTTCCAACAATTCAAGATCCATCATCATGTCAAAGACATAGTGCATCAAGCATGTTGATGAGCTAATGTTATTGATGTAGCATTAAAGATCCATTTGTAAGCATAGTTCCACATCCAATTTGAGATCAAGATCTACTTTCTTCATGGCCACTTCATGTTAGTTTACAATTTTTTATTCCAAGACAACATCCAAGGTATCATCATTTCATGTTTCATGTTTCATGTTCTTATTTCATTGTTTCATCATTTGGTTTAATTACTTAAACAGGGTTTGACCAAGATAAACCCCTATTACCTAACAATACAACACTTTTTCTCTCTTTGTGTGATTGCAGGTTTATAGGTTCAAGAAAAAGTGGTTTTGAAGCCTTCAAAAGTATCAAGATTGCAAAGTTGTAAAAGTTGCAAAAGTTGTCATGTAAAGTTGTCAAGGCTCACAGAAACTCAGATCTAGAGCAATATATCCAACCTATCTGAATGAAACCAATGGGAAAAGGCTTATTTGATCCATCTTTAGAGATTCATAAAGTTTCACTTTAGAATTCTACTCTTGGGACACTTCACGACAAAATAGGATTGACACGCCACTTGTGGTGTATGAGTCCTAGTATACCTATTTCTGGGTATTTTCTGTAGATCATGATTCAATAGTTCTAGATTCTTGTTTCCACCCTGGAACCCTAGTCTGGGAATGATACACCTAGAATAGCGTATGATTCCTAATGGGCATTAAACAACAACATTTTAGGGTTATGAAGCTTGTTCTGACCTCATCCTTCTTCTAGGTGAACCTCTGTTCATTCTTAGTCTTTTATTCTACATTTTAGTTTCATTTCCTTGGTCATTTAGTTAGGTTTTGCATGCTACTTTGCATGTTACATTCATTTTTTATCTTTACAATCCATAGCTCGGTGGTGAACCCCCTTTTAGTCTTTAAAAACACCCTAGGACACCCTATTGTAGATCTCTTTCCCCCATTACATCCTTGGATTGAGATCTCTAGGGTTTCCTTGAATGATATTTGGAGAAAAGTGTTGATCTAACTCCCAAACATAGAGAGATGTTTTTTGAAAAACCACATACCTTACACTTTTCTTGCATAGGGTTTCCTTGATCTATCATGAGTATCAAGCATACAAAATTTTGCTTGCCTCATGAAGCTTGAAGTTCAATGTTGTGTGGCGCCTTATCAAAGTTATCAAGAGGTATAGTTTTTTTCTAGTTGAACAAGAAGTTGAACTTAGGCATGAATTTCCCATAGCCACTTGCATACCAACTGCGTGCATATGTGTCTCACATCTTTGGATACTCACCCAATGAATAGCCTAAAGTTTTGTTGTCTCAGAGTGAGTGTGCATTTTTTAGACAAACAACTTAGATTTGATCCACCACATGTGGGAAAAATAGTTGAAGCTTGATCCATCCTTTTTTGTTTTTTTTTATTTCTTATCTTTCTCTTTGATAATGTATGCTTGTGCCTTGTTATTGATCCTTATATCATTTTCATGTGTGTTCTTTTGTGCCTATGTTGGTTTTCCATAGGATCTTGATCTTGGGGGCTTGATCATCCCTCTTGGTTGTTTTCATCCTATCTTACCAACATTAGTACATTTGGACCCCTCATGATGCATACCTCATCTACTTTAATGTGAGTTTGAAGCAAGTTCCTTCTCTCACTAAAGTGGGGGCTAAATGTAGTGTCAAAAAATGTTGTATGTTACATTTTCACACTTGTTTGGGCCCTTGTGAACTAAATGAGCCTAATTGTGCCTTATTTAGGGTGTTGTAAAGTGTATTTTAACACTTTCACACTAATCTATGGTTTTCATTAATTAATTGGGTTTCTTTATGCCTTATTTGGCCTTATTTTGCATCCACAAGCCTTAATTAATGCATCTTTTCGAGGATGATCCTGACATTTATCAACATCCAATTGTGATTTAGGTGTTTTTGGATTGTATGGCCCAAATTTAGTGATCTTGGACTCATATGCCACCTTGGCCATATGGGTCCCACCTAAGTTTTGGGGCCCTGATCTGGATTTCACATTAATCTAATCTTTTCTTGAAAAGTGAGTCCCATAGCCTAGCCTAATGGGACTCATACACCACTTCTAACATATGAATCCCATGTGGCTTAAACTTAAATTAAATTCAAATTCTTGGTGGGATTTTATTCTCCTAGATCTAATGTTGGCTTGTAGTGTTGTAATTTTGGGAAATTTGGCATAAAATAGTATAAATACAAGGTTATTTCACTCATTTTTCTACTAACAAGCAATCAAGTGACCTAAGCTTTCAAGTATTCATGCATTATAGAAAATTTGAGTTCACAAGAGCATTCAATATTCTACAAGAGAATTCAAGAGCATTCAAGGGCCGATTATCAATTGTTTTGGAGCATTATTCAAGTATCAAACATCATGTCAAAGTCATCATACATCATGTGTTTTTTTGAGCTAACAATTGTGACATAGGGTTTTATGATTCAAGCAAGCATTCAAATCAAGATCTACTACATTTGAGCAAGAGTCAAGATCCACATCGATTGGAATCACTTCATACATGTTTGCAACATTTTATTTCTAGGGTTTGATGAGTTGCAACATATCATTTTGTCCATTCATCATTCATCCTTTCCATTTGATTTCATTGTACAAGTTTTGATTACCAAAACGAGGTTTTACCAAGGAAAACCCCTTTCCACTAACAAAACAAAAATTTTACCTCTCTTTAGTGTGTGATTTGTAGATCTAGGTTGAAGAAATATTGAAGAGCAAGATTGGGAAGTTGTCAAGTGTGTAAAGTTGTCCAAGTTGCCACCTTGTTTAGAAGATCATTAAAATACATATACAGACAAAAATTTAGCAATTTAGATTGAAAAATTAGGTTGAGAAGACAAAGCAGAGGTTGAAGAGCAGATTCAGACTTTAAATTTCTGAAAAGGCCAAGCAGGACTAATACACCACTTCTGGCATATGATTCTCAGTATAGTGGACTTTCTAGTTTTTAGGTGTTCCAGACTTGTCTTTGCCAAATTTTTGTTCCTTCCCAAAAACCCTAATTTGGGACTAAATCGCCCAGCTTGGCGTATAAGTCCCAATGTGCATTCAATTCAACATTCTCAACATTTTAGACCTTCAGTCAAGCTACTACATCTTTCCAAGTGCACCATTCTGATTTCTCAATTTTCTATTATGTTTTGCATTCATTTGTAGGTCATTTAGTGAAGTTTTGCATATCATTAAGTTTCATAATTTGGTCTTCCATGTTCTTAGTCTTTCCAAGCCCTGGCTTGGTGGTGAACCCCTCTTTCTAAGTTATTGATCATACCTTAGAACATCCCTATTGCAGATCTCTTCCCCTCATTCCATCCTTGGATTGAGATCTCTAAGGTTTCCTTGAATGAGAAGTGTTGAAAACTTTTTCTATGTCCTAAACTATAGAGTGGCAATTTTCTATCTTTCATATAATTTTTATATTGAAACTATGCATGATTAGTCTCGTTTATCTTCATCTATAAGTATTATCTTAATGAAGACTAAGCTTTGTTATAATCTTTGATATTAAATCCTTTATTTAATAGATTTCCTAACAATTTATCTTTAATTTTAATATTTTTTTCCCTTTTCCTCTAAGTAGTTTAATATGATCATTCAAAATTATATGAAGAGCCAAATTCTAAAATCCTAGAGGATATCTTGCAACTCAAGTCCCACATTTACAAGATTTCCAATGTTTATGTGTGGGTGTATGAAAGTACAAACTTGAATATCAACAAGACTCAAAGAAAAGGAAATAAAATCTCTATGATGGACAAATTAAAAATAATAAATCTATAGATATAATAGTTATGAATAGTTTTAGTACCAAGTTATAGATTACCCGAATAAAATCCCTCATGAAAACTAATACTTTTTTCTCCAACACATCTATATTTCTGAAAATATTTTTTCTAAAATTGTCATGTTGGCCTAATCTATGGTTTGTATTTACCCACAGGTATCTTATGATATATGTATAAGGGCATAAAATAACCTTATGTAGGCTATGAAACTTGCATCTAGTACAATTGTGTCATTATATGTAAATTTCTATTCCACACAAATTCTTATGCCAACTTTAGCCCTTAAATACTTTAAAGCTCTAAAGTTCCTTAAAATATCCACATCATTAAAGGATGTGAACTTTATGCTAATATTTTTGTATACATGATTGCACGCATTATTTTCTTAGATAAAATAAGGAACCTCTCTTTCAATAATCTTAAATAGGTCTTTAATTTTCATGCAATGTTTTTCTAGCCTTGTAATATTTTTCTTAGTCAATTCAAGAAGGTCAATTTATTTTATTCATTCTCTAGCTCAACCCTTACTTATGATTCTTATGTGGTTATTTTTTCTTCTAATGCAAATTAGTTTATTTAGAATAAGGGTATATTTGATTGGTGGAATGCCTTGTGTTCATATTAATTTGAATCTTACAAGTCTTTAATTATATCCTAGACATTTAAAAATTAATATCTTATTAAATTCTATTGAGGTTTATTTGGTTTTATTGACTGTATTGTGTTATGAGTGTGCTTCATAATGTCTTAAGTCCATATATTATTTATTTATTTTAATTTTAGATTATCTATTTTATTATTTTGAGTGTTAATAAATAGCCTATTCTCCAAGCCTCTATAGAAATCCACTTCATGTGTTTATCAAGAATTTTTATTTAAAAATAAAATTATGATATAGTTTTCTTTATACTTCTACTCATGATGATGAATTCAAATAAAATACATTTGGTTGAGTGGGTTTAGTTTGAAGGTGTTACTTTGAACTTTGGAAAGAAAACATGAAATGCATGATGCATCACTATTCCTTAGTAGATAAGATTTAGCTAATGATCAAATTAATTTTGATTAATCATACTTTAAGTATCATGTATCCACCATTAGATCATATGTATGGATTATTAGTTCTTGTTAGATATTTTGTTCCAACTTTCTTGATACCTAAATTTCATGATGTGATAATTACCTCAGGTTTGATAACTATGTGCTAGTCATGGGCATTCATAAAGGTAATTTTACATGTCCAAGAATTTTCCTTCATGCCTTATCATTAGAAAATACATAAGGTTTCATAGTGATAACATCAAATTCTTTATTTATATTGACCACATGTCCATACATAGTAGGAGTATAGCCAAACCCTTGAATCACAATTCAAACATTACTTGATATGATGAAAGATGAACAAAAAGGTTAACATAGAGCCCTAATTTAAACATTATGAATAAAAATTTAGGAATATTTAATTCAATACCAATAAAAAAATTGTTTGGTACTAAGTTTTGAATAATTCATCACAATGAATATGAGTCTTAAATTCTAAATAAAAACCCAAACCTAGCTCGATTCTAGAAATTTTATTTGAATAGGACCCCTTATGTCTAGGTGTCATGTTGTAAAGTAGTAATAATATTAAGGTATCAAGTATCAAGTTAAATCACTATTAAAAAAATAGATATAAGAAAGAATTCATATCGGCTAAACATGGTATCTCACATATAATTCAAATAGATTCTATTAAGGCCAAAAGCTATCCCTTCCATCAAATTTTATTGAATGAGGGAATTAAAATTAATTTGTATTACTAGTTGGTGTCTATAGACACTTATTTTGGTTGAATTTAGCCACATATTTTTTTAATATATAAATTTACACACCTCAAATAGTGTCATGATATATTTTTCATTCGATAGTGTTCCCTCTATTTTATCAAATTTTTATCCAACTTAGCCTATGCATATTAATATGTGAATTATCAATAGTAAGAGTATAAATGAATGCACCATTGGTTGAAGGTTTTCCATAACCCTATGATGGGTTCATTTCCTTCTATATATGAAATATTAAGATAATTAGGGAGTTTTTTCATTACAAACACTTGGTAAAATATCACACATTTAGAAAATTATTAGAGCTCAAAGGTTCCAACAATGTGACAACCACCAATTATTTTTCTCATCTCATGGATAGTTCATCTACAAGATGGTGATAGAAGGTTGTCAAAATTCTTGATGTTTCATTGGTTAGTGGGTGTAAAAGTTGGAAAAATAGGTTGTCCCCTTTATTTTTCTCACATGATCATAAAAGAAAAGAAAATTGTTGTAGAAATTCCATCAAGTATACATGCCTAACTCCCACACCTCTAAAGAGTGATCAATTTTTGTCTTTTGGGTTGTGTTATTTTTAAATAAAATTTTTATATACAAATGGTCCCCAAAGTATTATATTTCCTTGTAATTTGAATTTAATGAACATCATTAATATTGAAGATGATTTTTACCATAATTAACCCATGCACCACTTTTTTCTCCATGTCCTTATATCAAATCCTATTTGCATCAACTATTAAATATATTTTGATTAGAAAATTCTAGTTTGGACCCACTAGGTTTATCCAAGGGCATATTTCATACTAGAGATAGCCTTTGATCTCTTTATTTTCTAGAACTATCCCTTGATCCATTGGATCAAGACCATTACTCCAAAATATCAATTTTGGAGGTATCTAATGGTTATGTGTCATTACAAACATAGATTTAGTTTGATAATTCCCCTAATTAATTTCAATGAAGTTTATGGGCATTATATTTTGTAGGTATCTAAAGGTTATGTGTCATTGCAAACATAGATTTAGTTTGACAATTTCCCTAATCCATTTAGTTTAGTTTGACACATGTCTGAGCATCTTGTGGGGACCACTCCTTTAGGGTTTGTTGGAAAGGGAAGAGAGGTTTATTAGGATCCATGTGTCACCTCCTCATTGGGATAGGAATGGTGACATGGAATCCACTACATATAGTCTTCTTGAGACTTGGGATGGGTTCCCATTCTTTTCTTGTGGCTGTGTAGTATTTTGAGCTTGGGGTTGGAGGAAGAGCTTTGGGGAAGGTCCTAGAGATTTATGAAGAAGCTTCATCAAGTCATCCTCTATAATCATTTAAATCTTAGGAGGTAGGATCTTATCTCCTTGAATGGTATGTAGTGTTTCTTAATTAGTTTTGATACTACATTGAATCCTTGTTTTTTAGTTGGAATTTTCTTTTGTGTTTGATTTTTTCATGTATTTGTGTGGACCAGGTGTGGTGGTCATGTGGTGATGGGAGAGGAGAGGAATCATTGATGAAAGGAGTTTTATATCCTTGAGAAAGGATTGCATCATGTAGTTACATAGGTGACTCCACCATCCATCTTGGTGTGAGATTAATTTCCATCCCCTTTTGTTGAGTCTTGAGTAAGATTCAAAAGTGTATAGCCTTGGGTAGAGATTTCTATGTCTAAAAATCAAGTCTAAGAAATATAGCATAGTATCTTGATTTTTGTAAAAATCAATTTTTTAGAGGACCTCCTAGCTCAGGGGTGGCTTGAGAACAAGGCTAAGGCTAGGAGTGAGCTTCCCATTGATATATGGTGTTTTATTTATATGTTGTTATGTGTAGATTATGGAGGTTTATGTAAAGCTCTTATTGTCATTGAAAGGGAAATACTCATATGATCTTGTGATTCTTGTAGATCAAGTTTGCATAAATAACCATAGTGAGATGTAATTAAAAATAGTGAACAAACCTCTTAAAGTTTATCTTGTCATTGCATACAAAGTGCTTGTTGCAAGAATTCATTCTATATGAATTGTATAAATAGAACGGGTGGTCCCTATTAAATATTGTGCATACAATAGTAGTATAAATTAAAAAATGTGCTTGCTAGAGAGAATTCTTGTTTTGTCTTGAAATATAATATTTTCTATTATTTAAAGAAATTTACAGTGTTGAAGTTAACACGAAGAAAAGAATAAAAAAAGAGTGTTCAAATATTAAAAGAAAAAATAATCTTACTTATCTTAGTTGTAAATCCCTATTATATTCCCTTATTGTGTACAAATAAGTTTACTTTGAGAACTCTATCAAATATTTATTTCTACATGGAAAAGTTAATAAAATGACTATATATATATATAACTTGTAACAATAACAAAGAAGATTAAATTGATATGTGTACTCTTTTCAATTTGTAGTAATCATCTAAATTGTACATATAAATAAATTTTGTTTAGGTATAAAAATTTATCGAAAAAATTAAATTATTTATAGATATTTTAAAACATATATGTGAATGACTTAGGTCTATTTTTAATAATCATAATCTAAAAAATAAATAATAATAAATTAAATTAAGAAAATGTAGAAACAAATAATATGAATCATGGGTTGAAACTTGCACAATCAAAAGGATTTAATAAGGTTTGGCTTGAGGGTGACTCCCTCAATATCATTAATTATCTTAAAAATTTGTCTTATCCTTCGTCGACGGTGGAGACGCTAATTAATGATCCTATCAATATTGTGGAATCCTTTGATCAATGCCATATCTCACATGTTTATAGAGAAGACAATAAGTTGGCTGATTATTTCACCAATTATGGGGTGAATGATTCAATGGTGTGGCGTGAACATGATCTCCTACCCCTAGAGGCTCACTCTATTAATCGACATGATGCTCAAAAGTGTTGAGGAGTGTGCTCTTTTAATGATGTTCTGTTGTCACTTGTCCCTTATGTGGCAGCCTATTTTAAGGTGTAACTTGATGAGAGGAAAGGCCATGCGGTATGATGTGTTGGCTCGAATGACTAGGCCCTCTTTTCTCATGATTTATCTCTGCCACATTGTCCAATCCACATGGATTATGGGTATTCAGGAAGCCTTTGTGTTCTCAAGGTTTCTTATTTTCCATTGCAAGCTTTCTAAGTTTATCCAGATTGTCTGTAAATTTTTCCTTCTGCTAGGATTTTTGCATTTTGCTACCATGGGTAGAAGCTAAAATAGATTGGAGTCCAAATCTTGCAACACTATCAAAGCTAACAAGAGGTTATGGGAAGTGTTGGAAGCGGGTGGAGTTACCCCGTACATGGAGAGGTTGCATGGGTTTGATAAGAAGAAATCCAAAGATTTTCTGGAGGGTTGGCATAACAGGGTGTAGGAATTTGGGGGCAAAGAAGTTACTATCACTGAGGAATAAATTGCTAAAATTACTGGTCTGTCGATGGATGGGATGAAATTTTACAGAGACAAGAACGAGTTTGGTCTAGCTATGGATGTCTTCTTCAAACACAATGAGCAAAGAAATTTGGAACCGATGAAATGTGGAGGCTATCTATGCTCTTGTCTCAAGGCAATTTGGAGAGATGTTGCGGAGGAGATAATGAGGTACTTTACATTGGATGGTTGCTTTTCTGTTGTTTCTAGGCACCATTTTGTTTTATTAAACCATTTTAGGCATAAAAAGAGAGTTTCATTTCCATATTACCTCTTGGTCTCTCTCGAAGCTGGCATTAGGGATCACAAATGTAATCTAGGTAAGAACCCTATCCTCCATGAAGGTCTTATTGTGTTGATAATTGACTATGTTAAGGTGTTTATCCTCCCTGGTTAACCCAATGTTGGTAGAAAAAAGAAAAATCTTGAGTATGTTATTGGTTATGAGGAGAATTTTGAGGATGGGGATTACTCCCCTACCATTTTAGGCATAAAAAGAGAGTGGCATTTCCATATTACCTCTTGGTCTCTCTAGAAACTAGCATTAGGGATCACAGATGTAATCCTAAGAACCCTATCCTCCATGAAGGTCTTATTGTGTTGATAATTAACTATGTTAAGAAATTTATCCTCCCTGCTCAACCTAATGTTGGTAGAAAAAGGAAAAATCTTGAGTATGTTACTGGTTCTAAGGAGAATTTTGAGGATGAGGATTACTCCCCTAGCTCGGAGGCTTCTTTGGAAGGTGAGTCAAAGTCTCTTGCTGTTTTTGAGGGTAAGAAGAGGAAAAAGCCCAATCTAATGCTCCCTCCAAAGATGAGGAGTATATTACTGGTGATAAGGTTGAGATTGTGAAGTCCTCCCAAAAGTTGAAAGTTGTGAAGGGAGCGAGGGGCAGTTCTGAGGCAGATTATGCTATTGACAAAGATGGTTTTAATTTTACGAGGGAGATTATGTCTTATTATCTTAGCCCTATTAAGGAACACTACCTTTCTTCGTTTAAGCTTTTTAAGTGGGATTTTCATGAGATGAATTCTACTAATGTCTGGGTTAGAGTGCTTTGTACTAATGCTAATGAGGTCTCCTCTTCTAAGGTGTTGATTATGCAGGCTCAAATTGATAAGGTACAGGCTGAAGTCAAACAACTTTTTAATACTCTCAAGATGGTTGTTGGTGAAATGCTCAAAATGAAGAATTTTTATGAGCAAAAGTTTGCTATTTTGGAGGGAAAATTGAAGAAGGTTGTGGAGGTCAGAAAACATGCCATGTGCAATGAGGCTACGGGTTTGTGTCTTCTAAATGAGAAGGCAAGGAAGTGGCTGGGGGGCAATTCTAAAACTAAAGACTTAGTGGCTGAAGCATAAAACCACTAATGAAACTGGTCCTTTTACTCGTACTCACAACAAGACAAAGCTTAATGCAAAGACTGGTGTTCATGCTGATGAAGTGGTGGAAGTTATGAATACTAATCAAAAAATTATTGATAGTGATCTTGTGGCTGCAAACATTCTGAAGAATATTTAGTTTGCTTCTATTTTTTGCACCTTTTTTGATTGTCTGTCTGTTATTTTTTGGCTTCTTTTTGGCTACTTGCCCTTTTTTTTAATTATATGATGAAGGAGCGGCTTATCTTGTAAAGGGTTTCAGGGCCATTCAAAACCTATTTTTCCTGTAATAAAAAACAAATAATATGAAGAAAAAAAAAATGAGAAGAAGAGAAGAGAAGAGAGAAGAAAAAAGAAAGAAAGAAGTGTTTTTTTATATATAAAAATAAAGAAAGAAAATTAAACCCGAAGGGAAGGGCGACAGGGATGAGCTCTACCGCCACCCTCACCCTGAGTGGGGGTGCATCCCACCTTAGGAAAATGTCTGCAGGCTAGGGCGGCTCCTATGGACTTCAATTACCACGCTGCTGGGTGAAGATTGCATTCTTCTTGGGCAATATTAATACCGTGCGCAACCAAACGCTAAAGTACCTACTCTGAAAGATGATTTTTTTTTTAGAAAATCCATTTTGTATTGTTTTCGGTGATATCTACGTGTCTAGGAACTCAATTTGGCGCCAAAGGGGTGTTAAGAACTACAATTTTTTTGGTGCCAAAGAGGTGTTAGGAACGCTAAAGCACCTACTCTAAAAGATGATTTTTTTTTTTAGAAAATCCATTTTGTATTGTTTTCGGTGATATCTACGTGTCTAGGAACTCATTTTGGCACCAAAGGGGTGTTAAGAACTACAACTTTTTTGATCCGGATAGGAAGGAATGTAAGCTTTTCAAATCGAGGATAGATATTGCCTATATTTTTAGTTGTAGATTCGAGCAAATAGAAACTCCAAATTATGCATTAACGCCAAAGAATCTATCTGGTCAAGCTTCGAACAATTGAAGTTCCCATGCCAGACAAACACTTGGATTCTTGGCATTTCTTCTATTCGAGTCATAAAAATAAACATATTATTCTTGACAACGATCTAGTACGCTTTGGGATTCCCCTTCAACAATTCATCTTCCAAGGTTTATTATATGATCATACATCCAAAAGTGGCAAACATATGGATCTGCTTGGCTATCGAAGTCTTCATGCTGGTCATCTACAACTTTAACAACCATGTAGGACTCACATTTACCCTATTCTATTGTTACAAGAGACTTTCCTTCAAGATTTTTAAGACTTGTATAGGAATCACTGCACCCTAAGACTTCCTAAAATTTTATATGGTATTATTTGTGTAAATTGTTCTTTAGGTTGAAGAATAAATATGCAGTGTCTAAAACGAAATTCACTTTTTTCCAAAAGAGAAAGAATCATATCTGATTCTTAGAGTTTTACACACTTTTTCATATATAACACTTTCAATTATTGAAAGGTTCTCTCTACAATATTTAAGACTTATTTTATCATACAAGTGTGACTTATAATTTCTAATGTCAGCAAGTTGCCTAAATCAATTCATTTATAGCAACTCCACTACCTCACAAATGATTTATACATCTCATGGGATTTTTGGCAACATGTAAAGAACTAATGTTTAATTTTCTAATAAGACAAGCCTTTCTTTGTACCTTTCACAACTTTATGGAGTTGTAAACTCCATAAGAATAGAAGATGTTAGAATGTACGACAAAAATATGTATCTATCAAATTACATTGGCAAACTTGCTTTTCTATCATTGGGTTTATTTCATAGTTCTTCACTAAATTATGAAATTAACAAGAATTTACAACATGAATTGCAACATGTTTAGTGGGACCATGGATCATTCACTTTGACATTATAGTCAAATCAACATTGTGAAATGATTGGGAACATTCATGGATGAGACTTCACCTTGCAAACACTAATATTTTCAATTTGACCAAGCTAAAACATAAAAGAGGTTTATACATATAAATTAGATCGATGCAATAATGAATAATGATGTTACAACACATGTCGATTTAATGAATACAAAAATTTTAGAGGTTAAAATTTTGGACAATAGGCCCACATCATCAATAAGTAGAAGCTAGTAATTTCTATTAATCTTGCAAAATAAATAGACATGTTCATCTAGGAACTCTTTCCCACAAATAAGTAAAGGAGGATGAATAATGTGGTATTCTTGATACACTCCTCCTATTCACTACATAGTAAATAATTGGCTAGTGGGAACTAGGAGTGAATATCAATATTATCATAAGTGCAAGTCATTAGATCTTTGATCTAAAGGCCTATATGAGCAAAGAAGGGTTACAAGGTGAAATACCCTTGAGCTACCACCAACTATCTAATGAAGGTTAATCTATAGTCCCAATCATTCAACGAGTTTCAAGTTGGTGCTCATAAGCCTTCTAGTTAAAATATTTCACATGTCAAGATTTCATAACTCAAGAAAAGAATAATGAAATAATGGTTACACTAGTCTTTTGGCTATTTATCATAGTTCTTGTGCGAATAATGTTTCTAAGAACTTTGGATTTATGAATCTTGTTATTCTAACTTCTTATTCAATTTTTGAGACTAGTACCACTATTTCTTCTCTCCCACCTCTTGCTTCTATTGATGTGTACTTTAGTTCAATGAGATATATTTAATTTCTTTCATATTTAGATTGATTGAATGATTATTTAATAGGAATTGTAAATTTATTTTGTGAATGTCATCTTGTAGATATAGAATACATTCTAGATGGTTTAAATTTCTTATTTGATAATAATTATGACACTGTTGTTTTCTCGTGATAATACTTTTCTTTAGAGATTGTTTATATTGAGTTTCTACATAGTCTTGGATAGTCAAATTCTTCTTTGATTGGGAATGTACCTAATTTTGATGTGACATCTTTTGAAACTATCATGGAAACACTTTAGAAGTTTGTAGATGCACACTTAAGAGGCATCCTACCTCACATTATTTTTTATTTAGCATTTTCCATTGGATTTATTTCTTTCTAAGGAAATAAATCCCATTTTTTAAAAGTATATCATTTTAAACATTCACACTCAGGCATATTTTTTGGTACAAGATCTTCTACATTATGGAGATATTTCATAGTCTTTTTTATTTCCTCTTATTGATGACTTTTCATAATAGTAATGTACATGGTTATTTTTAATTCATACTAAATCTAATTCCATCATTTGTATATTCTAATTTATTTTTCTCTCTTGGAGAGGAGTTTTCTCCCACTAGGTTTTTCTCTTTTTTTCATGTTATGAGAGATCATTATTATCGTGAACCATATTCCTTTTTAGCTTATATGTATAGCCTCTCTATGTTGTAGTTAAGTGGGGTCTTCATGTGAAATTCTATTCACACTTTATCTTAAGTTAATTAAGGAATCTTAATTAAGATTTGATTTTCCTTTTATTACTTGTACATCTTATTACTTAATATAAGATCAGTTTTATAGTTTTCTACTTTATGTGGGGGTAGAGCCACAAAACTGGTATACAATTTTATTGAAGAAGAAAAAATGCATTTTTTTGTTTTTGAACAAATTTAAGGGGTTCACTCGAACTGATGGGTTCGAGTGAACCCTAAAAGGTATTTGAGTGAACCCCCTAGTTCACTCGAACTAGTAAGCGTAGATTGTTTTTAATAAAAAAAAATGGGGATCAAGCAAAAGGGGGTTCGCTCGAACCCTCAAATTAGGGATTTTTTGAATTAGGCCAATATTTTTTAACATTATTTTGAAGGTGTTCGATTGAACCAGGGTTCGCGCAAACCCCCATTTGAGCAAACGGGTTTAGGGGGGTCTGAGTGAATAGTGGTTCGATCAAACACCCCTTTCTCCCCTTTCTCCCCCTCTGCTACTAATTTTTTGTAAAAAATTTCCTTTCGAAGCTTGAGTTGAGGATGAAAATGGAGGAAAATTTAGAGACCCAATTGGATGATGGTAGTCCTCGGAACAAGCTATTCATCGAATATAATTTTAATATATTTTGGTTTTATTATGTATTTTTTATAGTTTAATTAAACATAGGTTTTTCACCAAAAATCAAGTTCTTTGTTTTGCACATGTGGAAAAATAGTAGATTATCAAAATAAAATTCTGAAAAATATGTTTGGGATAGGTATTGATGTCCTTAATCCAGTAAAAAAAAATTGAATTTCAATACATACAAAAAAAGTTATGTTGGTCCACCTATGTCTGAATTGTAATTGGTTTGACTTCAAAACTTGATTAAGGAAAAAATATTCAATAAAACACTATGAAACCAAATAAACTTGTTAGATATCATAGTTACAAATCTAAATTCGAAAAAAATAGAATTTTATCCTTCATAGAAAAAAAATTATGTTGTATACAGTGAGCATTACTCCTTAAAAATGGTGTTTACTGATAAAAACTAGTTTTCGAAGGAGATGGAAAAAGAAACAAATATATATTTAGAATCTACAGACAAAATGTCACAAATCACTAGTTTGCATCATCTTCAAATTCCTCACGGTTTAGCCGCTATAGGTGCCCGAAAGTGAAGATTTAGTTAAAAAAATTCAGTTCAATGTCCAGTTTGGCCAAAAATTGTAAACCAATATTGTGGGGTCACCCATGGAATAATAAGTAATTTTATTGATTGCATCCATCCTATATATTTATTATTTTATCTCTTGTGTAAAATAAAGACTATAGAGATTCATAACTCTAAAAGTCCTTGTGCTTACTAATGATTGTGCCAATTCAATTATTTTCTTCTCATCACTAAATATGCATGGCTACCCTTCCTATTGATATCAAATCTCATTTTATAATTCTTATGACATGGGCAACACATCATTTCTTTTTACATCATCATTATAGTCTAGGATTTTTTTTATGCATTCTTCTCTTCCTCTTTCATTTGCAAGTGGTTATTGAAGAAATTATTACTAAACCTACAAGAGACAACCCTTAAATTAAATATGTCACCCTTGTGCTGATTCACATCACTCACAAGCCTTCCCATTGTTATTTTCTATATGTGGTGTTAATATTGAGTGCACCTAGTCATTGTAATAAGTGGCTACAATATTTAAGAAACTAAATTATGTCTTTAGGATCTAGATACATCTCTAATGAAATGTATAGTTCTTGTAGTTCATTAGCACCTAAAACTAATCCTAGCTTATGCATAAGCTTATAACTTAAAATAGGATAAACATAACAAGTAAAAGTGCTAGATTATCTAAGATGTTAGGCATATAACTCATCCATCTACACCTAAAACTAGAAGATATTGAACACTTCCTAGGATACTAATGTCATTGATAAACTTAAATTTTTGAACATGAAATTGAGTCCATCCCCTCTAATAGCCAATTTAGTTTCTTATTCCCCTCATTAGGATTAGGTGCACTATTCTCATTGCAAATCCTATTTCTTGGAAATTACATTTAATTATTTAGATAAATAATATCTAGTCTCTAAACATCATGGAATAGGAAAATTTGGATGTCCATGTGAGTGAGGGTGATTCATTTATTATTTATTTATTATATAAGATACCTTGATTATTATGTAAGACATTAAATGTGGAGGTTATATAAAGATAGTCAAAATTGGGAGTTGCAAGAAGATATTCTATATTTGGTGCTATGATAAGGAAATTGATTCCCTCAAGGAGCACCTAGATATAGGATGTTGGTCAACTTGATTATATGATAGAATATATGAAGTATACAAAGGGTTTAAACTGTGTAAGTGGTATAAGCTATGTTACATATAGTAGACACTAGAATTTGCATATGTATATATATATATACCATCACCCCATCTCAACACCTAATAACATCTACTCATTAAAGTGATTCACCTTATCTTATTAATCTAATTTATCAAAACTACATTGATTAAATATATTTATTATTTAATTATTTTAAATAAATAATTTTCTCGCAAATATTTAAATGTTAAAATAAATCCAAAAATTATATTATCCACAAATAATTTAATAAAAAATATGATAAATAAAAAAATTCAATTAAATCAAATTATTTAACTAAATCCTCAAATAATTAAATAATTCCAATTAATAAATAAATAAGCCAACTATCTAAAACTAGTTTCTATCTCTCCACAACCACTCCAACTTTAATGGGATAAACTTATGATTCAAGACAAAATCCTAGTCATTCATTAATCTCATTAAAAATTTATAAATTAAGATCAAACCCAAAATTTCATCATCTTGATCTTGAGCAATTATATGTTATCAAACTAAGCGAATTATTGCACCCAAATTATCCCAATCATAATCCTTTCAAAGGACAAAGGCCTAAAATTCTAATGTATGGATCAAAATATCCCATACACCTAAGCATACCATTCAAAATCTTAAAAAACTAAATCTCAATAGAAAAATAATTCCAAATTGAAGTTTCATATAGGTTCCAAAATATAGTCTTCAAAATATAAGGACTTTAAAGGAAAAAATTGAATCTAAAGCTAGAATCTTGTGGTCCCTAATCCCCAAAGCCCAAAAAAGTGGTAAGTGACTTGGGCCCCAAAATATGATAATCATAAATTCAAGTAGTCCAAATATCTAAATAAAACTATAACAAGACAAACCATGAAAAATATTTGGGTCCCAAAATCAAGAAATGTGAATATTCACTCCAAAATCCAAAATTTCCCCTTCCAATATTTTTAATCCAACAAAAGCCAAAACACAAAAACCTAAAATCCACCATGACATCCAACAATAGAACCCATCTTCAAACCCAACATGGTACGTGTGAAACTTGTTGGTTTCACTTCATATTACTTCTAAGACATTTATGTGCATGCCTTTGTATTTCAATCCTTCCATATACCCCTCTTACCTATCATAATACATTATCCTACATATCTCCATGACTACACCCCCTTCATTCAAAAATTTGCATAGCCTACTTCCCACTCTATTTTCCCTAGTATTACTCTAGGAGTAGCCAACCTAACAATCATCAAAGATCACAAATAAAATTCATCAATAATAATACTAGAAATGTGATTTACTTGAATTGGCCATGCACAATTTAATATTATTATCTTATAATGAAAGTAGACACTTGATTACAAACATCAAAAAAATAAAAAATAAAAAATAAATCAAAGTAAAGAGAAAAAAATCATCCAATGGTAAAAATTATTTCTATACATCACCTTGGGAAAGTATCATGATGATTTATTTTTTATGAGGGACATGTGTAAATATGTTTCCTATAAGTACCCTACACTTGGGGAGAATCTTCTTTCACTCACTCATCCCATTCATCCTATGTATCATTAGCCATCATCATATCATACTATCTTACCATGTCATCCATTCGTACCTAAATTCTCATTTTCCTCTTTTGACCTTGATAAAGAAGTGTATAAGATCTTGAAATATTTTTATGAAATCCTTTGATGTTTCCAAGCATACCATCATACATGGGAAACATTCTTAGAGTAGAAGCATAAAATTCCTATGTGACCTAGCCCTTGGAAATCAAATCCCAGATCCCCTCTCCCTTTCCACCTCTAATCCTATCCTTCCATCAATTATGACCATTTATCATCCCATATTTCTCTCCACCCAACACCTTCACCCTTAGTGCTAGAATGAATTTTCTCCTTTGTAGCTCAAATGCATCCAAGCTAGATATAAGACCCATAATCCTAAATTCTAGATTAAACCTTGATATGGGGATCCACTACATTTATTCAATATATGTGGTTATTTTTCTCAAAACCCCATCCATGCATCCAATCCATCAATCCAAATATCTTAAAATTATCTACACACCACACCAACAACATTAGAAAATAATCTTTCCAAATCTAGCCATTCAACCTACCAAATATCTTAAAGGTATCCATTAGCTTCATTCTCCATCTTTCTAAATCTAAGACCTTTTTAAAACAATCAATCATCATCATTGGGATATATTGTTTCCAATCATCACATTATTCTCTAGATATATCATTCCCACATCAACAATGCCATCATCATTAAAAAAAAAATCAATTGTTTTCTTTTAGCTTAATCAAGGGAAAAGTCTTGTTTTTCACTTAGTATATTTTTATTTTGTATGCATGTTTTCTTTCTTTCTTGTGTGTGTGTGTTTATATTTTAATTTTCATTTATGATAAAATTTTGAAGAAAAAAACATGAAATATTTGGTTTAGTTCCTATGACATGCTTCTCCAAGGATACTGTAATTATTTAGATGATGTTATGTATCTTCATTTTATGATCACTAGGGCATGATTCTTATCTTTTATTTTATCTTTATTTTTTATTTTCATGCATTTTTGTGTGCATTTTCTTTATTTTATCTTTATTTTATTATTTCTAAGTGTTAGTGATCCAAATCTGCACCCCTTATGCCAAGATGTGAAAGAACTCATCAGGTTTGGATGTAACATGGGACTGCTTTTAGGTTGTGGGTGTCCTATTTTGAAAGCAAACCTCTAGATTATGGGTTGGCTCCCCTTTTGATGTCACCTAACTAATGATTTCGGAGGAAAAGGGTAAAAGATGCCTAAAAATGAACATTTAACTGAAACTACCTAGGGTGATACACCAAAAACTGACAAAGACCTATAAATAGCCTATCCACATTCAAAACAATGTCATAAAACCTTGTTCACACAACTCATTTTCTCATGCATTTCGAACATAAGTAATTTATAAGGAGGTTTTTTAACAAGACTCTTAGAAGGAAAACAAAATCTCACAACTAATAGCACTTGCATGAACTAACACAACTTATAACCTGTAACAATGCATTTTCTACTAAATAGATGCTTAACCATGAGACAAGATTACAAGGAAAAGTAAATTTTCACAAATAATTTGATCAATCACTAACATCACACAATAAAACATGAAATGAGAAGGTAAATGTTCTATTTTATTGATTCAAAGTACTCAACTGTATCACAAGTCCATCTAAGTTACAATACTACTCCTGCTGAAAAAGATAAATCCCAAAACCAAGCTATCACTCTGCTAGAAAGAAAGAACTAAATCCAATCACAAAGATTGAAGTTACTTAAGCAAAAAAATAACCAACTCCTCACATACATGTCCATCTAGAAGCTTATGGTTGGATGCAACAAAAAAGGCCAAAAAGAACTTTCTAGAAACTCTCCAAACTGTCCTCCACATGAAGCAAAATCAATCCAAGTCAATAGTCACACTGAAAATGTGACAAAAATGGCTCCAAACAACCCCTTTTCCTCCAAAAATAGACAAAACAGCCTCTCACACACTCCTCATGTCTACAAGTCGACATTGGTCCTCACACAAGTATTGACCCACTCTTGACTCACACCTTTAGTTCCTTTGCATAATACAAGACTCTAATTTGTATTTAAAAATAATAATAATCTGCTTAAGTGATTTATAATACATCACTTAAACAAATTACTTTACATTTCAAAAGTATGCAAAAAGAGGCCCCACCACCTTTTGGATTACATCAATATTTTGCATCAAATAAACAACATTAAATAATAGTGATTTGTAAATCACTTAAGTAATGTTTTGCAATTAGGAAAATGAAAAAATAATGATATACTTAAATACTTGTAAAAGCATTAAGCAAAAACCCAATACCTCCAAGGCATTTGATCAATTCTATTTACCTCCACTTTTGCATTTCAAGGCCAAAAGAACATTACTATGACTTAGTCAACAACTCCTGATTTTCAAGGACAAACAAAGGCCCAATAATTTGGCCTATATGATCATAAAGGGATTCCACACTTCTTGGAAGGCACATTTTGAAGGTCTTCAAAGCATATGTCTCAAAGGTCACATGCACATGGTTTGGGACTTGGCACATTATGAAGGCATGTCATATTTCAAAGGAACTACATGTTTCAACTTGGAGGACTTAGCAATTTTGAAGAACAAGCACATGATGTTCAAATAAGGAAAATTTTCCTAAGTCCTAAAACTCACCATTCAACCCACTTAACACATTAAAATGTGCTTCATTTTTAAAAAATAAGGGAAAAAATTCCCATTGGCCTCCAAAGGGTTCAAACCCTAAACAACAAAACATGGGAAAAGCAAAACAAACCATTCATTTTGAGCATTGAGCTTTCTAGAGAAAACTTCCACTGCCATGAGGGTTTGATGAAGACAATGGAAAATGGTGTTTTTGGCCGATTCCTGGATATTTCCTGATGAAATATTTTTTTGCTTCCTTAGCAAACAACAGGTAATTTGCATTCTCTGTATCAAAATCTAGTTTCTTCGCATCTTTAAAGGCCATTTTATGAGTTAAATGGCCACGGCCATGTAACATTTTATGAACATTTTGTTTCATTTCTTTTCTCTATGGTTGTTCATCTTGTTTCACAACTACCATTGGTGATTCTTTGAAGCTCGAACAAAGGCTTTTATGTGACAAAAATGCTTGTATAACAATAGAAATTGAGCAGTTTTAGCTTAAGTAAGCGCACCTTAGCAATATACTTCCATTTTTTAGCAAAAAAAGCTCGAACTCGAGCTTCCTCCATTGATAACAAATGCAAGTTCACTCCTTTTTGTTTCCTCCTTGCTATAATTGAAATTTAGATCAAAACCCACAGTGTATTTTGTGATTTGTGAAGGAAAACAAACCTTATGGCCATGACCATGGAGAGTAGACTAGGGTTTTGACATACCCTTTTTTTTTGTTCCAAAATTTCATGATAGCTTTGAAAAAACTTATGTATTTTCAATTTTGCACAAACCCAGATGGGATTTTTGACTTTTAGAAGAAAAATTTGGCTTTAGGCCATGGTTGTAAGAACTACTGGTCTTGAAAAAAAAAATTTGTAGAATGGTCTCCATTCATACTTCCTTTGAAACTCTTCTATTTGTAGATTTTTAACAAACCCAGATGGATTTTAAAACACACCTTTTTGGCTACGGCCATGAGGAATGGATAAAAGGTTTTCACATACATTTGTTGCTTATTTGTAGAACAAAACTCCACATTATGCCCTTTAATATCTCTATGTGTGCAAATAAATTTACACCTCTATATTTTTGCAATTTTAAAAGAAACCCAAATGGGTTTTGTGTTTGTAGAGGAAAAACTTGACTTGCCTTTGCATTTTTTCATTCCATCAGAAACCCCAAGTGGGTTCTTTTATTTTCTTTAAATAAAAATGGCCTTACCAGGTTGCCATGACACATTTTGGACACTCTGAAAAGAGCTCTATCATGCACCTAGGTATTTCATTTCTTGCATTCCCTTCACCATTTGAAGAACATTTGAAATTTATTTCAAAGATTTAGTGCCACTTCTTGAAAATTCATGCATCTTCTCATTATTTTGAATGATCATCGTTTACTTTGCCACTGTTATCTAGCCTTAGGACTTTTATTTAAGGCTCATATATCTCCTAGGCACTTACACACATTGCTTGACTATAGAGTATCACTGGAAATATGATACTTAGTAAACCGCCCTCTCTTTGGTTTCTTGCCATTTAATATGCATAACATGGTTGCAACATAGTTGGTTGTGGGTTGATGAAACTCATAGATCTAAAAATGAATGTCATCATATGCATTGGAAGATTACCCATGTTCCTTTACTTTTCAGAAACAACTAGCTTTCTCTACAATGGTTGTAGCTATGCATTGTCCATCATGTTGACACATGCTTAAATATTGTTTTGTTTATTGGGTTGCTATCATGATAAGGTGTTTGTATTTTACAAACACAACATTGAAATTCAAGTCCTACCTATAATCCATGGTAGCTTCATATGTTTTTTCCTTTGTGATAGTAGCAAGGTTGTCATGCATGTTTGCTTCACTTGTGAGTGGTATCATGAAATGTCAACACCATAGATGTAGAGATGACCCTTGTTTTTCATTGAAACTCCAAGCTGGCACTAACTTGGGTAGAGATCTTACTCTCAATCATGGTAGTCTTGTAGCATTCTTTGGCACTAAATATTGAAGAATAATGCAAGGCATGATAGATTGCATTATTGTGTTACACTCAATTCATCCTTTGCTAGATCAAATTACTAAACTCATTTGTTGATTCTTTCCTAATCATGTTGGCTTGGTCTTTAAATGAAACATTTAGACTTATGCTTAAAAACAACAGTCTATTGACCTTTTGAAAGCAACAAACATATGAAAGAATGATATTCATTTCAGATGTAAAACATAAAGCATGTTGTACCTTATCTCCCATTGCTTGATTCCTTTTATGCAATCTCCATTGAATGTGAATGAATGATCATTTTGTTGGACTCTTGTCAGCTCCATTGGTGCACCATCTTGCACCACTTGATTTTTGTTCATGCTTTCCAAATGCTTTTAAATGTTCACATGTTGGCCTCATTTATGGAACGTATTTTCTTTACATAGCCTCCTTTGATGATAATGTTTAGGGGTTGCTCCATTGGAAGACATTGTTGTTTGAAGTGCATTGATATTGTGATGTGATATGCTTTCATTTTATTCATTGTATTATGAAATCATTGCCTTTTGGACCTTGTTGTCCTATCAATGTAGATCATCATTGTTGGCCCTATATGAGATGTAGCATGTATTATCCTTTAGAACTGCCCAAATCTTCATGATTTCCCCAACAATTGCTTTCTCCCCCACAAGTTTTTACTTGGTCTTCACAACATTTTAGTCCTTTTGATCATGTGCAACAAACAAACACCATCTCCTCACTCTAATCCTAGTGGGCAGACACATGTCACCTATGTTGGTGACCTAAAAGCTCACCCTCCTATGTGATGTGTGGTTGTCCAATAGGATCGAGGTGAGATGGACTTATCAGTACCTTGAACTGTTACTTCTTGCTTCCCCATATGCCTCATGATGGCTTCAGGTATGCCTTGATTTCTCCTTCAGTATTTTAAGAGATGCATAATTGAACTTGATGCATCTATAATTGAACTTGATGCATCTCGGAAATCATTTAAAATTCTTTTAATAAAATGGATCATGGGTCCACTTAAGAAGATTGAAAGACATATCCAGTAAAGTGTGCCCTCTTCTTGACATGATGGTAGCATATTGATTGATTCATTATGAAAAGATGAAGTATGAATAGCCTTAACAACTCACATTATGTGTTGCATCTTTTGAATCTGGTAATGAAAGTTGATCAACTAGTGTGATTCCATATTGATTTAATGCATCAATAGCATGTTTATCATTGATTTGATCAAGTTTCTCAATTTCCTATCCCTCTTAAAATATCAGAAGGAAGCATGCTAAGCTCTACCCTCCTGGGAGCCATATTTACCCCACGTGTTGTAATTAGCTGAATCAAAACAGTAACAAGACTTGTCCTAAATCTGCACAAGGAACAAACAGTTAGATAAACAAATCATATCATAGGTTTTTTTGATCACTCCTTTCTTGTTTTTAGGGACACCTATGGTATGTTGCTATTTTAATACTTGTAGATATTAGATTAAACGTTTATGGATGTTTTGCATATATTTTGATCAGGTACCTTTCATTGCTATAACACTATTTTTATCCAATGCAAGAAACCTAGAAGTAGTGAGGAGGGTGTCAAACGAAAGCAAATCAATAGGAAGGATTGAGATGATGCAAGGCTAAGCCAACGGTAATCATCGTTCCACTAGGCAATGACGGGTCCCTTTTCCTTTTATATGCAATTTATTTTATGTTATCTAATTGTGTATAATCTCTTCTTTACCAACATTAGAATAGCTAGTCCCTTGGCTTGTGAGGGACATCATACACTCATGATTATCAATAAAGATTACATTTGCAATACATATTGGTTCTCTCTCTTATTTGTATGTAATTGCAAAACTGAAATAAATGCAATCTATTGACAATCTTCTTTATGCACATTAATGAACCTAGCTGAACATGATGTATCCTTTAATGTTTGAATAAAAAACATAAAATAATAAACGATAAGTTAGTTGATTTTAGCTAGAAGCCAAATTTAGGTAACAATTTTGGCAACATTTTCTATATGTTTTCATACTAAACATCTTGACCAACTGCCTGAAGCTTATCCATTGGGCAATGAGTCATCTAAAAGCTGACACAACTTGAAAACAACATTGTATGTTGCTCTAACTCACTAGAACAACGTATGACACCATGAGACTTATTCTAAACACCAAATAAAACTAACTAAATATGCAAAACAACACTTAGGGAAATGAAAGTTGCAACTAAACTAAAACTACCCTATCCTACTCTAACCAACAACAAGGCTTAGTTAAACAAAACCATTGACTGGCTTTGCGAAATAACTACCCTTCCTAATAAATAGCTGATGCATTACGTGGTTATATAATGCTGAAAGAACATGAAACACATGTAGATATTCAAAAAAATGTTGCAATGTTTCATGAAATATGCAAATAGACTTACTTGCACCTTGATAACGGTCATGCCTATTGTTGTCCTAAACTGGACAAGCGAGTTGAATGTGATCAATTTTAGCTGCAACTCCAAAATTAGCTTCTTCTCCAACCGCATCCTTGTATTTGGGTGCAAGCATGACCTTTGGTGCTTCAGTGGCCTTTGAACTGGCTAAGTATTTGATTGGATAGCCTCTAGAACGTGTGAATCTAGAACTCTCCATGTTGGTTTCTTTCTTTTCCAAATTATGTTATTTTTGATCTTTTGCTACAAAGGGTGTCGGTTCAATAGCCAAAATTGGGCAAAAAGAGGCTTCTTCATGAGCCAAAATAGACTTTAGATCATCCCAAAATTACAATACTTCATGAGCCAAAGCTTCATTCTCATGTTGATTTTCATGAACCAACAAATCACATTGTTGAAAATATTTTAGCTGTCCTAAATATTGCATTATCACAGACAAATCTTCTTCACTTTGTTCAACAAACGAAGGTAGCCCATCATACCAAAACATATCATCCTCTTCCTCACCAAGTTTCTCATGTTCATTTGTCTCCATGTCTGATTCTGCTGATTTATTGATACAAAAGGGGCTAAACATGGTTACTTCCACTTCCAGTTCTTGTTGTTCTTGATAATATTCCTCCAAAGATGTTGGCATAACATCTAGAAATGAGCAGAAAGACTCAATTTCAGCTTGAAACAGATCCTCTTCACACCTTTCATTGCATTTTTGTGTGGGAGGACTAATATTGAGCTCATGGAAACTCTCTTGAGGAAATAAAACCTCAAGGCCTTCAAGCTCATGTTGCTGACTTATGACCAGATTTATGCTCTCCTCATCATGCTCAATAAAACATGGAAGATCATCAAATGAAGCTAAGAAATTATGGCCTACATCACCTTCTTCAACCTCTTCAGGTTGTTGTCTTGATTCTTGAACCTGCAACTCACCACACTACTTGATGTCCTCTTGTTTCTTTGAATCTTCATCCTTGTCAAAAAAAGTAGGTAATTCATCAATCCAAGCTAAATTTTGGTCCTCTGCAATAGCCCTTTTCACTTCATCACCCTGTTGTCTCGTTGTAACATTTTCACCATCTTTGACAACAATAGGAGGATCATTAGCTAAAACAAAGGAAGATATATTTTGATAAACCTTCTTATGTTCAACCTTTTGTTGTTGTAGCATGTATTCCTCCATAGCTAAATGCAACAAGTTCACATTCATGACCCCCTCCTTCTCTTGTATAGCAGATGTTGGAACCTCATAGGGTAGAGCAGATGGCCCTTTCCAACTTGGAAACTTATGGGTAAAAGGCTCATCGGTAGGCTCACTAATGGGCTCAAAAGGTTTCTCTTGTTTAAAACTGGGGAACTTGTATTTGGAAACCTCTTCATTAATAGGGTGATGGGTAAGTGCACCAAGATGGTTCCCAAAAAGGGGGCTTAAGTGGCCACTTTTTTTCTGAAATCAGGAAATGCTAACCTTGGACGTGAAATTGAGGATAATTACACTCAAAATTTTGAGATGGAACAAAAACAAGGATCAAAGTGCTATGAGTCTACTTTCTAAACTACTAATTTATTTTTAAAATGGTTGAGATTAAGGGGTTCAACAGAGGGATGCACACAAATTGGTGTTTTTTTTGTCAGAAAAACATAACATAGCATCTCTTGTACGACCTGAGCACGGTGAAGTGTTTTTTAGTATTTTTAAAATCACTACCGTTAGAAGTTAGCTAACAACATCTAGTTGATGCACAATTTTTCTAATAATTCTTTAATGAATATTTGATTTTTTACTAATTTCCTAAGTGGGCACTTCGTAAAAAGCAGAATTTTAGCCGTGCTCCCCCTACAAATTTTGGAAAGTAATAGATTTTTTTAAGTTTCATTTTTTAAAATTTGTAGAATGGAGTCTAGTTTCTAAAAATGTAATTTATTTCAAATTTTGATGAATGCTTAATTTATAACGAAAAAAAAACCAAACACTTCTTTTTGATAAAAACAGCCATACAAACAAAAGAAATTATGGATGAAAGGCCTAACATTATCAGAAAGTGAAAAAAATTATATCATTGGAAAGCTAAGAGAGAACTTAACATTACCCATGTGTTCGATTTTGTCGATATTGAACCAAATGCAATCCTAACGGTGAGCACGAACCCGATTATATGAAAAATTGTTGAATTTGCAAAAAACACATCTCTGGTCATTGGGAATGCCCTCCAAACCTTTGGGTTGGTATTCCAAGGAAAATACCAAATCTAAGGCTCGAGGATTCCCAAAGAAAAATATAACGCGAGAACGCTATAACACGCTCGCGTTATTTATTAGTTTTCACTTTTTCCTTCTCCATGGAACATTTCTAGCAAAAAATAATGTGCTCACGTTATTTATTCCTTTAGTTAAATGCTAGTTTTTTGAATGTTTGTTCATATGTTTGTATGTATATGTATGTTGGTGTGTCATGTATGTATGTATGTATGCATGCATGTATGTATGCCTATATGTATGTATTTATGCTTATGGGTGGGAGTGGGAGAGAGGGTGGGAGTGGGAGAGGGTGTGGAAGGGTGGGAGAGTGGGAGAGGGTGGGAGAGAGGGAGGGTGGGCAGAGAGTGGGAGGGTCACGAGAGAGAGTGTGGGAGAGTGGGAGGAAGTGTGGGAGGGAGTCCTGGGAGATAGGAGGAGGGAGGGAGGGAGAGTGGGGAGAGTGGGAGAGTTGGAGGCAGGAGGTTGGGTGTGAGGCATGGGAGAGAGAGAGGAGAGAGGAGGAAGAATGGGAGAGGTGTGGCGGTGGGAATAGGGAGTGAGGAGGTGGGAGAGAGGTCAGAAGAGAGTGGGGAGTGGGAGAGAGTGGGAGGGAGGAAGATAGTGGGAGAGGGAGGGGAGGGCGGGAGGTTTGGAGGTTGGAGAGTGGGAGGTGGGAGGGTTGGGAGAGGTGAGCAAGTGGGAGAGTCGGGGTGGGAAGGGTGAGGTGGGAGAGAGTGGGGTGGGGTGGGAGAGAGTGGGAGAGGGAGGGAGGGAGGAAGATAGTGGGAGAGAGGGAGGAAGAGAGTTAGAGAGGGTTGGAGAGAGTTTGAGAGAGTGGGAGAGAGGGAGAGAGGGTGGGAGAGAGTGAGTGAGTGGGAGAGAGGGTGGGAGAGAGTGAGCGAGTGGGAGATTGGGTTGGGAGAGAGTGGGAGAGTGTGAAAGAGGGTGGGAGAGGGTGAGAGAGAGTGGGAGAGAGTGGGGTAGAGTGGGAGAGGGTTGGAGAGGGTAGGAGAGGGTGAGAGAGGGTGGGAGAGGGTGGGAGAGAGGGAGAGAGTGGAAGGGTGGTAGAGTGGCAGCGGAGGAGGTCAGAGAACATGGGAGAGGGTGGGAGGGGTAGGAGAAAATGGGACTGTAGTGGGAGAGAGAGGGTGGGATAGGGTGGGAGATGGTGGGAGAAAATGGGGGAGGTATGGGAGGAGAGTAGGGAGATTTGGGGTGAGAGAGGTGGGAGAGTTGGAAGGTGGTAAGTGGAATGGGGTTGGAGAGGGTGGGAGTAGGTTGAAGGGGTGGGAGAGAGTTAGAGAGAGAGGGAGAGAGGGTGGGAGGGTGGCAAAAAGTGGGAAAGAGGGTGGGAGATGGGTGGGAAAAGGAGTGGGAGGGTGGGAGGAGAGAGTGGGAGGGAGAGAGAGAGAGTGGGAGGGTGGGAAGGGGTGGAGAGGGTGGGAGAGTGGGAGAGAGGGTGGGAGACGGAGAGAGAGTGGGAGAGTGTTGGAGAGAGTGGGAGAGAGTGTTAGCTCTCAAAAACACAGGAAAAAAGCCTCAAGAGGTTGCCAATCTCTTGGTATGTTTCAGGGTAATAGAAAAGGTCAAAAGATTTAGACCTTCTACTCTTCAGGTGCTGCTAGACCTAGGCAAGTGTACCTATATGAGTGAGGCGGACTTGACTTGCTTATTTCTCTTTAAAAAAATTTCCCACAATGGCAAGTGGGAGTGGACAAATGAAATCAAATTTGGTATAAATTGTATAGCAATATTAAAGAATAAATTCTAATTTGTTCATTTAACAAATGTGAAAAATATGAATGAAACTAAATGTTGAAAAATGTAGAGACTAGTGCCTTATTGGGTATGCAAAGTCAAATGAAATCTAAATGGGAAACTTCTTTTTGGAAAACACTCAAATTGTTTGGCATATGTTTATGTTTATAACTTGTATAAACATGCAAGACTGTGACTACCAAGTTCTTCTTACTGATCCAGACGAATTTCCCCGATTACTATGATCAATTAAAAGGATTTAATATTTTCTTGAAAGAACCAACCAATCAACCACACAGATACAACAAATGTCCACTGATAAACTGAATATAAACTTGTTACATCAATTTAAATAACCAGAAAGCATCAATCTTGGAGACAACTTTAGTAATACTTTCAATAAGCACAACAGACAATTGACACTAGAAATACGCTGCCACATCAACGGATTCTCATTAATATCTCCATTTTGAAATCATACATCATAGTCTTTGTTCTGTGAAAATCATTTGCCTATCCTATCTACTTATTCTATCTATTGTTCTATCCCCTCTCTTCATAATCGAAGATGGATATTTATACATCAGTATTTGAAAAGACACATCATTTCGTATTCAAGTGTTGGCGATCAATTGAATTTGGGATTTTTTTAACACTCGCTGAACACCCACTGAGACATCTTGCAGTCATACCGAAGTCCAATGTCTCATCAATAGTCATCCCTTTGGTCTTTATGTATCATTGTGACAAATCTAAGTAGGGCAGATGTCTCATAGATTACATTATGTGTTACTAATATACCCTGTGATATTTTTTGGTTGCTGAGACTCAGTCACTTTCTCACTGATGAAGCAACATTTTCATGTGACATATTGAGTCGGTAGGACTATATAACTTCATTTTGATAATCTTTTGATAGAGTCCCTTTCGCTTTGTCCATCTAGAAGGTTCTGGTCGGATACAGTAGAAAAGGCAAAAACAAACCTTCTAGAAACTCTCCAAATTGTCCTCCACATGAAGCAAAATCAAGCCAAGTCAATAGTCACACTGAAAAATGTGACAAAAATGGCTCCAAACAGCCCCTTTTCCTCCAAAAATAGTCAAAACAGCCTCTCACACACTCCTCATGTCTAGAAGTCATCATTGGTCCACACAAGTATTGACCCACTCTTGACTCACACCTTTAGTGCCTTTGCATAATACAAGACTCTATTTTGTATTTAAAACACAATAATAATCTACTTAAGTGATTTATAATACATCACTTAAACAAATTACTTTACATTTCAAAAGTATGCAAAAAGAGGATTACATCAATATTTTGCATCAAATAAACAACATTAAATAACAGTGATTTGCAAATCACTTGAGTAATGTTTTGCAATTAGAAAAATGCAAAAATAATGATATACTTAAATACTTGTAAAAGCATTAAGCAAAAACCCAACTCCTCCAAGGCATTTGATCAATTCTATTTACCTCCACTTCTGCATTTCAAGGCCAAAAGAACATGACTATCACTTAGTCAACAACTCCTAATTTTTAAGGACAAACAAAGGCCCAATAATTCAGATTATATGATCATAAAGGGCTTCCACACTTCTTGGAAGGTACATGTTGAAGGTCTTCAAGGAATATATGTCTCAAAGGTCACATGCACATGGTTTGGGACTTGGCACATTCTGAAGGCATGTCATATTTCAAAGGAACTACATGTTTCAACTTGGAGGACTTAGCAATTTTTAAAAACAAGCACATGATGTTCAAATAAGGAAAAATTGCCTAAGTCCTAAGACTCACCATTCGGCCCACTTAACACATTAAAATGTGGTTCATTTTTTAAAAATAAGGGAAAAAATTCCCATCAGCCTCCAAAGGGTTCAAACCCTAAACAACAAAACATGGGAAAAAAAAAAAAAACCATTCATTTTGAGCATCGAGCTTTTTAGAGAAAACTTTTGCCGCCATGAGGGTTTGATGAAGACACTGGAAAATGGTGTTTTTGGCCGATTCTTGGCATATTTCTTGATGAAATATTTTTTGACTTCCTTAGCAAACAACAGGTAATGCATTCTCTGCATCAAAATTTGGTTTCTTCGCATCTTTAAAGGCCATTTTATGAGTTAAATGGCCACGGCCATGTAACATTTTCTAAACATTTTGTTTCATTTCTTTTCTCTATGGTTGTTAATCTTGTTTCACAACTTCCATTGGTGATTCTTTGAAGCTCGAATAGATGCTTTTATGTGACAAAAATACTTGTATAACAACAAAAATTAAGCAATTATAGTTCAAGTAAGTGCACCTGGGCAATATACTTCCATTTTTTAGCAAAAAAAGCTCGAACCCAAGTTTCCACCATTGATAACAAAGGCAAGTTCACTCTTTTTTGTTTCCTCCTTGCTGTAATTGAAATTTAGATCAAAACCCACAGTGTATTTTGTGATTTGTGAAGGAAAACAAACCTTATGGCCATGGCCATGGAGAGTAGACTAGGGTTTTTACATACCCTTTTTATTTGCTTCAAAAAGTTCATGATAGCTTTAAATATACTATTGTATTTGCAATTTTGCACAAACCCAGATGGGCATTTTGAATTTCAGAAGAAAAACTTGGCTTTTGGTTGTGGCTGTAAGAACTACTGGTCTTGAAAAAAAAAAAAAATTTGTAGAATGGTCTCCATTCATACTTCCTTTGAAACTCTTGTATTTGCATATTTTCAACAAACCCAGATGGGCTTTTTGTTTTTTCAAGAAAACATGCCTTTTTGGTCGTGACCATTAGGAATGGAAAAAAGATTTTCACATACATTTGTTGCTTATCTGTAGAACAAAACTCCACATTATGCCCTTCAATATCTCTGTGTATGCAAATAAAAACACCTTTGTATTTTTGCAATTTTAAAAGAAACCAGATGGGTTTTGTGTTTTTAGAGGAAAAAATTGACTCACCTCTGCATTTTTGCATTCCATCAGAAACCCCAAGTGGGTTCTTTGATTTTCTTGAAAGAAAAATGGCCTTACCAAGCTGGCATGACACATTTTGGACACTCTGAAAAGAGCTCTATCATGCACCTGGGTATTTCATTTCTTGCATTCCCTTCACCATTTGAAGAACATTTGAAATTTATTTCAAAGATTTAGTGCCACTTCTTGAAAATTCATGCATCTTCTCATTATTTTGAATGATCATCATTTACATTGCAACTATTATCTAGCCTTAGGACTGTTATTTAAGGCTCATATATCTCCTAGGCACTTACACACATTGCTTGACTATAGAGTATCACTGCAAATATGATACTTAGCAAACTTCCCTCTCTTTGGTTTCTTGGAATTTAATATGCATAGCATGGTTGCAACACAGTTGGCTATGGCTTGATGAAACTCATAGATAGTTCTGAAAACAAATGTCATCATATGAATTGGAAGATTTCCCATGTTCCATTAATTTTCAGAAGCAACCAACTTTCTCTACCATGGTTGTAGCTATGCATTGTCCATCATGTTGACACATGCTTGAATATTGTTTTGTTTACTGGGTTGCTATCATGACAAGGTGTTTATATTTTACAAATGCAACATTGAAATTCAAGTCCCACTTGTAATCCATGGTAGCTTCATATGTTTATTCCTTTGTGAGATTAGCAAGGTTGTCATGCATGTTTGCTTCACTTGTGAGTAGTATCATGAAATTTCAACACCATAGATGTAGAGATGACCCCTGTTTTACATTGAAACTCCAAGCTGGTACTAACTTGGGTAGAGATCTTATTGTCAATCATGGAAGTCCTATAGCATTCTTTGGCACTAAATATTGAAGAATAATGCAAGGCATGATAGATTGCATTACTGTGTTACACCCAATGCATCCTTTGTTGGATCAAATGATTGAACTCATTTGTTGATTCTTTCTTAATCATGTTGGCTTGGTCTTTAAATGAAACATTTAGACTTATGCTGAAAAATAACAGCCTATTGACCTTTGAAAGCAACAAACATATGAAAGAATGATATTCATTTCAGATGCAAAATAGAAAGCATGTTGAACCTTATCTCCCACTTCTTGATTCCTTTTATGCAGTCTCCATTGAATGTGAATGGATGATCATTTTGTTGGAATTTTGTTAGCTCCATTGGTGCACCATCTTGCATCACTTGATTGTTGCTGATTTTTTCCAAATGCTTTTAAATGTTCACATGTTGGCCTCATTTATGGAACATATTTTCTTTACATAGCCTCCTTTGATGATCATGTTTAGGGGCTTCTCCATTGGAAGACATTGTTCTTGAAGTGCATTGATATTGTAATGTGATATGCTTTCATTTTATTCATTGTATTTTGAAATCATTTCCTTTTGGACCTTGTTGTCCTATCAATTTAGATCATCATTGCTATCCCTATATGAGATGTAGCATGTATTCTCCTTTAGGACTGTCCCAATCTTCATGATTTCCCAAACAATTGCTTGCTCCCCCACAAGTTTGTTACTTGGTCTTCACAACATTTCAGTCCTTGTGATCATGTGCAACAAACAAACACCATCTCCTCACTTTAATCCTAGTGGGAAGACACATGTCACCCTATGTTGGTGACCTGAAAGCTCACCATCCTATGTGATGTGTCCAATAGGATCAAGGTGAGATGGACTTGACATTAGCTTGAACTGTTACTTCTTGCTGCCCCATATGCCTCATGATGGCTTCAGGTATGCCTTGATTTCTCCTTCATTATTTTAAGAGATGCATAATTGAACTTGATGCATCTATAATTGAACTTGATGCATCTCTGAAATCATTTACTTCTTTTAATAAAATGGATCATGGGTCCACTTAAGAAGATTGAAAGACATATCCAACAAAGTGTACCTTCCTCTTGACATGATGGCAGCATATTGATTGACTCATTATGAAAAGATGAAGTATGAACTCCTTAACAATTCAAATTATGTGTTGCATCTTTTGAATATGATAATGAAAGTTGATCAACTGGTGTGATTCCATGTTGATTTAATGCATCAATAGCATGTTTATCATTGATTTGATCAAGTTGCTCAATTTCATATCCCTCTTAAAACATCAGAGGGCAGCATGCTGAGCTCTACCCTCGTGGGAGCCATATTTACCCCACATGTTGTAATTAGCTGAAGCAAAATAGTAACAAGACTTATCCTAAATCTGCACAAGGAACAAACAGTTAGATAAACAAATCATATCATAGGTGTGTTTGATCACTCCTTTCTTGTTTTTAGGGACACCTATGGTATGTTGCTATTTTAATTCTTGTAGACATTAGATTACACGTTTATGGATTTTTCGCATATATTTTGATTAGGTACCTTTCATTTCTCTAACAACATTGTTTTTATCCAATGTAGGAAACCTAGGAGCAACAAGGAGGGTGTAAAAAAAAGCAGAGCAACGAGAAGGATCAAGATGATACGAGGCCAAGCCAACGAGATTCATCATTTCACCAAGCAATGACGGGTCCCTTTTCATTTTATATGCAATTTATTTTTTGTTATCTATATGTGTATAATCTCTTCTTTACTAGCATTAGAATAGCTAGTCCCTTGGCTTGTGAGGGACATTATATGCTCATGATTATCAGTAAAGATTATATTTGCAATACATGTTGGTTCTCTCTCTTGTTTGTATGTAATTGCAAAACTGAAATAAATGGAATCTGTTGACAATCTTCTTTATGCACATTAATGAACCTAGCAGAACATGATGTATCCTTTAATGTTTGAACAAAAAACACAAAAGAATAAACAATAACTTACCTGATTTCAGCTAGAAGCCAAAATCAGGTAACACTAAGTCAATCCTCTATGCATATAATGAATCTTAATCATGGTCTACTATATCAAGATGCATAATGTTTAAGAAAAATAAAAAAAATTCTCAAACACAATAGAATTTCTTTATAAATTCCCAATATGTACCTATGATCAAGTACTTCAAGAAGACATCATACCACTTTTTGTCCACTTTTATCGTTGTATGAAATAATCAAACATCCTCACACATTTATAATCATCTAATAAGTCAATCATCCACATCCAATTCATTCATATCAATTAACCCACCCATCATAATCCTTCTCCTCATCTCCATCTCATCCTTTCCATCCTCATTCATTTCTCTTTACCATTCATCCATTAAGTTGTTCTATTCATCCTTTTTAAGTCCTCCCTCTATCACTCAAATTTTACCTATGCACCCCTTTACTAATATCTATTTCATCCATTATGAGAACACACATGTATTCTTCAAACGAACCCATTCTCTCGATAGAAATCCTATCATCCAAATTTTAAGCTACTCAAAGTATGAAAGAATCATTTGAATTTAACCTTAATTAATTTTTTTGTTATTCTGAAGACATATCGTTCCCACATAAAAAAAATTATCAGTCAATCTTCATCTTCTTCTCTAGATGTAACATTCTCACATCTACAATATTATCAATCAGTTATTCCTTTATTTTTACACTTGGTATCATCAATCACCAATGCCATAATATCAAGTGTTTGTATCTAATTTATTTGAAATAATAATGTTTTTCATAGTCACAATTCTATTTCAAAGAGGGGGAACATGTAAATACTAAAACCCCACATACATATGATGATCTCCATACCATCATCCCCATCTTGACACCTAATAACATCTAATTGCCTTAATGAATCCAATTTATCAAAATCAAATTGGCTAAGTAATATTTATCATTAAATAATTTAATTAAATAATATTAAAATAAATCCATTATTCACAAATAATTTAATAAATAAACCAATCAATCAAATTAGGTAATAAACCAAATTAAATTAAATCATTTAACTCGTTGATTAGAAAAACAAAAAAAATCATTAAATAAATAAATGAGCTAATTAGCTTTAAAAGGTTGCCACCTCCACATCCACTCTACCTTTAATGGGATAAACTCATGATCCAAGATCAAATCCTAGACATTCACCCATATCATCAAAAACTATAAATTAAGATCAAATCCATCATTTATCATCCTATTTTTGAACAAGTATATCTTATCAAACTAAGATAGATATTTTATCATTCATAAAACACATTTGTTTGTCGAAGGTTATTGCATTATATTTTCAATTTTTTATGTTTATGCAACTTGTATTTTCACTCTATCAAAGGAGAGTAAGTGAATTAATCTAGAGTTTACATTTCATTTATTGAAATGTTTCTTTTGTGTTTATTCTTAGGCTTACACATACTATTCCTAGAGGCTTGACCATGACCATAGTGATGTTGGATTTTTCTATGGCCAATGGTTTTGTGTCTTAGTTTTGGGAAACCATTTATGGTTTCTACTTTCACATGTTCCTATGTATTCAAAAAAATGGATAGAGAATTCATATGGTCTTTTATAGGTACACTTATCTCATTGGATTACTATCAAACTGGAGGGATAAGTAGATTAGATTTGTTTACTTATTTCTTTAAGGATTAATAAGAGCTTGTGTTTCTTTAAACATCAATACTTTTCTCAAAAATGTTTTTGCATGTACATCAGAGTGTTATGTGTATAACTTAATAAGTTTTTTTATTTCTTCTTCTCCATTATTTCATTGTTAAATTTTATTAGCTTAATCATATATTTTCTCATATTTTTAGCAAGAATTATTATAACTTGAGGTGTGAAATGAATAATTCCTTGGATTGTAAACCTCTTTCTTTAATTGTTTCTACATGAGATGCTATAAATATCCTATTTTTATAGCTTTCTAAATTTAGTGTTAATGATTTCAACAATGATGGTCAATCCATGCATGCATCAATAAATGTTGAAGTTGTAATAAACTCATTATCATTGGACATGGAAAAATTCTTCTTTTTACATTCAAAGACACAAAGGACCTACTACATAATATAAGGGTATTTTTTAATAAGTTAAGTGATAATAGTCTTGGGTATTGATATCATGATAATCCATTTGAATCACTTGTTTAGATTATGTAACATATTTCACAATATATATATATATATATATTACATGACAAGAGACCATAGGTTAGGATTCAACATGTTCTCACTAGATGGAAAGTATGATGGGTTGATGCTTAACCTATCTTCATTATAGACATAGATCTATTTTATGTGATCATTCTAAAAGAGAGGAAATAATGGTATTGACTATAAATTGCAAGGAGTTGTATAGTGATGTGACAATCAAGTTCCTTTCATAAATAGTCATGTATCTTCAATGCATTTTTTATGGTATTCAACCATGTTGAATACCATAAAAGCACAATATTATACATGAATGCATCTTCTACAAAGATTAAAAGTGTGTCCAACAAACAAAGATAATATAGAGTGGAAAATGCAACATTGAGTTTCTTCCCGCATCATTACACAGGTTCTAATAATATACATAAGTACTAATATATTCTGCAATATCTTGGTTCATCTATTCAATTCTCTTAGTGGTAGGTTCTTGATAGATCTAAAGGAAACCATGAATATAGAAAAAATCAACTAAGCTACTAGTGAAACCTAATAAAAGAGATAAAATAATTAAGGATAAATCAAGGTGAGGAAGGTAAATGTATAAATTAGTTGAAGAGGGAAGATGATCACTTATACTAGTAGTCATTTATGCTTAAAACCTTCTCCAACTTGTCTTCATTGAATTTTGTGAATATATCATGAATGTACATTGTAGTTAAATGTGGGTTACAAAAAAGGTTTTGTATCCTTCTTTTGTTGGCACTATTTGGATCAAAAGGTTGTAGGTTAGGCATTACACTATGGTTGCATTTTATCTATAGTTCTTAAAGTGAAAAATACAATAGGACAATGAAGTTGTATGATCATATACAAAAACTCTCCTTAACAAAGTTCTATGATCATATAGAATGGTCTTATGCCACACAAAGATGAGCCAAAGAACATCAAGTGGTCTATAATATTTTTATTAGGTATGCATTATGATCATTGTCAAAGTTCATTAGTTTCTCCTAGAAGGCTATCATCTAGTATATTCTTGACATAGATTACAATAATGACATAGATTTAGTGTTGCATCATAAGATTAAATACAAAGTAATAGAATCATGTGCATGATAACAAACTTTGTTACCATGTTATCTCATCAAATGAAGAGAAAATTTGTGCATTTTAAACTCTTTGATACATGGTTTCCTAAAAATTATAATACTTATAAAGAATGGAGCTAGAAATGTCATTGTAAGCATGACCTCCATGTTGTACTTATTTATGGGCTACAATGAAATAAATAGTAATTAATTTTTTTATTTGTTTAGTCAAGTCCTAATTATAGAAAAGAATGAATCTTTTCAATCTCCCTTTATCCAAGGGGGAAATCCACAAAACAATAGTGTTGACAAATATCTTATTCAATGGTATGAGCTCACCTCTTTGAACTTATAGAGTAATACCAAAGGATACCTCACAAAAGATTTATGGAGGTGTGAAGAAGGATGGTAGCTACATCAAAATGGAGTTAAGGAAAGGATAAAAGTGCACATTCATCAAGATAGACATCCTTCTAGTATTGATTGTGAGTAATTTTGAACTACAAGGATTCAAAAACTCAAGTTCTACTAACATAGAATTCGTAGCTATTTTTTCTCAAACTGTACTTTCTTACAATTATGATGTATAATTGGTCAATACACCTTGGAAAGTGTTTGGAAATAGTAGTAACATCTTGTGGGTTGATATGTATATGTCCTCTATATTTTAACTATACACATCATGCATTAAACACTTGTAGAGTTGGATTAACTTGTGTAATTAACATCTCCTCCAATTGCATGATTACCTACAAACAAAATGGCTAGATTTCAAAATCCATATTATTCCATTTGTAGAAGTGATTTCCTTTTTTCTCAATAAGACAATGGAAGAAAAACATTGGCACCATGTGGTTTCCTTATCTAGATTCTTAAAGAGCATTACATGCATGCTAAACAAGTGGGCATAAATGATAATCAATCTATCCTTGCATGAAATTTTTGTTGAGCTACAATTAAAAGAAATCAATGACAATTGCCAAACGACTAGAATACACTAGGCACTAGTCTATTGTGGTGTCAAGGTTACAAGGTTTTGCACCAAAGCATGAAATAAAATTTTTGATCTTAAAGTGTAATCTTATAACTTGTAGATATCAAATTATACTTTTAACTATGATGTAAATCGCCCAATATTTATAAATCTTTTTATGAGCATGTTCATATGATTACAAGGTTTATTGTTCTTCTTTTTTCTAATATTAGTTAAAATTTATCTTTCTTACAAGTAATGACGTGTGCACACACACACACACCATCATAATTTTGATTAATATGTTTTTATTTATTTAATATGTATTATAACTCTAACATAATATATTGTTCCTCATAGTCACATGGGAATATTGTTTATTAATAATTATCTATGAGGGACATTTACCTCTTGCTTAGTATGCATTATACCTACACACACATACACAATACTATCTCATTATTATTTTGCTATTTTTATAACCATTCCTTCATACATTTAATATTTAGTGACATAATATTTTACTTTTTTTACTTTTTACCCTTATTTTCTATTTTGCTCTCTTCATATCATTATCCTTCCTTCTTATTTAGATAATTAATTTTTTACTTCAATTCAATTATTTCCTGATTTTAAAAATAAATCATTAAATATAAAATTAAATATTAATATAAAAGATTATACAATTAAAATAATTATAATATTTTAAAAAAATTATATCTTTACTATAAAAACCCTCGTATAACGACTATAAGAAAAATACATACCTAGTTACTGCTAGAAGTTTTTTATAACTCAATATTCATATTTATTTTACGATCAAGTTGATGCATGACTGATAGACCGAAAAAATATATTATTATTTTCTTAAACTTACTCCAGCAGGGTAGTAGTTACGTGCAGTATTACTTGCACGCCCGGCCATTGCCGGGTCCACGAAATGACATTCGAGTCTTCGTCATCTGTTTCCAATTTTTTCCCAGTTCTCCACATATTCGATGCCTTTAATGAAGTGTCCCGTGACTCATTGCCGCGCTGATTTTGCGGATATTTCACTGTTATTCAATAAAATATAGCTAAAATGTTTTGCAAAATGAGTTGAAAAGCGTGAGTTTCAATGACACATGCAACTAAGGTGTAGAGGTATATCGAGAGGCATAATTACAATTTTAAATTTTTATTAATTATATATTATATTTTTAAATTTATTTTATTTAAAATATAAAATGTAATATTTTAAATATGATAATTGTTAAATATGTTTTTCCCTCTTCAAATGTTGTATCCATCAGTAAGTTCTTTGTATAAGTTGTGATTCTTTAAGAAAATTAATTTAATTTATATAATCTTTTATAAATTTAAAGGGGAGTCTATTAAAAAAAATTGATGAAAATTAATATAATTATAAGAGACCTGGTATTTTGATCACAAGATACAAATTAAACTACAAAAATTTGTTTATTAATGATTACTTAAAATTATTATTTTTCATTAAAGATAAAGATAGGATTTTGAAAAGACTTCAATTCATTATGAAGACCAAAATATAAAGCTATACACTAAAGTTAAACTTTCAACACATCAAAAGAAACAAAAAAACAACAAAGTCAAGACATACCACCTAAAAAAAATAAGAAACAAATAATTTGAAGTCATAACATTTTAGAGAACTCTACACGCTGTCCATTGACTCTTTCAAGAAAAATTCCTTCCTAATTATTTTCCTTTATTAATACCAGACTATATATATATACAAAACGTACTAAGAAACTAGTGTATCATATTGTTTTAAGCAAATTTACAGTCAAAGAAATTTATAACTTGCAAAACTCCATAATATTTAAAAGCTGATAGTGTAGGCACTAATAACCTCCAAGATCTCTTCGAATGAGTAACGAGGAGGATAGTCCACATAAATTGCAGATAAACGTTTCGTTTTATTGTTACTCTATACTGATATTGTATAAGGTAAAGTAACTAACTTGTATCTAACTGTTTGAAAATGTACAGTTTCTAGTAGTATCTACCTACGTAACTGTTCTATTTCATGCTTCTTCTCACAGGTATTATCTACCAACCTATCTTACCGTTATATTTCAGAGAACAGACTTTTACTCCTGTGAAACCATAAATGGACGCTACAATATTGAGAGCTTTTACGGGGCAATAAAGTTAAATAATAAATTGTAAAGCTTGTATAATTTTTTTATCGATGTTTGGATCATACTTTCTGATTTATCGTTGATTTTGTTTTATTTTCAGAAAAGCTATACTTAATTATTTCTTAGGCTTTATATTTTTACTTCATTTTCATCCTCTTCTTCATGATAAATCAAATTATATGATCCAAAATGTCAATACAGAGAATATACGTATTTATTTTCAAAAACTTTACAAATTAAGCTATAAACTGTGAATTTAAATATTAAAAAACAACGTTTATCAGTACTAACAGAATCAAGGAAGCACTGTTCTTATTTCATTCAAAATACAAGCAGGTTAAAAAAAAACAACTTTGAAATTTAACAAGAAAAGGATTTCCATTTTGAACATAACTGATACGGAAGGCATTTCGTCTTATAAAACCAGAATCAAGTTATAAAAGCAAAATTCAACTGAAATAGCCGATCTAAGCAATGATAGAGCAACAGACAAATTAGGAATGGAAGTTAAAATTAGCGAAGAGGAAAAATATTTCTCCGCTAACAAGCGTACCTTTTTCTTTTGATAGCAAAGATGCAGCTAAATAGCGCTTCAAAAGATCTGTCTGCCTCCAACCCTTTCGTTCCGGAGCGAAATTAATATGCAAACAAGAAGTCCAAGAGATCAGCCTTTGCAGAATATTTCCTTTGCATCAGTACATCATAATGCAATTCTTACAGAAAAATCTCCGTTCTCACCCTTATTTAGAAATTAGATCAGATAACTGGCATACGGAACGATCCAGATTCTTTCCATTAGTGTTCGGAATGAATGAAGAGCGTTCCTTGCACTGGTTATTTAAGCATTTCAAATCAGATTAAACCTCCCTAACATAGCCCTGCTTAAACTAAGCCTCCACAAATCCACAGAATTGTGAAAAAGAGGATTGCATTTAGATGCGGACGGAATAAACGCGCGTAGTCCCCTGCGAAGAAGACATTTCTGGTTTGTTTAGTCCAAGCTATTTCCACCAGGGAAGTTCGAATCTAGCCATCAGTCGCTCTAATACAGGGCTTAAATTTGCCGATCGACCTTGCCTGTCAACAAATTTTTTAATGACGGTTATTTATTCAAAGGTGCCCTTAAAACATTATGATATACCTTAGTGTAAGTAAAATTATATATAAATCAAATATATATATCATTATAATTCTATATAAATTTTGATAGTCTATCCAAAATATCTCCTTTCATCCGATACAATCTTCTTAAAATTTGATTGTATTTTTAGGGCAAAAATCTCTAACACGGTCATATCGCCATCAATTTAAGCCCGGACACACCGCATTAAACTAATCCATGCAATATGTCCGCCTTCTAAACATTGGTTACTATCCCTCCCTTTCCTCGTACTATAAATTACTACATTAGTTTTCGAAGGTTTTAAACGACCGCATTACTTCCTTATTGTAGTAGTGGGGACTAATGAATGAATGATTTTAATATCGTCCACGAGACCATCAGCCTATGGGACCCAAAGTTTGGTCTTTAACCGTTTTCAGCTTTCTTTCCAAGTCAGCTCTCCTATTATGAATCTTGATCAGGAAGCTGGCCGTCTTGAGAAGCCTATCCTCTATAAAGAGCTCATTTAGATTAACCACCTTCAAGTTACCCTCATACTAGATACAAATGTCTTCATAAGTTGCACACTCAAAGATAAAGTGACATTCGATCTCAACCACCCCCATGCTGCAAAAACTACAAGTTCTTTGCTCCCACACTTCCTTGGGGACAGTCCACCTACCTATTTCACATCTAAGATGATGAGACCCAGTCCTTAGCTGCGCAACGAGAAGCCTCGCCTTACCTTTAATTGGGACCCTTAGGTAGTCTTTTTCGTCATGCTCCCACATGGGGTTGAATTCTTTGATATAATGTGTTTTTTTGTGACCAAGCTGCCTAGCCCACATAGCAACTCTAAACTTCTCGAACACAAACTTTTTTATCTCCTCATTAGTGTTAGGACATTCATGCAACTTAATGTCCCACTTTCTCAACCAATTGTTATTTTGTTTCATCCAAGTCTTCTTCCTATGATTTAGCTCCTCTTCAACAACCAATTTCGCCCAGCGTTGCATATCCATGTTTTCAACTTTTTTTAAATAACTTAATAATCGGATTACAGCTGAAGCCTCCATTGGAAACATCCCAACTTCAGCCAAAAGAATCTCGTAGGGAACTGAAGACTTGACTTTGATACTAGTAGTGATTAAGTGCTTTTGAATTCTTTCCACCTGTCTCCACTTGTGGCTTGACATGCTACTTCCCCAAACTTCACAACCATAAAGGACCACCGGTGTAACCAGCAAACCAAGAAGGGTTTTCTTGGTCTTCCAATCCCATAACTCTGCTATCCTACACTTGTTCTGCATCAAGTAAGAGGCTCTCCAACCCCCTTGAATCCTTTTAGTTCTACACGTCTCCCAACTGAGCCTATTGTGAAAATCAATACCCAAGTACTTGTATTCTTCTACCACCTCTAAAGGGCTCCCCTCAAAAATAAAATCAACATGTTGTTTCTTCCTTTTCAGAGAGAAAACCATAACTTTAGTTTTACCAATGTTCACTTGCATCCCAACCTCTTGACAAAAGAGCTTAAGAGCCTTTAAATGCTCTCTTAGACCAAGGGCAGTTTTGGCAATTAGAATAAGGTCATCCGCATATAAAAGTAACTTCACCACATAACCAGCAAATTGAATGCCCTCCCCCGCATTTTTGTTTAACCAATCTTCAAGCTTATCAATATACAACCCAAACAAGGTGGGAGACAAGGGGCATCCCTGTTTGACCCTAATGTCACGACCAAAGCACTCAGACATACCATCTTTGGTTTTGATTTTAGCTCTAACCTACTCATACAACCTATGGACAGTCGCTCTAAATTCATTGGGAATCCCAAGTTCCTCCATTCTATCCCAAAGTTTATCCCTAGGCATAGTATCAAAGGCTTTTTTGAAGTCCACGGAGCAGCAAAAGGATTCTTCCCCTTGAATGTCCCACACTTTTTCAATGAAGTGCCTAAGCGTGATGCAATGATCTATAGTAGAGTGTCTTGGCCTGAATCTTGCTTGACCTTTAGCCCTTTTACCTTCTTTTTCAGCCCAACTACTAATCCTGCGTTCAAGCATGCTCCCAAAAAGCTTTCCAAAGAGGGGATTAACCATAATAGTAAGGTAGTTGGAAGGATTATTGATGTCCCCACTTTTGTGTAAAGGAATGACCACACTAGTTGTCCATTCAGCCGGAAAGCCCATTTGTGTGATGTTATTAAAATGAAATTTGATGAGAGGAATAAGGAGCTGAATGCCCCACTTTAAGAATTTAGCCTGCAACCCATCAATGTCTTGAGCTTTGCCACTTGCGATATTTTTTATACCTTGTTTGATGTCATCTTCCGATAAGATCTCACTTGGAGTATTAACAATAGGAGGCTTGCTTTTCTCAAATGGTCGCTCATAGAGGAGCCTCACATAATCTAACCACTCCCCCTCTGTGATATTACTTTCTATTTGCTTTTTATTTTGTTGCAGCTCTCTCCAAAATCCTTTGTGGTTTTGTTTACTCAAAGAGATTAGCTTTGTTCTTCTAGAATTCACATAGTTTTCTTTTTTAGATTTTACTAACTTCTCGTACTTAACCTTGTTTTCTTTGGTAGACCCATTCTTTTTGACCAATCTCTTTGCAGCCTTGCACTCTTCATCGAACCAGAGATTAGTCAAGAAAGTGTTTGAAGTCTCCCTCCTAGGGTGGGATCTCTTGCAGCCCTCTAGAGCCTTGAGAATTAGAGGAATTAGCCTATTGCTACCAATGAAGTCATTTTTTAAATTGTTGTCTTTGCCTGTTATCTCATTTTTTCCACTTGAAGGTGTTGTTCCAAAGCAGCAACAAAGAGCTCCTGATTTTCTTGATTCACCAAGATTTTACCATGAGACTAGACTTCCCTTTGTGCATGTTGTTGGAGTTCATCATGCTGGCTGCTAGCATGTATGTTAAACTTAGCAAAAAGAGGCATATTATCAGAATTTAAACCAATAGGGAAACACCCAATATTGAACCCCAACAACCTAGAAATGGAGTTTTGGGAGAAAATCACATAGTCCACCATGCTTTTCCCATTATAAGTTTTACAAGTAATACCACCTGATCCTGGCCAAGTTTTCATACCATTATAGATGACCATGCCATACATGCTGCAAAGATCAAGCAATTCCACTCCAAAGTGTGACACACTGCCATTACCATCCTGTGAGGCCCTTTCCCAAGGCTGAGCCCCCTCTTCCTCGAGCCAAAGAGGATTGTTGTCCCCCACATCACTGTTTTCCAGCTGTATAGACTGGTTATTTGCAGTCCTGGCATTAAAATCCCCCAATAACACTATTTCTCTGGAGGTACTAAAAACAAAAATGTCTTTTTTTAAAGCCGCAAAAGGATCTTTACTATCTAGCCTTCTCCTTTTGTATATCTTTGAGTTTTTAGGAGAAAAATAACAAGCAGCCAGCCAAACTACACCCCCATTTTCAAAAAAAATTAGTCAAATGAACTGCTTGTTTGGGTCCTCTTTTTCAACCTTTATTATCTCACTCCAAGTTTCTTTTATTAACATAGCAATCCCGCCATGCCCTTTGCCCAACTCAGTCCCTTCATTGCACACTGAGACTTTAAAGTAACCTTCAAAATCAGGGACTTTATAGCCCTCATGCTCATGTGTTTCCGTAAGAATAATAATGTCCTTCCCCTCCACAATGGGCCCCAACCCTGGTCCTCTCCTCCATGGGAAACCCATACAATTCCAACTTCCAATATCTAAATACTCCCATGGGGCCCCAAATCCCTATTTCTTGAATGGTAAATGCTCGCTGATCTGAGCTTTCCCATTCTTCAACCATGCCCATTTACCTACCTCCCTTGTTGATTTCACTTTCACCCACTCCTTCCTTCGGTCTTCTTGTTTCCCAAATGTTAAATCATCATCTAAGTAAATATTAGAACCTTTAAGC